>LPNX010918698.1:90685-125640 GCA_001517045.1 Pseudotsuga menziesii | reverse complement strand
ATATATATTGATAAGGTGGATGTATGCACTTGTGACATGTAGAATGTTTTCTAAGGATAAAATTATGTATCCTCGAGTATTGAGTAGGAAATTGTGTAATATGAAGATGACATGAATATTACTTACTCTGAAGTGTTTTTGAATGATTCCATTAATGCTTGTATGATAATATGTTGATAAATGATTACTAACAACAGAAATAAAGTATGAATTGTTCCAGGATGACACATCTTGTTGGAATCCTGCACAAATTTGACTAAACAAATAGGAAGGATACATAATCCAAACTAAATGCTATGGAAAATGAAACCAATAGAAATTCCATTGACATTATATTGAATATAGTTCATGTCTATATGTATATGCTATCATTATGACTCAATTGATTTTAGTGGTGCAAGTAATGGGTAATCTAAAGGGTGACATAAATGCATATGATTATCTAGGAAAACTCCAAGTTGGGAGTTTAACAATAATATACACAAATGATAAATGGGATATAAAACTAATTGAAATTTGAGTAGTCAAGAACTATATATACACATACCCAGATTCATCTATACTCAGTGCCACACAATACTATTTCCTTCTAAACCAAGATATCACACCTGATCCCATATTGAAGCAGCACCCTGAAGTGCTATTCCTATCGATGGCACTGCCTGCCCAATCTGAATCAACATAACCTTACAAGTTAATCTTCTGATTCACCTCATACTTGAGCCCATAATCAACTGTACCCTTCAGGTACCTCATAATATGCTTTGCAATGATCAGGTGAACATGTCTCAATGTGTTCACAGCAAAGCAAATATCTGGTCTCGTATTCGTCAGGTACATCAAGAACCAATCATCTGACGATACATCATAACATCAATCGTCTCTGATGAAGCAACACTCAATAGCTTCAGGTTTGATGCCATAGGTGTGGTCATGGCCTTACATTCCATCATCCTAAACCTCTTCAAGATATCTACTGCATACTTCCCTTGTCCCAAGGAAATTCCATCTGCATTCTACCACACCTCCATGCCTAGAAAGTAGTGCATCATATCCAAGTCTTTCATCTTGAACTCAGCAGCAAGTCTCCTTCTTGCAACTTTAATGAGTTCCTCTTTTCTGTCAGGAACAATTCATCGACATATAACAAGAGCATCACTGGTCTTTCTCCTTCAACCTTGAAGCAAAGGTTGGAATCCACTTTACTCTCAGTAAAGCCTAGAGTCATCAGTAAGATGTCCATCCTGTTGTATCATATTGAACGTCAAGATCTTCTGCAGTCACTCCCTCTGAAGTGGAGCATCATTCTCCCTCTGTCTTTTGTACTCTATGCACTAAAAAATTCTGTACCGGAGAGACAAGTAGCTTCCTTTGCTACTAATATTCTATGTATCCATCTAGGGTCACTGGATACCAAGATCCTCTATCTTGAACCTGGTACACTCCTTCCCTTTCTTCTTAGCTGCTTCTTGGAAGGTTCTTCATCAATGATGTCACTCAATAGTGTTACATCACTGCACTATGTCTGAGATCTCTTCTTTGAAAGTATCTTCATCTTGGATTCTTTCTTGAACTGTCGTCACTTGTTCTTCGGAACAAGTCTCATCTTTCTTTGCTTGTAGGTGATTGTATGCGATCTTTCCTATAAGTCAAATGCATTAGTTGTATGGTTAGAAACATTTCATAAGGCGTATTCATAATGTCAAATTCTTATGCATAAATATATGATCATGCAACTATTTTAGCCAATACAACATTCATCCATATCTCACAGAAAATTTTCTAGATTCCTTACATCTCTACTAGGACAACATTGAGAACATTGAGATTGTGCACTAATCCAATATGTCAACAAAGAGGTTTCATTCTAGATAAGTAGCAATGGAGAGTTGTATAGCACCATGAGCTACTTACCCATCACATGAATATTAGTAGTATACTGTCATTAATGAAAACATTCTATCATGCATAATACATCAACTGAATATAAACAAATGCATAACAAAACAATATCATGAAATTACAATTGAATACTTATCTTTACTTGTTTCGTGGGTAGACTCCTTCTTGAGCCTTCAGCTTCATCATGTTCTTCATTCATCATTTCATATCCAAATAATAAGATGGATAAAAGGTTCTTCAAGAGTTGAGTTCTTCATATTCCTCATCACTTGAGGGATCTTCTTTGGATGGTGAGAGCTTGATCTTCAGTTGCTCCCATCTTCTCTTCTATTATTATGAGTCGAGTTTCTTCTTCTTCCCAGAGTCTACTGGAAGTAATCACTTCCTTCTGACACACATTCCTCGCATGAATGAATCCCATGATCTTGGGAGGCCATTCAAGGTGGCTATCACCACTTCTACATTCTCCACTTCTTCTTCTACTACTACAAGTTGTTCTTTGATTTGAGAAACCCTCGTAAAGTATGACTGTATGGTCTCTGCATTTTGTATCTTCACATTCTTCAACTGTTTTCTCAAAGTCATATTCTGATTTATGTTCTTCCCCTCAAATATCTTGGTCAAGGAATAAAACATCTCTTTCATTGTCTTTAGAGAATACACTTGTGGTACAAGTTGATATGTGATTGAATCAACAATGATATTCTTGGCCTTGACCAAGTTCTTCTTGTGTAGGGATTTTAGCCTCATCACCCTCTGGAACTGGAACCTCTCTACTTATGTAGGTGTCCAATTCATTTCCTTCAAGAACTAGTGACATCATATACTTCCATGCTTATAATTTTTCAGCCTCACCAAGCTTGTCATCAAGCTGATGTGATAGATCACTTTGAAATGAGAACTTCAAATGAAAATAGCAAAAGATTAGATATTACCGATTTGAGGTGTTCGTCCTGGTTCCGAAGCTGGATGATCTAGGGTTTGTCAGAGAAACCCAAATTTTATAAACTTGGAATATTTTAGATCTTATTAGATAGAAATATATACCTCTTCAAGGTGATCTGTCCAATATACTCCTTTTCTAAATATAATGGAGGGAAGCTCCCGAAACAAGAAGCCCTAGTTTTCCAATTTCTTCTACATAAATTCCTGATACTGTTTCTGAGGTATCTCTGAAATTAATTCTCCTATATGTCTAAAAATTCTCACTGAGGTAGCCTCTCCTATCCCTGTTCCAACACCATAGGTTTCATTAGAATTGGTTTCACCAATTGGGACTTATGAGCGGTTTCCCAAGGTGACTTTTTTTGGGACTGTTCAGAATAGCGAAGTTGTACGGACTTCCACATGTCACTGTTTCATCTTCAGGGTCTGAAACTTCTACCAAAAAAATTAAATTATGTTCCCTTTCTGGAACATCTTGATAAATTTCATTTGGACCTTTGTAGTCTGAGATATAGCAATTGTCCCTAGGTGTCCTGTTTAGGGATGAATCCTGGAAGAGGCTAGAGCCCTAACCTAGAGGAATCATATCTCCTAGAATATAGTGAATACGAGGATAAGACTTGGACACAGTATAGATTAGGATTTTATCCTCGACATGTGAAAGTTAAAGTCCCTGAGACTTTTTCAATCCAGAGATATAGTGAATTTACCAAAACTTATCATTTTTAGTATTTAGGGTTTTTCCAGCTTGGGGTCAAACTAGGGTTTGACTTTCCTGGAGTTACACCCTACCAAAAATCTCGACCCAAGTCTCTAAACTTTGATTTTGATGAGGATAGAAATATTATGCCGGGCTCACTCAAAAATTCCTCTTCTATAAAAAGCCCTAATTTCCTGCACCAAAAACTGAAAATGCCCGGAATCAAATTTTGCTTCAATAGAAAGATGCGCCCTTCAATGGAGAGTCAGCCTAGCATAATTTTGTTGATGGTTTGTGGAGAGAGACCCAAAAAGTAAGACTCCCTAGCTTCTGCAGCTGCAAAATGTCTTCTTCTTAGGTTAGCTCTGATACCATGTTAGATTTTTATCATTTAAGCAATATGATCTTAGTATCTTATCTAAGAGAATAACATGCACAACAATAAACACAAGACACAAGAGACATAAAGAATTTTCCTCAGGGAAACCATAAAGGGGAAAAACCTACAACTTCCTCAGAGATAGAATGAGCACCAATGGTAGCATTAAAACCCAAAAACATAAAGATGATCTCCAACAACTTTTTCTCTCTCTCTCACTTGAGAGAGCTTCTCCTCTCTCACTCATGCGCCCCAATGAGTGAGTGTGTGTGTGATAAATAGAGAGGCTCACTCTCTATTTATATTCTTCCGTTCACTTAATGTCCACTTAAACATGTCAGCCCCACTTAACAATTACTTACTAGGACCGACATCTCTAGAAGAATCTAATAACCCTAGTGCCCCACAACTGTGGGGACTTTGTCCTCCGATAAATAAGGAGGGTTAACCTTGACACAATTGTGGGGACTATTGCCCTGACTTACAATAGAGGGTTAAACTCAATGATTTTACATGACTTGTTTACATTATTGAATCTCTCGATCGGAACATCGGGGCATGACATGACTCAATTACATTATAGATACCTCCTGGAATAAACATAGGGGTACAATACATAAGATATACAAGTGAATACATTCCGAAGTTACAAATACCTCAACATTAATAACTTCTGAGCATGGAAGTATAGGATCTTCATGATCCTTGAAGAAAATGATTTGGATCAATATATCAATGAAGAAGTTATAGATCCAAAGGGAGATGAGGCTAAGGATACTCATAAGAATAAATTGGTTAAATCCAAGAGAACCATTGCAAGTTATATTAAGGATCATCTAATCCTCAATGTTTCATCCTTAAAGGCACCAAAGGAAGCGTTCGATGCTTTGACAAAGATGTTCGAAGGAAAGAACATCAATCAGAAGATGAAATTGAGGAACTAGTTGAAGAATGTGAAGATATATAACTCGGAGACTATACAATCCTACTTCACAAGGGTTTCTCAAATCAAGGAACAACTTGAAGTAGTTGAAGATAATGTAGAAGAAGGATAAATTGTGATGACTACCTTGAATGGCCTCCCAAGATCATGGGATTCATTCATTCGAGGAATTTGTGCAAAAAAGAAGTTGATCTCTTCCAATGGACTCTGAGAAGAATCTCAACTAATAACAAGAGAAGAGAAGATGGTATCAACTTAACAAGCTCTCACATCTTACACCAAAAGAAACTACAGGAAGAAGGAGAACCACCATCACAACAAAAGGAAGAACCATCATCATAAAAGGAAAAATAATTTCAGAAAAGATCCTTCCAACATTCGATGTTGCACTTGTGATGATAAGGGATGCTATTAGATATATTGTCCCAGGAATAAGGACTCCTTCAACAAGAAAAAGAAAAGACATCATGCTCACACTATCGAAGATGATGAACCAACAAATACAAGATTCAGAATAGAAAAGGATGATTATGATGAATAGTATGTTCTAATATCGCCACTCATGGGCACTATCTCACATGGAAGTATTGTTAGGCTTATGGATAGTGGGGAATCTAAACATATGATAGGATATAGAGAAGTATTCGTCAATGTGTTTGAGCATGAGTCACCTCACAAGGTGAAACTTGTGGATGATTGACAATACCCCATAAAGGAAAGTGGTGAAGCTTCATACAATCTAGACTCTAGGAAATCTTTGAAGATGAAATATGTGTTATATGTTCTAGGATTGAAGAAGAATCTTCTCTCCATATTTGTACTAGATGCAAAGGGAATGAGAGTTGAATTTTTTTATGGCCAAGTTCTAATGTGTCCTAAAGGAAAGACGATCGATGATGCAACAGTAAGTGGAGAGAAAGACAGAGGCTTGTACAAACTGAAGGGATAGCCTGAACAAGCATTGGTTCATGATTCAATAGAACCAAGTGAACTATGGCACCGAATTATTGCATATGTGCACTACAGATCACTATCGATTGTAAGAAAAGAATTCTGAGGACTTCTATAAATACAGGAAAAGCATGAAGGAATTTTCAAAGGATGTGTGCAAGGAAAGAATGCAAAGAAGGAATTTCCCAATAGTGAAATCAAAGAAAAAGGAATATTGGAGATAGTACACTCATATGCATGCAGGGCTATGTCATCCAGTGCACTAAGAGATTATGGGTACTATGTTTCCTTTATAGATAATTTCTCAGATAAGACTTGGATATATTTCTTGAAAGGGAAAAATGAAGTGTTCTGTAAGTTCAAGGAATTCAAAGCCTTGGTCGAAAACCACACTGAGAGGAAGATCAAGAATTTGTGGTAAGATAATGGTGGAGATTTCACCTCATAATAATTCAAGGAATTATGCTAAGATTCTAATATTAAGAGGGAGTTGAGCACTCTATACAATCCCCAACAAAATTGCGATGCAGGACAAAAGAACAGAACTACAATGGAAGCAATGAAAACTATGATACATGACCAGGATCTTCCGATGCATCTTTGGGAAAAAACATCAAAGACAATTGTGTATGTACATAATCGTACTCCTCATCTAGTACTTAACAACAAGAATCCTGAAGAGGATTTCTCATGAGAGAAGCTAGAAGTCAGCCATCTCAGAATATTTGGTTGTCCAGTATACATACACATCCCAAAGGAGAAGAGGACCAAGCTTGATCCTTTAGGGAAGAAGGGAATATTCATAGGATCCAGTGATACCTCAAAGTCCTACTAACATATACTTCCCAGGATACAAGAATATTGAAATCAGCAAAGATGTAACTTTTGATGAAGACTTGGCATACTCTAGATCCAGAAAACTACCTATTGAAGAAGTTGAGGAACCTGAAGGAACTAGAGTCCAAGATACGGTAATGGTAGAAGTAATCCCAAAATACCATGAAGATCACAACATGGAAGAACCATAATATCCTGTAGAGACACTTCTTGAGAAGAACTCCCACAAGAAAAAACCAACATGGGCACGAGAGCTAATACAAGAATTCGAAAGGTATGGTGCTCTAGATGGGATGAATAGAGAAAGGAAATTACCAAAACCTTACAACAACTATGTGGCCCTACTATGTGACATCATTGAAAAATAACCTTCCAACTATGAAGAGGCTGCAAAAAAAATAATGGAAGGATTCCATGATCGAGGATTACCAGTCGATTATGAAGAATGATGTTCGGGAGATAGTTCCAAGACTAGAAGGGAAGTCTGTCGTGACCTCAAATTGGATCTACAAGATAAAGCATGCTATAGATGGTATCATTGAGAAACATAAGGCAATATTAATAGCGTGTGGCTTCTCAAAAAAAGGAAGGAATAGACTATGAGGAGACATTTTTACCTGTAGCGAGGTACACTTCCAATAGATCCATAGTTGCAATGGATGCAGTAATGAAATGGAAGATGCACCATATGGATGTCTAGACAACATTCTTAAATGGAAGAGTAAGTGTACATAGAGAAGCTATTGGAATTTAAGACACATGATAGGTAGAATCATGTGTGCAAATTGAAAAAGGCCTTGTACAGATTGAAACAAGCACCCAGAACATGGTACAATAGGATGACTAGCTTCCTAATGAGATTAGATGTTACTAAGAGTAAAGAAGATTCCAACCTTTACTTCAAGGTTGAATATGGAATACCGATGATGCTTCTGCTATATGTTGATGACATGTTCCTGATAGGAGAGGACAAACTAATTGAAGATGAAAAGAGGAATCTTGCCACTGAGTTCAAGATGAAACACCTAGGGATGATGCACTACTTCTTAGGCATGGAGGTGTGGTAGAGTGTGGATGGAATTTTCCTTGGTCAAGGAAAGTAAGTAATGGACATTTTGAAAAGATTCAGAATGCTGGACTACAAGGAGATAACCACATTTATGGAATTGAACTTGAAAATTCTATGTGATGCTTCAGCAGAGTCAGATGATGCCATGATGTATCATCATATTATTAGTTCATTGGTGTACCTCACGAATACGAGACCAGACATATGCTTTGCTGTGAACACCCTGAGCCATTTATTGATAGATCTGAGACATATTCACCTGGTTGCTGCAAAACATGTATTGAGATACATGAAGGGTATAGTCGAGTATGGGCTCAAGTATGATGCGAATCATAAGATTAACATGCACAATTATGTCGATTCATATTGGGAAGTTAGCTCTATTAATAGGAAGAGCACTTTGGGTTGCTTCTTCAGTTTGGGATCCAGCATGATCTCTTGGTTTATAAAGAAATAGTCCTGTGTGGCATTGAGTACAATCGAGGTAGAGTATGTTGCATCTTACTTGGCTAGTTGTGAGGCAGTATGGATACAGAAGCTACTGTATGATTTGTTTCATCTCAAGTTAGAAGCGACTTGTATATATTGCGACAACTAGAGTATCGTGAAGTTGTTGGGGAACCCGGTGTTCCGTGACAAGTCTAAGCATATTGATATCAAGTTCTAGTATATCAAGGATATGGTGCATAAAGGAGAATTGAAGCTCCAGTATGTGGCAAGAAATGAGAATATAGTTGATGTATTGAACAAGCCACTAATGAGAGTGAAGTTCAATTACTTCAGAGAAAGATTTACCGTGATCCAGACGAGGCCCCCAGAAAGAGGGAGTAACGAGTTCTAGCATAGTCGGACCTACAGGTTGTCTTGGTGATGTAATCAGTCCCGACGTGCTCCTATGTTATATATGGAGAGAGACTAGAAGATGCATATGCATGAGATATCACATGGGAAAGTATACATGTTTTCCTTGAACATAAAATATCCTGGCGTGGTACATAGGTTTCTCGAACGTAATCATTCATGTGGGTTTCCTGGAGTGTAAAATATCTTGGCGTGGTACACAGGTTTATCCAATGTAATCAGTCCTAGTATGGGTGAGTATAAAATATCCTAGCATGGTAGTAGGTTTCTCGGACACAATCAATCCTATGGGTTGTCCTAGAACTTAAAATATCTTGGCATGGTATGCAGGTTGTTGGGACATAATAATTCCTGGAATGTAGAATATCCCGGAATGATGCATATGTTTTTCAGATGTAATAAGTCCTTGAGGTTGACCTAGAATGAAAAATATCCTAGCGTGGTATGCAGCTTGTTCAGTCCTAATCAGTCCTTATATGTGTGTGTTCCCATGTTGGAGATGATAATGTCACAAGGCACTTGGTGTGCACCTACGCAGTTCTCACACCATGGTAGACGCAAGTTGTCTTGGTAATGTAAATAATTCCTGGTGTGATCCTATGTTTGTAGAATGCAGGTTGACCATAGTGAGACATAATGCACTTTGTGTGATCCTAGGCGATTCTCGCATAGTGGTAGACACATGTTGTCTTAGTGACGTAATGAGTCCTGGTGTGTTCCTATGTTGGTAGAACATGGGTGGTCGATGGTATGCATCTAGTTTTTGCTATGTGTGTTTTGTGGAGGATGATGAGATGATATGGATACAACGGGATGACAATAGGAGACATAGGTGATTGAAATGGCAATGTAATGAATGGTCTTGGGATGTATTTACGCGATGGATTGCTTGTGGATGTGATGAAGACATGGATGAGGACTAGGCCTACCCTCGGCATGAAATAAGGATGGATCTATAGAAAATTTTGATGACAAATAGTATTGTTCGATGATCGACAAGATGAGAACTATGGCATCAACTCTGATGATGACTTGACCAGATGTGTTGATGACTATGGTGAGAGAGAATGCCTTCCTATTTAAGAGGGATTGTTGTTGTATTTATAACTTTGGAAGATATTATGATGTATATTATCATTGTATATTGTTGTACCCCCATCAGAGATGTGTTTCCCTCATTTCGGGATGTCATTATTGTGTATGGTCCTTTAGGTACAACCTCCATTGTAATTCAAGGTAATAGTCCCCAGTATAATATAATCTAATGTACTTTCAGAATCTCTCTGGGATAATTCAGCCATGCTAGGGCTAGAATTTGGCCCAGTCAAGTTGGGAGGTCGGTCACTTGAATAGTATAAATAGGGAGGCGCCCTCCCTNAGAGAGAGAGAGAGAGAGAGAGAGAGAGAGAGAGAGAGAGAGAGAGGAGGAGAGAGATAGAGAGAGATAGCTACAGAAGACTTATTATACTTGGTTTTTCCATCTTGTGATATTATCTTAGTGACATAACTATTCTGAGGAAGTTTGTGGGGTTTTCTCCTTTATGGTTTCCCCAAGGAAAATATTTGTGTCTTTTGTATTTTCTCTATCTTATGTATCTTGTTGTGATTGTTATTCTTTCAGATAAATATCCTAATCAAGTTAAATTATATTAGAAAAACTAACAACACTTAATGTGGGGGGTGATGAATAATAAGGAATAGCTAAATCAGAGACAAGGGAAAAGGATTAATTTTGAATGAAGGGGGTGATCTGGCTAGCCTCATTGGTTCTATAAATAGAAGGGGGAGTCCATGGATTTATGGGTGACCTTGAGAGTAAATAAATGTTTCTAAAACTATACTAGAGAACCAAAGGTTGAATTGAAATGGTTAATTTTAGAAGATGAATTCAATATCCATATCTCTAATATTCTTCTTGTAGATTTCTTGACTAAGTACAAAAAATTCATGTGCGTCAAGTGTGTAAGGGGGTTAGATGAGGGTCCATTAGGTCCCTCTACTATTTGGGGGTTTGGAGGAAGATCTAGTGAGGAAAAAATTTCTAGACCCTTATATTATATTTTGGTTCATTCTAAAACCCTCGTATGTATTTCATAAAAGAGAAGCAACCCTTACCAATGTAACATAAGAGAAGAAAGAATTGCAAGTTTTTTCACTAGATAATAATAAAATACTGAAGCTACCATTGCCCCATGATTTTACCTATGCTTATTAGGGTTTCCATGTCAATGTCATGTTCTATTATTATTGTTGTTTTCTTATGTTTTTATATATTTCTAACATATGGTACCAGAGACTAATAAAATCGTAGGAACATAGTTTTCTATGAGTGGGAGATGCAAAAATTTAGATTTTAAACCAAGTTCAAGATTGTGAAGTGTAATAACAATAATTTATCCCTATGGAAGAAGAATTTGGAGGATTTGTTGGTTCAAAATGACCAATCCATAACCTTGAAAGGGGTTGCAAAAAAATCGAGCTGCATGCAAGTTGAGGACTAGATAAATATGTACAAGAAGCTTGATTATACAATTCATCTTTTCTTGGTAGACTCTATTTTTTTCAATGTTCCTAAAGAACATATCTCAAAATACCTTTGGGATAAAATTGGAAATTTGTATGAGACTAAATCAACAATAATTAGGTTTTCCTAAAGAAAAAAAACTTTATCATCTGAGGATGAAAGAGGGTTCAACCTTGGAAAATCATATGAATAAGTTGAATATCGTAATAAAAAATTTCTCATGATTAGTGTAAATGCGAAGGATGGGGACATATCATAATTTTACTCTGCTCCCTCCTATAGTCATAATTTTACTCTGCTCCCTCCTAGATATCTGGGATAATATGGTGGTGACCATCACCAACTTACCATTAGGAACTATGAAATTTGATGATGTGGTAATTGATTTATGTCAAGGATTCAATAAATTTTATAGTGATATGCATAATTATTCTAATAGTTAGATATAACATAATTTAAAAATGGCACAAACATAGTCACACAACACATAAAAATTTATCTTAGAAAACCCTTTACAGAGAAAACCAAAAAACCAGTAATCTTTGATGCTCATATATTATTAACACTCTTAACAAGTGTTTGCAACAAAAAATTACTAGATCATAATTTCTCAAGCATGAATTTACTACACTCTACTTCTCAACTCATACAAGTACATTTAGTGTTTTACATTGTGTCATATTTATAGATGCAACACATACAGTACCTCGTGATAATCGAGTTAGTTACAGCTAACTGCTCCATTAATGGTGATCCATAATTTGCTACATGAATATCATTTTTATGTTATAGTTGACTTGACTAAGTCAACCTTAGTCTATTTCCAGTGAATTTTCTTATCGTCTGCATGTTCATTGAATCCCTTCCCACTTTATGCTCATAAAATTCCTCATCAACCAACCATGATCATCGACTAAATGATTATTCTAGTCATCCAATCAATCGGATTTCCATCATCTGCTAACTTCAATTCCAGTCGACTTGTTAACCAATTGACTATCGAATTTAATCATTGATTTGCATGTAAAGAATATAATATACCCAAGATTATCCCAATTCTTGTTTTCTTTTCATAGATAGGATATTTTAGAACTTTTGTTCACTTAACTAGGGTTGAAAATCCTATTGATTCCATACACCATGTAAACTTCTCAATGCTCACCAACTTGGTTAACGAGTCTGCAATATTGACTAACTTGAAAACATATCCATTGGTTGACCTTCTACATTTGAGATATCCAACCTAGTTAGAGCTAATAAAACCATGTACACTTATTATTTTCTCATTTTTAGGTTTTCCTTGGTAGCATATTCCATAATCCATTCTACCTTGCAGATACTTGAATACTCTTTTAAGAGTTATTCAGTGTTTGTTCCCAGGTGTCAGCATGTGCCTGCTCAATACTCCCACTACATGGGAAATATCATGTCTAGTTGATACCAATGCGCACATAAGACTACCTACAACACTAGTATTGGGAACATGTTCCATGTACTATTTCGCTTCCTGTGTCTTAGGAAATTTTTTAGTAGATAATTTATATCCTATAGGAATATGATCCTTAACTAATTTTCACTCTTGCATGTTGAAGCACTTCATAATTGTCTCAACATATTTACTTTGATTTAACCATAGATTTATACCTTCTCGATCTCATTTTATTTCCATACCAAGAATAAAATGGGCTTTTATGAGATCCTTCATGTCAAAATTGGAGGACAACCGTAGTTTCACCTCCCTAATTAGATCCATGTTGTTTCTAACCAACAACATGTCGTCAACATACACAATTACATACATAAAGTGATCACCAAATTTCTCACTATACACATAGTGATAAGCCTAAATTCTCATAAAATATAGATTATAGATACACATATCAAACTTTTGGTACCACATCTTCGGTGATTTCTTTAAACTGTAGAGGGATGTTTTGAGCTTACAAACTACCTCCTTCTACCCTTTCACTATGAATCCTTCAGGATGGCTCATATAAATTTCTTCTTCAAGATCACCATGAAGAAATTTTATATGCATGTCCATCTATTCTATTTCAAGTTCAAATGATGCAGCTATTACATTAGCACCATAATGGAAGTTAACTTTGTAAAAGGAGAGAATATCTCACTAAATTTTACTCCCTCAACTTGGGAATATCCCTTCGCTACTATTCAAGCCTTGTACTTCTTAAACTGACTTGGTGGATCCCAATTTTTCTTGAACAATACCCATTTAATGTTGACAAATTTTCTTCCATTTGGAAACATCACAAAATCCCATATTTTTGTTTTATTTATTGAACCATTGATCTACAAGAAATGAGTGCAATTGAAAGGTATAATTGTACAGTTGAATGGAATGAAAAATGTACACTGAAAAAGACAAATTTCAGAGAAAACTGATAAGAATTGATCAGTAAATTACAACATTAATATTCATTAATTCCAGCAATATACAACAGTGTTACAATAAGGAGAATTTGAATCATGTGGATAACATTCGAATCTACCAACTCAATCATGACTGACTAGCTAACTAGAAGTGTCTAAATCACTATCAGAGACCACTAGTCTAACTCCACATGTCTAATTTAGTCTATCAATCAGTTAAACTAGTTAAACCAATGGGGTAGGTGAGAAGTGGCGCCTACTCCCTTGCAACCATGCAATACTGGCACTAACTCAACTGAAAGGCATCTAACCGAATGTAACTGGACCTTAACTTAGCATAACAACCTACCAATTACAACCAATTGATGGAGGCTGTTAGTGGCACTCAAAGTGGCTCCTAAAGTATAGGGATTAGCACTTATGGCACCAGATTGAACACTGGTGGCACCAAATCATGGTGGCACCAAACTCTGGAAATGGACTCCTAAGTTAGGAAAATGATATAATAGAATATATATGGACAAGTTACGATTAGATAATCTTGACACCCTCCCTTAATCCTATCTTGGACAATTTGGGCCCTGGAAAATAGGCCAAAAGTCATCCATTACAATCTAAAAGAATGAAAACTGCTTAAAAAACTAAGGAAAATGGAGAAAACCTCGTGGGAAAATACCCCATAAAAAAATAAGCAGCAACAGGAACTATGAATCAATCCTTTACATGTAAAAGAGATCTGATAAAGACAAATATCTTTTCTGCGAAGGACTTAGTGAATATGTCTACAATCTAATCCTATGTAGGACAATAATGCAGTGTGATAGTTTTTTCATGCCCTAGTTGCTGAATATAATTCATATGAACCTTAATGTGCTTCATCCTCTGCTTCTGAACTGGGTCACTGGATATCTTTATGGTACTCTGTTTGTCACAATAGATGTCCACTGAAGGTGAAGTGTGAATCACAAACTCTGTCAGGATGCCATGTAGCCAAACTGCCTGAATAACAACATTTATAGCCCCCCTATACTTTGATTTTGCTGAAGAGAGTGCAAGAGCTACTTGCTTCTTATTGGACCAACAAATTGGCCTAGATCCCAACATAAACTAAAATCCTGAAGTGGATTTTCTATCATTCCCATCTCCAGCCCAATCTGAATCTGTGAATCCTATGAGATCAAGTTGTGCACCAACCACATAATGGATCCCATAATCTCTAATACCCTACACATAGTGCAAGATATGCTTTGTTTCCTTCCAATGCAGCTCATGTGGCTCCTACATGTACTTGGAAGCAACACTCACAACATAGGATATGTCTAGCATCGAATGTGTGATATGTAGAAGGAATCCAATGAGTTGTCTAAAAAGAGTGATTTCTACCAATGGTGTAGAGCCACCTTCCTCTAGCCTGATGCCAGAGAGAAAACAAGAAGATTCTTCCTTACAGTATTCCATGTGGAATTTTTGAGCATGTATCTGGACTGTGAGATCATGATTCCTAAAGTCTTTTGACTTACTTTGAGACCAATGAACTGTCTTAACAGTCCAATATCGTTCATAGTGAATGCTTTGTTCAGAGTTGACTTGATGCTTCTCAATCCAGCAACATAACTGCTAGTAATGAGGAATTCATCCACATACATCACAATCAATAGCAAGGATCCCTCTTTCTTCTACATGTAAACATTGCAATTTGATTTGCATCTTTCAAATATCTGTGATATGAGGAAGGCATCCATTTTGGATCACCATGCCCTAGGGGCTTGTTTGATCCCATAGAGTGATTTCCTTAGTCTGCAAACTAAGGAAGGATCCTCAATGTACCCCTCAGGTTGTTTCATGTAAATCTCCTCCCTTAAGTCGTCATGGAGGAGGGAAATTTTTACATCCATGTGATGTACCTCCCACCTTTTTGAAGATGCAACTGCCAAGACAAGTCAGATGGAGTCCATTCTTGCTACTGGAGTGAATGTCTCATTATAGTCCAATCCTTGAACCTATGAGTACCCTTTGTCCACCAACCGAGACTTGTACTTGGTTGTGGTTCCATCGGAGGCTATCTTGGTATATTGTAAACCCATTTGCATTGAACTAGTTTCCTCCCTAGAGGTAAGGAGACAAGTTCCTAAGTTTTATTTTCAGGTAGTGAATCAAATTCCTCATCCCTATATGCCTTCAATATTGGACCATGGAAAGCTTCCTTGAGTGTTTGAGGATTTGACCCCAACATCATGAAGCACATATCAGGGAGAAGTGGATCCATGTGGGATAGTGCAACATACGCTTTCTGATACTAGGACCTTGTTCTTCTCTTATCATCTAGATCCCCAGCAACATCCCCAGATGCTTTGATGAGATGTTGAGCCCATTTGGGCTGCTGAGATGAAGTGGATGTTGGATCTAGATCTAGATATATTTGAGGTGTAAAATCAATATAAAAATCATGTTGATATTCCTCTTCTTATGAATATGAATCTGAAATGTTAGACAATAAATCTGTATATGCAATAGGAAGTAAAGGAGTTTTAATACCTTCATCTATTTTGATTGGAAGTTGTGGCTGTACTGGATCCGAGTATGGAATGAAATGTGAGAATGCATATTTATTGGAGGAATGGTATGCAATACCTTTCTCTATAGTCTTCCCAATTGATATATCTATGATCTCTATTGAGTTAGGGCCAAATACCACTTTCTTTGATGAGCTAGTGTGAGTCATCTGGTATACAAATAAAAAATTTGTTGCAAGAGAGGGCACATAGAGTACATTTATGAACTCTCCATGCTGGATTTTAATGTAACCTCTTCCTACTGATGGGATATGAGAGTCATAACCCATATGAATAGTAGTCCCTCCTATGATATTGAGAGTGGTGAAGGATTCCTTGGAGGCAACCATGTGATTGGATGCTCCAGAATCTATCAAGTAAGCTTTCGACCGAGTGAGGCCTGCCTTCAAGGCATGGATCCTCTCATGATCTCATGTTTGTTTTCTAACATCATAATTCTTAACTCTTTGTGGAAGAGAAATATGGTTCTATTCAAGGAGAGTTGTCAGGTGGTCAATTTTCATCTTCATGCACTGGCTTTCAGGATGAAATCCACTCATACAATAAGGACATCTAGTCTTTTAGAAACTCTTATTTTTCTTAGATCCCGAAGCTCCTTCAGAATACTTATGATACTCTTTTGTATTCAAATCAGATACTTTGGGATCCTTCCTCTTGTCCTTCCCTTTATCTTACGAATTGGTAGAGCCTGACATTAGAAGAGGTTGATTCAAGGAGGTTTTCAACACTCCCATTTGAACCAACTTATCTTGCTCCTGTATTAAGGACTCAATAATTATGTCTAGGAAAGGCATCTTCCAATTCGGTATGGAAGCTCTTCTGAAATGGAAGGTAGAGATGAAAACAAATTACTCAAAACCAATTTTCTTGAGCATAGATAGCACTAGTTGCTCATCTTCCCTCTCTATTCTAAATTGTATACACTGTAGTGCTAGAGACTTGATATTTGTAAAAAACTGATGGATAGTTTTGAAACTGCTGGGCTGCAATGCAATTAGCTCATTCTCGAGTATGTGCCCTCGAATCTCATCTTTTTTTGTATATAAGAATTCAATATTCTCCCAATATTATTTTGGAGTCTTCAATCCCTCAAGGTGAAAGAGAATATCCCAAGAGGTGTGATTGCATAGGAATCCAAAGGATTTTTCCAACCGATACAAGGGCTGTAGAATCCATCAATTTTCCTCATGAACATTCAATTCTTCAATCAAGCTACATCGTGCCTCCAAGTAACACTGAAAAAACACAATCATGTCAGTTTCAATCCTTCCACCTCAACATGTATAGTTTTTCAGGGTATATCACACCTGTAGAGACTTCTCTAGACAAATATAGAGTTAGCAAGTCACAAGTTGTAGGAATTATGTGTAAACCCAACTGCTTCTGGTGTACAATGGAGGTTGGATAGACTTGTTGCTAGCATGAACAAGGCTCTGATACCATGTTTGAATTATTGAACCATTTATCTACATGCATTGAGTGCAATTGAAAGGTTTAATTTTGTAGTTGAATAAAATGAAAAATGTACACTGAACAAGACAAATTTCAGAGAAAACTGATAAGAATTGATCAGTAAATTACAATATTAATCTTCATTAATTCCAGCATTATACAACAATGTTACAATAAGGAGAATTTGAATCATGGATAAGATTCGAATCTACCAACTCAATCCTGATTGAATGGCTAAATATAAGTGTCTAAATCACTATCGAAAACCACTAGTTTAACTCCACATGTCTAATTCATTCTATCAATCAGTTAAACTAGTTAAACTGATGAGGTAGGTGAGAAGTGGCACATACTCCCATGCAACCATGCAAGACTGGTGCTAACTCAACTGAAAGACATCTAACTGAATGTAATTGGACCTTAACTTAGCATAACTACCTACCAAATACAACCAACTAGTGGAGGTTGTCAATGGCACTTGGAGTGGCTCCTAAAGTGTAGGGATTGGCACTTGTGGCACCAGTTGGCACACTGGTGGCACCAATGGCACCAAAATCTAGCAAATTACTCCTAAGTTAGGAAAATGATCTAATATACTATATATGGACAAGGGAAGATTATATAATCCTAACAATTGTTTCATTCTTCTATAAAGACTCCATTTCTTCTTTCATGGCATATTTTCAGAGTTTACCCTCTATCAAGTTGATTGCTTCCTTTACTGACCTAGGGTCCTCTTCTGTGGTAGTTAATGGAAAATAAGAGCATTATTTTGGTGGAATTCACCTTTAGGTTTCTAATTTACTCGACTAGACCTCCTGACGACCAGATTTTGTTGTTTGACCTCTTTGCTAGATTCATTCAACTCATTTGAATCATGACTTTCGTCGTTTCATCAAACTCTAGATTTTTTGGTTCCTTTTTTTCTTGTTTCCTCTTCATTCTCAAAAGTGTTTCCAACTTCTATAAATATCACATATATAATATAATTTTTATTCCTTGTGATTGGATCCCACAACTTATACCCTTTCACTCCATCTTTGTACCCGATGAAGATGCATTTCATAGACTTGATTTCAAATTTTTCTTCTTTTCTCTTTTGGGACATGCACAAATGAATCACACCCAAAGACTCTGAGATGTACAAGAGAGGGTATTTCCCCATCCCATGCCTCATATGGATTTTTTTTCAGCTAGAGCTTTCGACGATGATCTATTTACCAAATAACATGGCTTGTCAACTGCCTCTACCTAAAATTCTCGTGCGATACATGCACCACTAAGAATGCTCCTTTCTTTTTCCATATGCATTCTATTAATTATTTTAGAAAATCCATTCTTTTGAAGCATGTATGGAGATGTATTTTTCGAGCTATATCGTGTTTCTTGTCGAACTAATTGAGCACCTTACTATAGAATTCTCCTCCATTATCAGTTCTCAACACCTTGACCTTTTTGCTAGTCTTATTTTCTACAGGAGTTTTGAAATCTTGGAAACTTTCAAAAACCTCATATTTCTACCTCAAAAAATACAACTATGTCATTCTGAATAAATAATCTATGAAAGAGACGTAATACTAGGATCCCCTTAGTGATGGGACGTGTGCTGGTCCAAACACATAATTATGTATTAACTCCAGTATTTCCTTGGCCCTTGTGACCCTAGATGGGAATTAAATGACGTTGTTTACCATAAATACAATGTTCATCGAAGTTTACTTCTAAAGGTTGATCAAGGAGACCTTCGACCATACCTTTGTTATGTATAGCATGAATATCCTTCTCACCAATGTGTCCCATTCGTTGATGCAACAACATATTCGATTCAACTAGACACGAATATATGTTGTTGGATTCAATAAATACTATATTCACACATCCATTGGTATATGTTCTTCCCAATAGCTTGTACAATGCTTGAGTCTGAACTCCTCTCATCAGTACCATCACTCCTTGAACCATTTTACATGAATGTTCCTCAAATACAAACTGCACACCTATATTTCCAGTCTTGTTAATAGATATCATATTTCGATCCAAAAATGGAATATCAAACACACTTGGAATATTTCATGGCCTTCCATCTTTTAGTATCAATTAAACTTTACCTTGTCTGACAATCCTATTTGGTAAAACATATCATAAAAGAACATTACCGCCATCATTTATCTCATATTTGTAGAACCACTCTCTATGTGATGTCATGTGATACGATGCACTAGATTCAATAAACCAAGAGTCACGATCTGACTATGTACTTATTGAATCCAAATACACATCCCATTTTTATTCAATCGAATACTCACATTCATTTGACTGAGATTCCTCATATCCTTTTCTCTTCTCAGCATCCGCTAATATACAATATCACTTATAATTCTTGAGTTTACCACATTTCCAACATTTTCTCATCATTAGACAAGGATATTTAGATATGGTCAGATATAACCCTCTACTTTGAATTTTACTCGATGTTTTACCTTTTTCCTCTGTATACAGGTCGACCTATTACTAGTAGGTCATCGTGGCTTGATCCTTCCATGGTATTACACCTCATCTATTTTGGAAATATATACATAACCACATTGTTGATATTTAATGTGGTATTATTACTTCCAATAGACATGACCATGATGCCCCATGATTTTTGCAAGCAAGACAACATATTGATACATTTATCCTCCTCTATTATTTTGATATCCACATACAAAAACTAGTTGAAAATAGTGCTGAATGCATTTAGGTTCTTTGTTACTAAGTCACCCTCATTCATCCTCAAAATATACAACTTCTTCCAAAGCAATATCTTGTTAACCAGATATTTCTACTAGTACAAGCTCCCCAACTTATCCCACAATTCCTTTGCAGTGCCTTCCCAATTCCTTTGCAGTGTCTTCCCTTGATACACTCAGCAATACCGAACCTACTAAACAAGGTTGGATTGTACTCATTTCTTTTCTACAGAGTTTTTTCCAATATCTTGAAGAAATACCTATTGGATGGATTATTCTAGGGATAACAATAACCTACTACTCTTGATCTACAAGGATATGCTCCATTTTTAGCTTCCAAATCCATAAATTATTTCCATTAAAATTTTCAATTTCTATCCTTTAATTGTTGGAAATTATAACTAAGAATCAATGTTCTAGAGCTCCCACTAAAACTAGTTATTCTCTAGATCCGTGATCAAACTAAAAAAACATTAGCAACAAAGGCATCGTCTTGAAGCCTAATATAGATCTAATACCATGTCAAGGATTGAGTACCTTTTATAGTGATTATGCATAGTGCTTCTGACAATTAGATATACAGAATTTAACAATGACACAAACACAATAACATAACACAAATAAATATATCCTAGAAAACTATTTACAAGGAAAAACCAACAAAACCAGTGAGCTTTTCCACTCATATATTATCAACAACGGTTTACTAGGTCACATTAGGTCAAGCGTGAATTCACTACACTTTACTTCTAAACTCATACAAGTACATTTATCCTTTTACATTACATCATATTTATAGTTTCAACACATACACTAGCTCATGATACTCATGTTAGATACACCTAATTACTCCATTAATGACGTTCTATAACTTCCTAACTAAATATTGTTTTTCTATTACAGCTAACTTTATTGATTCAACCTTATTGAACCACTAGTGAAGCTTCTTATCATCCAAGTTCTCTCCAAATTCGTTCTCGCTTATGCTTGTCGATGAGTCATGGTTGTCAACCAATCGACTATTCTAGTTGACTAATCGATCTTAATTTCACCGTATATCAACTTCAATTCTAGTCAACTTATCAACCAAACAATTATCGACTTAGACAAATTATTTACATGCAAATAATTTAGGGCACCCAACACTTTACAAGAAGAAGAGTAGAGGAAAAAATCATCTCTAGATCCCTCTACTAGTGAAGCCCTATTTGTGAGAGGGTGATCTAGACAAAGCGGTCAACAAGAGACATAATAGTCTCAATCCAAGACCAAGGATGCAAGATGAAAATGAAATTATAGAAATGTGGAAAACGAGGGAACTCAAGGAAGGTCTGTTGGAATCCAGAGAAGGGAAAGAAGGACAAGACTCCAGATCAACCAGAGCATATTTCCACATGTCTCCACATAGAGACTAGTTCTTCAAATATCATCCCTATAGTGGTGGGATGGTATACTTGGGTGGTGATTATCTTTTAGAAATTATGGGAAGAGGGGACATTAAGATCAAGCTCAACTATAGAAGATAAAGGAAGTTGTGTGATGTACGACATGTACCATATATTTGAAATAATTTTATCTCAATCAAGATGATGGATAAGTTGCGGTATTCTACTACTTTTGGTGAAATTGTTGCAAAATTACCAAAGTATTCCCCATGTTTGCAAAAGGAGAATATTATGGGACCCTATATCATTTATGCATTGATATAGTGATAAATCATGCAACAACAACATTCTCATGAAAAAGGTTTGAAAAATATGCATGAATGAGGTATGCTTTCTAGGATTAAGTCATGTGACTTAAAGTTCCGTGCAAACTACATTTTTGGTAAACAAAAGAGATTTTGTTTACTGCAATATTTAATGAAACTTTCGATCTTTTACACCAAATACATTCTTATATATTTGGACTAATCCCTACTCTTTCTATAAATAGTGATATATATTATCTAACTTTTATATATGATTATTCTAGAAGAGTTTGGGTGTATTTTCTAAAAAGAAAGTCAAAATCCTTTGATAAATTTAAAGAGTTCAAGGAATGAGTAGAGAGAATTTTGGGAAAGTCTATTTCATGTCTCATACATGATAATGGGGATAATATTACTCCAATTATTTTTATAAGTTTTGTATGCAAGAAGGAATTAAACACTATGATATTGCTCCATATACTCCACAACAAAATGGTGTTGCTGAGTGGATGCATTACATAATCATGGAATGTGAAAGAAGGATTCTCAACACGTTTGGTTTGGATAATGGATTATGGGAAGAGTCTATTACTAAAACTTCTTATCTGATTAACATATCACCTACAACTACAATGGATGGAAAGATTCCAAATGAGGTTTGGTGTGGTAATCTAGTTGATTATTCTCATTTGCATATTTTTGGTTGTGATGCATTTTCCCATGTTCCTAATGAGAAAAGGTATAAGATTGACCCATATTCAAGGAAATGTGTGTTTCTAGGCTATGATAATAAAATAAAGGGGTATAGAACATTGGATCCTACTAACCCCAAGGTAATTTTTAGTCGTGATGTTATTTTAATGAAAAATACACGCAAAGGAATTAGGTATAATAGACACCTAATATTTTACCAACTAAATTAGAAATGAGTGAAGATGAAAATGAAGTTCTGATCAACATGAAGAACAATAAGTTCAATAGCCATAGCTCAAAATATCTACACATATTAAGAGACATCATTACAACAAAACATGTCATTAGAGTAAGAAATAGTGCCAGAATTTAGTGTATTTTTTGCATGAGTTGATCTCAATCGTAGGCATTAAATATGGCATCATGCTACAAGTTTTCTTTGTTTCTTGTTTTGCATTGGAAACAATTCCACACTTTGCTTCTTTATTAGAGTCAAGAATAGCACTAGGAATTGTGTTGATGGTGTCAATTTCACCCTAATTAGAGCCTAAATTAAGTCCAGTTTTAGCTTCCACTTTTCCTTCTAGTATTGCTTCGTATTCCGCTTCCATTTTTACTTCAATTTTAACTTCATGGTTAGCAATGGGTGTTTATTTTTAGTTAACGCCGAGTGTTGCTTCCATTATTGCTTTTTTTTTTGCTTCTAGTATATCTTCTAATCTTGCTTCCCTTATTTGTTCCAAATTTGCTTTTTTTTTCTTCATAAGTTACACCAAGTTCTCATTCCATTATTTCATCTAGTATTTCTTCAATTTTTTTAATTGCTTCCAAATTTTCTTCTACAATTGCTTCTTTTGTTGCTTCCTAAGTAAATCCAAGTTTTTCTTCCAATATTATTTATGGTTGTAACATCCCCATACCCCATAATGCAAATAAACTAAAAAAATTTACTTCAAGAACCCTCATTCTCCTTCGAAACACAGGGAATGGACATTAACACGCACTTCTACCTTCAGTATCAAGATTAGAAACTAATGTAACAGTAGTTCCTCCCTTGACAGATCCCTTTTACGACCAAAAGCACCTTTTTCCACACTGAACTTGTCCTTTCTGCACTTCGTCCTCCGCCTTCTGCCTTTCCGACCTCGAAACTTAAGAGTCAGAAATTCAAGGCTCGACGAAGTGAATTGTTATCTTTTTTCCTTCTTCCTTCCGCACTTCCACTTTCTACCCTTCCAACCTCAAAAATCGAGAATCGAGAAATCAATCTGCGAGGGAAATTCCACGGCTCTTTCGCCTTCCTCGTTCTGCACTTCCACTTTCTGCCTTTTCTCACTCAGAAATTGGAAATCGAAAACATAAACTTTCAGGGGAAACCTTTATCCATGATTTCACCTTCCACATTCCACCTTTCCTCCCTCCAGTGTGGAACTCGGGAATGGTAATAGTTATCTTTCGACCTTAGCCTTTTCTGCACTTCTGACGTCCTCTTTTCGACCTTGCACTTTGGAAATTGGAAAGTTAACTTTTCCTTAGAATTTTTCAGCACCTTTCTGCTTCCACCCTCTGCCTCCCACATGCAGATCTTGAGGTTGCAGAAACACAACAATTATGCCCTGTTCAGCTGCTCCTTTTCGTTTTCCTCCTTCTTCCTTCCCTAGGTGGATTTCAAGGGGTGGGAACAATGAACAAAAGCATTCTGACAAGGTAACCAAGCCTTTAGCCTTCGGGGACTTAGAGAAAAATGCATGAAACATACAAGGCATAAAAATAAGTAAAATGCAAGAAAACATAACAGAAGTAAACTTCTACTTAACCATAAATGTGTATTCAACATGATCATGAAAACTCATAAGAAAATACATGGAATAAGCAGGCATAACAGATATATTTATCTTGATGATTAAGTTGTCCCGCAACTAGCTATATCGCTGCAGCATTCCACCCAACCATAGGCCATTATGTTCATTAATCTCTCAACACACTTCCACCCCCGAGCTGGGAATTATTTCCACAAGGAACTAGGGAACAACAGACTTACACATAACCAAAACTCATAACAAATAGTCAAGCTGTCAAAACCCCAAATTTTCACAAAAAATTAAAATTTTGAATAACATAAAATGTTGAAACTGCGGTTTACTAACAGCTAAAGGTTAGCAATAAAAGAAACAATTAATATATTAGTAATGCATAATCTCAAATATGTTAACTCAGTAGTTGCCTTCTTGAAACAGTATTAAGTTTAACTTGCTCATTATTTCTACTTTCAGTTTACTGATGAGTTTTATTTATGACAAGTACGTGGAATCTGACTTTGAAATTCGGGGCTTACTTAGCATTTATGATAATGCAGAAAGATTACTTGTTCTTATAGGTTTACAGGTATGAATGATCGAGTATCGTTTTTAATTTCATAAAGTATCCAGTGGTATTTCTATTTGCAAATAATAAGCTTAGTAAATAAGTTGTTGTATTTCAAACAGCTTCCATGAGGTAAAAACAGTACGTTTGCTTCAATTGTTCTTGTAAACAAAGTTCAGATGAATGAGTTTCTTTCCTTGTTGTATGTAGTGACAGTAAAACACTTTCTTAGGTTCTGAACTTGTAATATTAGTTACTTGATAACTTTTATTTTAAAATGCATATCTTATTATTTATGTAATACATTTCTTGCATTAAGTTACTGTCTACAAACAACTTCCAAGGTTGGTGTTTTTCTTATAAAGTCAATCTTCTATCTTATGTTAACCCCAGTATCTTTGTCTAAGCATAAAACCATTCTACTGACTGTAATTATGATCGAGTTGAGATACAGCCTCATTCTATTGAGATCTCATCGATCTGAACTATGTAAAAGAATTCGTAGAAGTGTTTTTATAATACACTTTGCCAACTTCATAGTTTGCTATCATTTGACTTGATAGTTTTTAAAAGACTTATAACCATGTATAAACTATTTGTTTATTAAACCTGTAAGTTTTAACAACGTTGAACATGCAAGATGTTAGTGAATCTACTCAATACGATGCTATGCAATGTTCTCAACTGGAATGTTATTGTAACAATGCATACCCACAATGTAAGAGAAACTATAGCTATTAGATAGTTTTCTTACACAAATTAACTAGACTATTCATATGATAAACGAATCCATACTTGGCTTGAATTATCATTAGTAAAGCTTAGCTAATAATACTCTCTTAGCAATAATATGTCATTACTAAATACTTATATGAGATATAACCATTTAAAAAAAAAGGGTTAATACATATATATATTTAACATTATATATATTTAAACATATCCTAACGATATTTACTAGGATAGACTTATAACATTGAAATATAAATCCCAACGATATGTAACAGTATAAACTTATAACATTGTTTACGAATACTTTATGCAAGGATTTTCGGGTCACGAGACTAAAGAGTATAATTATATGCTAGGTCAACGTTAATGTAACGTTGCATCCCCATGCCAACGATGAGCTATCTACTATACGTTTAAGGAAATATTTTATGATATGATCACCAGGCATACATTATAGTCCTACATAGTGTTGTTAAATCATTTGGTAAATAATTGAATATGATTTGGTCGCATGGAACTATGGAGAGTCGACCCACTGCATGAAATTTATAATTGCGGCCATGTGGTAAACTCTTGGCCATGCAATGGTCGTATATATAACCATCAACCTAACCCTTGGCTTATTCTTGTTCCAACTTTTGTGTTGGCCCTTTGGGATTCCCTGCAAGCTCCCATGGTGGCCGTGAGTGAAACTCAGTTATCAATGGCTTCAACATCTGTGTTTGTCGTGTTATGCTTCCTGTGAGTTGGGTTCTGTTTTCATTCTTCCACTGTGGTTTCTTTTACTCTGTCAGGGTTTGTAGTTCTTCTTGTTGTTGGATTTACGGCCCGCCAGCATCTCCCTTTGTTGTCCTTCTAGCATGGTCTATCACGGTGTGAAAAGATTGAGCTTAATGTGACTGTTTGTTAAGCTCCTTCGTCGTAGGTTTGTTTTGGAGTTTAGCTGTCACACCTTGCGTGCTGGTGATAGTTCCAACTTTGTGGTTGTTTGACTCCTTCGTGGTCATTGCTAGGCTTGTCTTTGCCATTGTTTTCAGCGTGATTGAACAAAGCCCCGTTGTCTCCATCCTCGGCGAGTATGAGGGTTTGGCTCCTCTTAACCCTGGATGCGGTGCTGATATTTCTTCGTGGCTCCATCACTTTTACTTCCAGCTAAGGTAAATTTATAAATTTAAAGCTAGAAATCGTTAATGTTTTCAATCTGCACATAAAATTCTTTTGTTTTAATTAAACTATGGTTCTTAATTTGCAGGGTTAATTCGCCTCCACTCTCGACAGTAGCACTTCTCAAATGGCCCAACGCTCGGTCTATGGTAAGCTCCAGTTTCGAAATATGGTTCTCCCTGCTTGTTCAGACCCTTGCAGTTGGAAGAAGTCACGGCCATGTCATTCCCAGTCTTGGGTTATTTTTCTTCATTTAAATAGTTTTTTTTTTTTATTTTAACCCTTGCTTTTAGCAGGGTGACTCCGGCTCAACGTCGTAACTTGTAAAGCTCTCCTCTTAGGTTAAGAAAGAACTTACAGTGTTGTATTATTATGTTTGTTAATACCTATTTTTAAAACACTCTGTATCATGATATGGGTGCTCGGCTCTTAGCTGATTTTTGTACTATGTTTAAGCGTTTGTTTAAGTTCATCCTTCAGGCTTGTTGAAGTAATGAAATGTCCTTTAAGACAGCCTGTCTTTAACTTAGATTCGTTTCATCTGTGTATTATTTTGTATCTCTGTGTAAATGAAATAAATTTCCCTTTTATGCTTTTTATAAAATAAGTTAATTATTTACCCTAAGTTACGACTGTATTTGTTTTGGATAGTAAATGAATACTGGATAATTGTTTGCTCAGAAAACGAGCTAGGGTTTTTACCCTATTCAATTTGTAAGATGATAAATTTTGTATTGTTATTAATTGTATTAGATTACTGTTAATATATTCATCACTGTTTTCAGTTATGATGCTTCGATTTAATGGCTCAAGGATTTTCAAGTAGGGTTTCCTAAAAGAAATGATTCCTTCAGTTTGTTTAAGTGGGTTCTTTATTTGTAAACAATTATTGTTTAAGTCGATATTGTTATCTGTATATACTATAATTTCCTAAATTTGTATCTGTACATACATTTTATTTATAAAGATTGTAACCAGTCTGCATTAATTCAGTTTATTCAGTGATATTATTTCTAAAAGATTAACTATTTTTCTTTTAAATTACAAGGAAATAAAATAAGGGTTTCGACCATGTAATCATTCTTTTACATGTACATTCTAATGGCAAAAGTTAAGAAACAATTATTTGTTTAAATAATCATTTATTTTAAAAGTTATTTATTATCATAATTTATAGTTGTTTTTAATTAATACAATATAGATAGGGTTTGTTAAGTGCCTTGATAAAAGGTACATAATTTCTGGACTTAATTTTATTTTTTTAGAATTTTAATTACGATAGTAATACCATACTTGAAGTTTGAATATTTGTAAACATAGCTAGTCATTATCATTAGTATATAAACTAATAGATTCTGGTTTTTAAATATTTACTTAGCAGATTATAATCGAGTGGTTTTTATCTGAGTTATTTCTACTGCCTCTGTTACATGTTAATGGTAAAATTACAAAATAAAGTATTGTGTAAGAATAATAACTTATATACTAGAATAACTTGCTAATGTAATAAACCTGCTACCTGTAAAGTATTAAGGTTATTTCTTTGCTATCATACTTACAACAATAGTTTGGTTAACCAATATACATAACTAAATAGGTTAATGTTCTTTTCTGATAACAAAATACATATAGAATAGGTTACTCTGGTATTATGATATGCATAATACATCTATTCATTTTGGATTTCTATTATATCCTTCATCTATTTTAAAATACACTGCCTGTGCTGGAGTACGGTCTGGTCCATTCCAAATGTGGAAAAACACAGGTTAGGATTATTTTTCATCAATTTCAGATTCAGTTTTTCAATAAACTAAAAGATTAAAATATCTATCAGTTCACCACTAAACATTTAACATTCATTAATCAGTCAAACTCACATATAAACATTTAACATAGTAAAATAAAACACTGTAGAACCTGTTTAAGCTAGACAAAAACAGCGTTGGGAGGTCGTTCCTTTCTACCAACTCCTGGAGAGCACTCAAACAGTGTCTCCTCAAGACCCCCGAGCTTGTTCCTGGTCTCCTTGGCTGAGAACTGGTGGAGCAAGCAAACCATATACTAGTCCAATGACTCAGTATTCACTCTGCACTCAACAGTAAGATCCTTTAGCTGAAAAGCTGCACTAGATCACTGTTACAGTTAACCCCTCAAACACCTTCCACAAATTCCCTTGCCATTGAAATCCTTTGAAGTACATTCACCCGAATGATCCCTTCCCTGGAATGAGCAACCTCAACTCTCTTCAATGGGCATTTTTATCAATATTTCCTAGGTCTTTTGGGTCAGTTGTCATTAATTGAGCCACCTGCTCTGATCCCACTTTCTTGGGGGATCATGACCCCAAATGTAGGGAGGTTGCCACCTGCAACAGTTGAAAGTGTTTGAGGATACTGCCACTTGTCTATTGGCTCTCCACCCAGTCTCCTCCACCAACTTGACCAGTAAACACTTTTTTAACAGCTCTCCCAAGTTGTTGTCTCCACTTTTATTTATTTATAATTAAAATATTCAGAATTACATTCAATGTCCTTGACCCTGCTGAGTCATCATTTATAACTTAGCATAAAATTTAACATAATATCTTGAAATAAAATCAAATAAGATAATATTATTTTGCAAAATTGGGGCATGTGACATACACACCCCCTTAGAATATAACATCATCCTCGATGTTATTTATTCTTCATCCTCGGAATTCCCCTGGAACAGAATTAGATTTGCATCTAGAATATTACTTTCCAATTCCCAGGTGGATTCATCTGGACTAAGGTGCTTCCATTGCACCTTCACCTTTCCAATGGTGCGGTTTCGAAGTGTGATCTCCCTCTGCCCGAGGATACAGTCCTGTTCCACCAAGAAATATCCTTCTGGTTCCACCTGTACATCATTCCAGTTAACAACATGAGTAGCATCATGAACATACTTATTTAATACATAAATGTGAAAAACATTATGTACTCTTAAATTTGGTGGTAATGCTAATTGATAAGCTACTTGTCCAATCCTGGATAGAATTTCAAATGGACCACAGTAATGAGGTGCCAACTTTGCACAACTCCCCAATCTCAGAGAGCTCTTTTTGGGCCTTACCTTGATGAACACATGTTCACCTACCTGAAACTCCTTTGGAGTTATTTTTAAGTCTGCTTGACTTTTCTGTCAATCCTGTGCAACTTTCAGATTACCTTGCACCTGTTTTACAATTTCTTCCATTTCCTTTAATAGTTCAAGACCTAATACCAATCTATCCATAGGATTACTCCAAGAAATAGGAGTATTACATTTTCATCCATATAAAATTTCAAAAGGACTAAATTTCGCTGATGTCTGATAATTATCATTATAAGCAAATTCTACCAGATGTAAATAATCCTCCCATTTACCTGGCTGGTCTTTCACATACATTCTTAATAGATCTTCTAGTACTTGGTTTACCCTTTCAGTTTGTCCATCTGTTTGAGGATGGAATGAATTACTAAATTTTAATGTAGTGTTTAACCCTTTAAACAAAGACTTCCAAAAGTTTCCTGTAAATTTAGGATCTCTATCTGAGATTATGACTTTTGGTACTCCATGCAATCAAAAAATCTATTTTAGAAAAATATCAGCTATGTTTGCAGCTTTATAAGTAGTTTTAACAGGTATAAAGTGAGCTGCTTTTCTTAACTTATCAACTAATACCATGATAGAATCATTTTGATTTTGATTTCTAGGCAGCCCAGTAATAAAATCTAGACTAATTATCTCCCATTTCCAGCTAGGAATGGGTAATGGCTGAAGCAATCCAGCTGGGTGTTAACGTTTAGTTTTTACCTGTTGACATTCAAAACACCTAGCAATATATTATGCTACTTCAGTCTTCATATTTGGCCAAAAATACTCTTTCGTTAATATAGTTATAGTCTTTTGATAACCTGGATGACCTGAGTATGGAGTTTTATGAATTTCATCCAGAATTAACAGCTTAACTTTAGGTACATTAGGTACATACATTCTATCTTTATACAGTAAAAATTCTTTTGCATTTAAACTGTAACCTTTACTTAAGTTTTATGTTGCATTTTCTTTAGTTTTAGCTTGCAAACTCTGGTAAATGTCATCTTGTTCTATTCCTTCTTTAAGTTGTTCATTCAAATCTATAGCATAAGTGCTGATAGCTGCTACAAAATTCAGCCTTGCGTTCCTACTTAATGCATCAGCAACTTTATTTTCTTTACCTTTTATGTGCTGAATTTCAAAAATCATATTCACTTAAGAAAGCTAACCACCTAGCTTGTCTAGCATTTAAATTAGGCTAATCTAACAGATACCTCAATCATTTATTATCAGTCATTAAAACAAATTTTCTGCCAATTAGGTGATGTCTCCACATCTTTAAGGCGTGTATAATAGCTACTAATTCCAGATCATATGTTGCATAATTCTTTTCATGAACTTTTAACTTTCTAGACTCATAGGTAATAACATGCCCTTCTTGAGTCAAAACACCACCTGAGCCATCATTACAGGCTTCAGTGCACACTACAAATTCTTTATTAGGATCAGCTATTCTTAAAATAGGTGCACTAGTTAATAAAGTTTTTAACTTTTTAAAGCTTTCTTCACATTTATGATTCCAGTCGAACTTCTTTCCCTTCTTCTGCAAGGAAGTTATCAGATTTGCAATCCTCGAAAAACCTTCAATGAACCTCCGGTAGTAACCGGTAATGCCCATGAAGGATCAAACATCCGTCACATCCTTAGGAACCGGCCAATCTTCGATTGCTCTTATCTTTTCAGGATATACTGAAATCCCTTCCTTGGTCACCACATGACCTAAGTACTGAATCTTATCCTTGAAGAAATCGCATTTAATAAACTTTGCAAAGAGTTGATGATCTCGCAACTCTTGCAAAACAATTTTTAGATGTTCTTTATGTTCTTCTTCAGTTTTTGAATAGATTAGAATGTCGTCGATAAACACGGCCACAAACTTATATAAATACTTATGCATAACATTGTTCATTAAACACATGAAAATAGCTAGGGCATTAGTAATCCCAAATGGCATGACGACAAATTCGTAATGACCATATCTAGTTCTGAAAGTTGTCTTAAAGATGTCTTCATCTTTAATCCTGACTTGATGATATCCAGACCTTAAATCTATTTTCAAAAACACTATGGCTCCACATAATTGATCAAATCGATCATCAATGCAGGGCAACAGATATCGCTTTTTAATGGTCATTTTATTTAACTAACGGTAATCTATGCAAAGTCGCATGGTTTCGTCCTTTTTCTTAACGAAGATGATAGGTGCCCCCCAAGGAGACACACTCGGTCGAATATACTTTTTATCAATTAGTTCTTTTAATTGAGATTTTAATTCATTAAGTTCAAGTATGTTCATTCGATAAGGGGCCTTTGAGCTAGGTACTGCACCCGGTACCAGCTCAATGGTGAAATCCAATTCCCTTTTTGGAGGTAATCCCATAATTTCTTTAGGGAAAACATCTACATATTCTTTTAAGACTGGTATGTTTTCCACTTTTAACTTATCTGTCTTGATTAGACTCCCTTCATCAGTTATTGTTACCGCATAAGCTTTACATCCCTTCCTAACAACCCTCTTAAGCTGTAGGGCAGAAATCTGCCTTATGGTGGTTTTTCTAGGGATTCCTTTTACACTTACTGGTTTTTCGTCACTGTTTAAACATGTGAAGGTCTTATCACAACAATTTAGAATTACTCTATGTTGTTCTAACCAGTCCATACCAATCAGCAAATCATAAGAACCAAGGGGAAAAACATTAAGCTTGACAACAGTTTCAAAATGATCCATAACTACTGCACATTCTTTTACAAAACAAGTTACCTTTCTTTTAGCACCAGTGGCTAACTGAACCAACCAAGAATTATCAAATTTTTCAACAGATAACTTACATTTTTCTACCATTTTAGGTGCAATATAACTAAGACTAGCTCCTAGATCAATAAAAATAGTTACAAGGGTCCGATTTATCATACCTTCTACTTCCACCATGGAAGTCTGATATTTTGCTTATCGATTCTCCAAGGCTACGTTGATTCTGAGCATAGTCCTCGCTAATTCCCCAACGATTATCTCTTCCTGTATGGTATGAATATTGCTAATAGTCTTCTTCCGATTAAGACAGACTGAAGCATAGTGCGGGCCATTACACTCCCGACACTTGATAGGCTCTTTGCGCTCAAAGTTCTTGGTAAAATTTCCATGATTATTAGCAAATTCCTTACCCTTAGAATTATTCTGATTACTGGGTGTATTGTTCTTATTTCCTTGGAAGTTCTTATTATTAGGATAATTTCTGGCCTTATTGTTCTTAGAATTTCTGTTGGGCACAAAATCCTTCTTCTTTTGTTCATACTGATTATTATTTTTCTTAGCTTTCCAGTTGGCCAAGCTTTTCTTCTTTCGATTCTACTCAAAACAGAAGTTAGCTTTCCTCATAGCTTCTTCCAAAGTCTTTGGAATGTCATATTCAATCCTATCCTTAATATGATAAGGTAGACAGCTAAGGAATCGTTGTACCTTTGGTTTCTCATCTACAATGTATGGTACATACCTAAGCAGACTTAATAACTTGAGAACTTGCTATTCAAATATTTCATTGTCATTGATCCTAACTTCAGCTCATAAAATTATTTTTCTCTCTCCTCATAATATTGCTCAGACATAAATTTCTTTTTAAAATACCTCTAAAAAGTACTCCAGTTTACATTTTTCTCTTTTATTCCCTTAACTTTTTTCAAGTCTTGCCACCAAATGTTGGCCTTTCCTGAGAGGTTATAAATAGTCATTCTAGCCTTTAACTGGTTAAAATAGTTATATATTTGGAAGTACTTATTCATCCCAGATAACCAGGATTCGGCTTCCTCCCCCTTCTCAGTCTCTCCATTAAAGGTTGGTGGTTTTATCTTTTTGAATTCCCCGGAAATCTCCTCATAAGGTTTGTATTTTCTCTTTTTAGTGTATTGATTAACATCACTACTGTCACTAGTAGAATGGCAATTTCGTTGTTCACCAAACACCTCAGAAGATGAACTAATTTCAGTTTTAGTATGTTTCATCTTTTTAGATTTACGTTGATGACTTGTATCTTCTGATTCTGTTCTTCTACCCCTACCCTCAGTTTGAAACTTTTCAGTTATGATCTGATTCAGCTCCTCTTGAGCCCTCAGAATCCTTTCATTTTCTCGCTTTACCGACTCCATTTCTTATTTTAGGTCTTTTACAGTTTGTAACAATTCTGAGGAATTAGTAGGTAAATCCTCTGGTATAGGATCTCTTGGTAAATTTCCTGGTTCAGTAACTGGAGATTCCTCCTCTGCATATTCTTCCAACCTCTCCATACCTGTTTGTTAATCTTCAGAAAACAATTTCTCTGATTGAATAGCATTTAAAGAAAAATACATCAGCATAATAATTCAATTTATTGCTTCCTAAAAGTTAGCCCGGCTTCATCAAGGCCTGGTGTTTGAACCTTGTAATCTGATACCGCATGTCAAAACCCCAAATTTTCACAAAAATTTAAAATTTTGAATAACATAAAATGTTGAAACTGCGGTTTACTAACAGCTAAAGGTTAGCAATAAAAGAAACAATTAATAGATTAGTAATGCATAATCTCAAATATGTTAACTCAGCAGTTTCCTTCTTGAAACAATATTAAGTTTAACTTGCTCATTATTTCTACTTTCAGTTTACTGATGAGTTTTATTTATGACAAGTAGGTGGAATCTGACTTTGAAATCCGGGGCTTACTTAGCATTTATGCTAACGCAGAAAGATTACTTGTTCTTACAGGTTTACAGGTATGAATGATCGAGTATCGTTTTTAATTTCATAAAGTGTCCAGCAGTATTTCTATTTGCAAATAATAATCTTAGTAAATAAGATGTTGTATTTCAAATAGCTTCCATGAGGTAAAAACAGTTTGTTTGCTTCAGTTGTTCTTGTAAACGAAGTTCAGATGAATGAGTTTCTTTCCTTGTTGTACGTAGCGACAGTAAAACACTTTCTTGG
>LPNX010918698.1:66769-84834 GCA_001517045.1 Pseudotsuga menziesii | reverse complement strand
AGAGAGCTAAGTCACAAGTGATAAATAGAGAGACTCTCACTCTTTATTTATATTCTTCCGTTGACTTGAAGTGCACTCAACCTAATAATTACTACTCGAGACTACACCTTAATTAGTGTATAATAACCCAAGTGCCCCTTAAACTGTGGGGACTTACCTAATGACTTGATATGACTTGTTTACATTATAATCCTCCCGATCGAAACATCGGGGCATGACCACATGACTCAAATACATAATAGAAACATCCCGGAATAAACATCGGGTTACAATATATGAAATATATAGAAGAATACATTCCGAAGTTACATATACATCAACACTTGGGTTCTAAACTTGTAATCTTAGTAACTTGATAACTTTTATTTTAATATGCATATCTTGTTATTTCTGTAATACATTTCTTGCATTAAGTTACTGTCTACAAACAGCTTCCAAGGTTGGTGTTTTTCTTATAAATTCAATCTTCTATCTTATGCCAACCCCAGTATATTTGTCTAAGCATAAAACCATTCTACCGAATGTAATTATGATCGAGTTGAGATACAGCCTCATTCTATTGAGATCTCATCGATCTGAACTATGTAAAAGAATTCGTAGAAGTTTTTTTATAATACACTTTGCCAACTTCATAGTTTGCTATCATTTGACTTGATAGTTTTTAAAAGACGTATAATCATGTATAAACTATTTTCTTATTAAACCTGTAAGTTTTAACAACATTGAACATGCAAGATGTTAGTGAATCTACTCAATACAATGCTATGCAATGTTCTCAACTGGAATGTTATTGTAACAATGCATACCCACAATGTAAGAGAAACTATAGCTATTAGATAGTTTTCTTACACAATTTAACTAGACTATTCATATGATAAACGAATCCATACTTGGCTTGAATTATCATTAGTAAAGCTTATAGCTAATAATACTCTCTTAGCAATATTATGTCATTATTAAATACTTCTATGAGATATAACCATTTAAAAAAAAAGGGTTAATACATATATATATATAAACATATCCTAACAATATTTACGAGCATAGACTTATAACGTTGAAATATAAATCCCAACGATATGTAATAGTATAAACTTATAACATTGTTTACCAATACTTTATGCAAGGATTTTTGAGTCATGAGACTAAAGAGTATAATTATATGCTAGGTCAATGTTAATGTAACATTGTATCCCCGTGCCAATGATGAGCTATCTACTATACGTTTAAGCAAATATTTTATGATATGATCACCAGGCATACATTATAGTCCTACGTAGTGTTGTTATGTCATTTGGTAAATAATGTAATATGATTTGGTCACAGGGAACTATGGAGAGTCGACCCACTGCATGAATTTTATAATTGTGGCCATGTGGTAAACTCTTGGCCATGCAATGGTTGTATATATAACCATCAACCCTAACCCTTGGCTTATTCTTGTTCCAACTTTTGCATTGGCCCTTTGGGCTGCCCTGCAAGCTCCCATGGAGGCCGTGAGTGAAACTCAATTATCAGTGGCTTCAACATCTGTGTTTGTCGTGCTATGCTTCCTTTGAGTTGGGTTCTGTTTTAATTCTTCCACTGGGGTTTATTTTACTCTGTCAGGGTTCGTAGTTCTTCTTGTTGTTGGCTTTACGTCCCACCAGCATCTCCCTTTGCTGCCCTTCTAGCATGGTCTGTCATAGTATGAAAAGATTGAGCTTAACATGACTGTTTGTTAAGCTCCTTCATTGTAGGTTTTGTTTTGGAGTTTAGCTTTCACACCTTGCGTGGTGGTGACAGTTCCAACTTTGTGGTTGTTTGACTCCTTCATGGCCATTGCCAGGCTTGTCTTTGCCATTGCTGTCAGCATGATTGAAAAAATCCCCGTCGTCTCCATCCTCAACGAGTATGAGGGTTTGGCCCCTCTTAACCCTGGATGTGGTGTTTCTATTTCTTCGTGGCTCCATCACTTTTACTTCCAGATGAGGTAAATTTATAAAGTTAAAGATAGCAATGGTTAATGTTTTGAATCTGCACATAAAATTCTTTTGTTTTAATTAAACTATGGTTCTTAATTTGCAGGGTTAATTCGCCTCCACTCTCGATAGTAGCACTTCTCAAATGGCCCAATGCTCGGTCTACGGTAAGCTCCGGTTTCAAAATATGGTTCTCCCTGCTTGCTCAAACCCTTGCAGTTGGAAGAAGTCACGGCCATGTCATTCCTAGTCTTGGGTTGTTGTTCTTCGTTTAAATAGTTTTTGTTTTGATTTTAACCCTTGCTTTTAGTAGGGTGACTCCGGATCAACGTCGTAACTTGTAAAGCTCCCCTCTTAGGTTAAGAAAGAACTTACAGTGTTGTATTATTATGTTTGTTAATACTTGTTTTTAAAACACTCCATATCACGATATGGGTGCTCGGCTCTTAGCTTATTTTTGTACTATGTTTAAGTGTTTGTTTAAGTTCAGCCTTCAGGCTCATTGAAGTAATGAAATGTCCTTTAAGACAGTCTGTCTTTAACTTAAATTCATTTCATCTGTGTATTATTTTGTATCTTTGTGTAAATGAAATAAATTTCCCTTTTTATGCTTTTTATAAAATAAGTTAATTTTATTTTTTTTGACAAAAACGGTTAAAATTTAATTAAAGACTGGCAAATGGGCTGCCAGGGCCTTTACATAGCATACTCAGATTCACTATTCTGGTTTCCCTTTCCAGCTTAATTCCCTTACAACTTCTGATCTTGATGATTTTCCTTTCCTTATCCTTATGGGATCGCGCAAATAGAGCTTCCTCCATTGACAATTAGCTGGATTTTGTTCAGAAGTGCACCACGATTGGCTTCAGCGTCCGCAAGGCTATTAAGGTTCCTTAACACATGCTGAGCTTTATAAATTCTGAAATGAGAGAGGAGGAGGCGGATTTTCCTGAAAATTTGGGCAAGATAAATGTCCAAGGGCACCTTCTTGGTATGAACCGCTTTAATTATCAGCCTGGAATCACCGAAGATATTAATCTTTTGGATATTCAGATTTCTTGCCTGGATTAGGCCCTGCCACAGCGCCAAGATTTCAGCTTGGTTGTTGGAAGCTTGTCCTAGGCCCCATGCATAGGACAAATGGATTTTGCCTGAAGGTTCAAAAATAATACCGCCTCCTCCAGCTTGCCCGGGATTCCCTTTCGAGGCCCCGTCAAAGAAGAGACACCATTCATTTAGCACTGATCTCCACTTGATAAAATCCATTTCAGCCAGTCTAATTTCCTAGTTGGCCTTGTGGGGCGAGTTCCTGGCTTCATTGCTGTTATGAGCTGGCTGGAACTCCTTGAACCATTGATCTTCTTCAATAGAGAGAGGGGCCGTATTGCTTATGGAAGCCTTTATTTTTAATGCTTCAGATAGCATGACTCGGGCTTTGACAGCGATTTGAGCTAGGACCCTGCTTTCATCCTTGAAAATTCTATTATTTCGCTCCAACCAAATTTTCCATGACAGGAACTTGGGAATCCACATCCACATGGTTTTAATTAGATTCTTTTTACTCAGGTCATAGGGATAAAGGTGGAGCCAGGGACTTACCATCTCCACTATCGAGCTGGGTAAACTGATAGCAATGGGACCAAGCATTATTCTCCAGGACTCTTGAGAGAAATCGCAGGCTATGAATAAGTGATCTGCGTTTTCTTCAGCATTTTTGCACAGTGGACAATGAGAAGGTCCAGCCCAGCCCTTCCTCTTGAGATTGTCAACGGTGAGAATGCTGTTATGAAGCATTTGCCAGGTGAAGATATCGATTTTTGGGATGGACGGGTAATTCCATACAGCTTTCCATGGGTCTGGGTTGGGGGGAGCCCAAGGCCGTTCCAGAATAGAAGCATAACCAGTAGATGCAGAGTATTTACCTGTGCCAGAGCCCCAGCCCCATTTATCTTTAGATCTGGCAGTGATGGGCGATTTCCCTTGAAGAAAATCCAACAGCAACAGCGCTTCCTCCTTGAGCTCTTCCGGATATTCTCCAAGGTTCCAGCTTACCCAGGATTCTTTGCCATCATTTCCCTATGACGAAATATCCCACAGCGTGCTGCAATTGTTGTCAGTAAGCTAGGCTTGGATGTTTCTCAGCTCGTTCAGGTTGTTTAAAGGTTGATCTTCTAGAATAGAATCGTCCCAGATTTTTATGTTTGCTCCATTTCCAGGTATCCATGTAAGCTTTGCTGTGAAGTAAGGCAAGGATTTTTTGCAGAGCAAGAAGATTGGAGACCCAGTCTGCATTTTAGGAGGCTTTTCTAGACACCTTTTCATGTTTCCTGTGAAGTATTTTTTTCCGGAGGATCTACTTGCTCCAAGTATTCTTGCCAGAAATCATGTTCCAGAGTATTTTGCCACCCATGGCTAGATTTTGGGTGGCAACATCTCTGATTTGAAGTCCCCCCTCTAGCTTTGGCTTTTTGATCTTGTCCCAGTTTACAAGATGCAGCGTCTTTTCATTATTTCATCCCCCCTCCCAGAGGAAACGCCGGAGCAGCTCTTCAATTTTGTTCGTTATGGTTCTGGGAGCTAACAGAACTGAACACTGATAAATAGGAAGACTGGTGAGGACAGAATTAATCAAAATAATTTTACCTGCCTTGTTGAGCCAAGTTGCTCCCCAAGCTTGGATTTTGTTTTTGAGCTTGTCCAGAAGGGGCAGCCAGTGGGAAACTTTAGGAAAGCTTTTAAAAATAGGGATGCCCAGATAAGTAAAGGTGTCCCAGTATGAGATGCCTTCCATGTCAAGGATTCGAGAGATGTTCAGCATTTTGAGAGGGGAGCAGTTCCAGCCATAAATCTTACTTTTGTGGAAGTTTATTTCACTTCCAAAGTTGTTCATGTAGCAATCAAGTTCTGATTTGAAATTCCTGGCTGTTCTAAGGTTGGCCATTCCCAATAACAGAGTGTCATCAGCGAACTAGGCGTGGTTTACATCCTTGACCTTGGGAGAAATTCTTATGCCTGAAAGAGCTCTGTTTTGGAGGCTTTTATTCAACTGGAAGCTTAGAACGGAAGCCTGGATGACATAAAGAATCGGAGAGAGGGGGCAGCCTTGCCTTAAACCTCTTGAGGCCTGGAAGAACTTGGTAGGCCAGCCATTAATCAGTGGAGCTATCCAGAGAGCTGAAATGCAGGCTTTAACCCACTGAATAAAATTCTGATTGAACCCGAAGTTTCTCATGGCAGCAAAGAGGAAGTCATGCTTGACTCGGTCAAAAGCACTGGCTAAGTCCAACTTAACTACCATTCCTTTCTCTTTATTCTTGTAGCTGGAATGAATGGCTTCTTGGACTAAGATTATATTGTCCAGAATCTGTCTGCCTCTAACAAACCCACCTTGGTTTTCCGGAATCAATTTTGGCAGAATTTTTTTGAGTCTGTTGGCCATTATTTTGGTTGTGATTTTGTAACCAGTATTGCAGAGGGAGATTGGTCGGAACCTATTGAAATTCCTGGCTCCTTTTTCTTTTGGAATGAGAGCCAGGAATGAGGAATTAGTGCTGCCACCCAATTTGGAGCAGAACTAAGCCTTCTTGATCATTCTGTACAAGTCCCTTTTAATTATGTCCCAGCAAGAGACATAGAACCGGGCTGTAAATCCATCAAGCCCGGGAGCTTTGTCCGGGTCCATGTTGAAGAGGGCTTTTTTTATTTCACGAATGCTCACAGGAATGTTCAGCAGCTGGTTGTCCTCTTCACTTATCAGCTTTGGAATCACTGAGAGAGGGAAGGAGTTCAGATCCACTGGGTTCAAGTTCGGGGCAGAATAAAGCTTTTTGAAGAAGGAGTGGGCAGCCTCCTTAATGTCGTTGGTGTCCTTTATTATTTGGTCTTGCATCTGAATTTCACTGATAGAGTTGTAGATTTTCCGAGCTTGAGCCTGCTTGTGAAAAAAAGTGGTGTTTTTGTCTCCAGCTTGAAGCCAGAGCGTTCTAGATTTGACTCTCCAGTAGGTTTCTTCCTCTTTGCACGCTTTGTGATACTTCCTTTGGCATTCAGCTTCCCTATTGAGCAAGTCGAGGGTGATAGGGGACTCTTCCATGGCCAGTTGGTGCCATTCCAGAGCCTTCTAGATTCTTTTCCTTTCATCTGTAGGGGATCTTAGACCTTTGGCCCAAGTTTTCAAATCAGCTTTGATCCTTCTTAGTTTTCCTTCCCAGACAAAGAAGGGAGACCCATAAATCGGTTCGTTCCAGGATTTGTTCACAATGTCAAGGAAGCCATCCTGATCAACCCATAAAGGGCTGAAACGGAAGGGGATGGGGCCTAACTGGACTTCAGGGGAGAGGGTGAGTGAGATTGCTTTATGATCGGAGGTGTAATGCGCGTGGATCTTAGAGGAAGCCATGAGGCCAAGAGTAACGAAGGAGGAATGAATAATGAACCGGTCTAGGCGGGTAGCAATGTGGCCAACCCCAAATCTTTTATTGGACCAGGTGAACTTTCCTCTGACAGGGGTGATGTCAACAAGGTCCCAATCCAACATCAAGTCTTCCACCCATTCTCTGGCAGGATCCTGGACTATTGATCCCCCTTTTTTTTCACTAGAGAAAGGGTTACATTTAAGTCTCCAGCTACTACTAGATTCTCAGGGTTATGCTGGTTTAGGAAGATTTTTAAAGAATCCCAGCACTCTTTTTTTTCCACAAAAGAGACAGGGACATACAGGTTAAAGATACTTACGAAGTGACCGGAGTCTTTATGGTACAACTTGGTGAAGAGCCAATGTGTGGTGCCTTCTTCTTCAACAAAATCAAGCTTTGCGGAGTCCCAGAAAGTTTCCAAGCCTCCCGAGGCTCCTCTAGCGCTCACAGCCCTACCTGGGCCTTTCTTCCAGAACGAGTTCCTTGCTTGGAGGAGGGCTTCCTCCTCCATTTTCGTCTCCTGGATTAGTAGGACTTTCGGCCTCAATACTCTTACTAAATCCCTTATAGCTTCTTCTTTTAGAGAGGTGCCTAGTCCTCTACAGTTCCAGGAGACGTATTGCATTATTTTCCTATTTGAGGGGGATGGCCCCCTTTCGGGGTTTTCCCTATTTTCATCCCCGATCTGGTGTTCATCATTTCTGGAATAGTGTGCTGTGAGCCTTGAACTACATCCTTGTAGGACTGTTCTTCCCTTCTTTTCTTCTCAGGCTTTCGTCCCCGCTTTGGTTGGTTTGGAGAGACTGACGGACTACTTGCTTCAGTGTCACCTTCCTCAGAGGAATCAGCTCCTATTTCTGAGCTCAAGCTGGTGTGTTCCTTTGGCAGGCTAGAGGCAGACCGATGAAGGGCAGAATCGCTTGGGCTTTGTGTCCCCCGAGCTTCGCCAGCTTCCGAACCATGTGCAGGGTTTTGGGCCTCATTAGAAGTTTCCTGAAGGTTGGGCGCTGGATTGCCTTCCTTTGGTGGTTCTTGGATCGTTTTCTCCTTATTTTTGGTGTTGCTGAAGGTTTTCCCTTTCTTCGCTTTCTACCATCCTTCCACATCTTCTTTTCCAGTAGCCATTTTGGGGCAGTATCTTTGTAAGTGGCCGTGTTCTTAACAGTTCCTGCATTTGAAGGGCAAGTGTTCATAGTCCAGTTTCTGGTAGTGGGTCCAGGATCCAAATGTTAGTTTTACTGCCTCAGGTAGGCCGGCTTCAATATCCACTTCAACACAGATTCTGGCGCAGGAGTATTGACCTTTGTTATCGGCTTTATCAATGAAGTGGCCGATTCCGTTCCCTATTCTCTTCAGAGTGTCAAAGTCCCAGCAATGCATTGGGAGATTAGGGAGCCTGACGCACACTGGCACCTCTTTGGGGAGGTCGATCGCGGGGTCAAAGTCTGGTGTCCATTTGTTCAGATATAGGCCCCGCGTTCCCATGAAGTAGGGACCATTCCTAAAGACTAAATCCCGGTCTTCTTCTGAGATGAATTCAAATACAAAAAACCCTCTGCCAACGGGGTAACAGGTTACACCTTGTTTCAAGTTGGGCTTCCAGTTTCTCTGGATCCAGTCATCTGTGGTCTTGGCTGAAGGCCATAAGCCCATGAACTGGCCCACTGGGCCTCTCTTAGCCAGAGCCAAGGCTGTTTTCATTGGTTTTTCTTCAGGAAGGGCGATTTCAGGAATTTCTTCCAGCTTCTTGATGAATTTTGGAATGACCGGGGGAGAGATATTTTTTCCTCTGCTTTGGAGGAGCCTTCTGAAGGCATCCTCATCTGAGATCAAAAAAGGGGGGGGGGGGCGTCCTCCCCTCCCCCAGGCGCTGCCATGCCTCACTCGACTAGCCTGCTCGTGCCCTAGCGCGCGCTGCTCCTGACCAAAACCTGAAAGCGTCCAAAAAATGATTAATAAAATAAGTTAATTTTTTACCCTAAGTTACAACTGTATTTGTTTTGGATAGTAAATGAACACTGGATAATTGTTTGCTCAGAAAATGAACTAGGGTTTCTACCCTATTCAATTTGTAAGATGATAGTTTTTTTATTGTTATTAATTGTATTAGATTACTGTTAATAGATTCAAGATTGTTTTCAGTCATGATGATTTGATTTAATGGCTCAAGGATTTTCAAGTAGGGTTTCCTAAAAGCAATGATTCCTTGAGTTTGTTTAAGTGGGTTCTTTATTTGTAAACAATTATTGTTTAAGTCGATATTGTTATCTGTATATACTATAATTTCCTAAATTTGTATCTGTACATACATTTTATTTATAAAGACTATAACTAGTCTGCATTAATTCAGTTTATTCAGTGATATTATTTCTAAAAGCTTAACTATTTTTCTTTTAAATTACAGGGAAATAAAATAAGGGTTTCGACCCTGTAATCATTCTTTTACATGTACATTCCAATGGTAAAAGTTAAGGAACAATTATTTGTTTAAATAATCATTTATTTTAAAAGTTATTTATTATCATAATTTATAGTTGTTTTTAATTAATACAATATAGATAGGGTTTGTTAAGTGCCTTGATAAAAGGTACATAATTTCTGGACTTAATTTTATTTTTTTAGAATTTTAATTACGATAGTAATACCATACTTGAAGTTTGAATATTTGTAAACATAGCTAGTTATTATCATTAGTATATAAACTAACAAATTCTGGTTTTTAAATCTTTACTTAGCAGATTATAATAGAGTGATTTTTATCTGAGTTATTTCTACTGCCTCTGTTACAGGTTAATGGTAAAATTACAAAATAAAGTACTGTGTAAGAATAATAACTTATCTACTAGAATAACTTGCTAATGTAATAAACCTGCTACCTGTAAAGTATTAAGGTTATTTCTTTGCTATCATACTTACAACAACAGTCTGGTTAACCAATATATTTAAATAAATAGGTTAATGTTCTTTTCTGATAACAAAATACATACATAATAGGTTACTCTGATATTATGATATGCATAATACATCTATTCATTTTGGATTTCTATTATATCCTTCATCTATTTTAAAATACACTGCCTATGCTGGAGTGTGGTCTGGTCCATTCCAGACATGGAAAAACACAGGTTAGGATTATTTTTCATCAATTTCAGATTCAGGTTTTCAATAAACTAAAAGATTACAATCTCTATCAATTCACCACTAAACATTTAACATTCATTAATTAGTTAGACTCACATATAAACATTTAACACGGTTAAATAAAAGACTGTAGAAGTTGTTTAAGCTGGACAACAACAGCGTTGGGAGGATGGTTTCTCCCTACCAACTCCTGGAGAGCGCTCAAACAGCGTCTCCTCAGGACCCCCGAGCCTGTTCTTGGTCTCCTTGGCTGAGAACTGGTGGAGCAAACAAACCATATACTAGTCCAATGACTCAGTATTTACTCTACACTCAACAGTAAGATCCTTCAGCTGAAAAGTTGCACTAGATCACTGTTACAGTTAACCCCTCAAACACCTACCACAAATTCCCTTGCCATTGAAATCCTTTGAAGTACATTCACCTGAATGATCCCTTCCCTAAAATGAGCATCCTTAGCTCTCTTCAATGGGCATTTTTATCAAGATTACCCAGATCTTTTGGGTCAGTTGTCATTAATTGAGCCACCTACTCTGATCCCACTTTCTTGGGGTATCATGACCCCAAATGTAGGGAAATTCCCACCTGCAACAGTTGGAAGTGTTTGAGGATGCTGCCACTTGTCTATTTGCTCTCCACCCAATCTCCTCCACAAACTTCACCAGTAAACACTCTTTTAACAGCTCTCCCAAGCTGTTGTCTCCACTTTTATTTATTTATAATTAAAATATTCAGAATTACATTCAATATCCTTGACTGTGTTGAGTCATCATTTACAACTTAGCATAAAATTTAACATAATGTCTTGAAATAAAATCAAATAAGATAATATTATTTTGCAAAATTGGGGCATGTGACACAAGCCCACGGATGGGTTTCTCAGACTGTCTAGCCAAGCCAATACACAATACGATTTGATAGGCTACAGGAAACCAAGAAACACACATGAACATAGCCAAGTCAACCTACTATTGGGGTTTAATAGACTGTACACAGTTCACAACAAGACACATCCAATCCAATATACAACCGGGTTTCTCAAACTATCAAGGCAATGACTCACTCATAGGTCAAATGTGCAAGACATCTCATCCAAACCAACCAACAATGGGGTTTCTTAGGTTGCTAAGGCAATGGAAAGGTAGAATTTCTAGCTAGTTAGCTCAACCACAAATCTATGGACACCTACACGATATCTATCCAGCTTGGCACTTCACAATACCTACACACCTAACACAAGGAAGTATTCCCTTCACTGCTACACATTTCCCTCAAGCCATACCTCCCCTTCCAGTGCTTCCCAGGGTGTGCATTAACAGATTTTCTAACCCCTCTTGATCTGTCTATGAGGTTCCTCTCTTCACTAGGGTTATCATCCAATTTTGGGTCTCTTCCACTCCTAAGTCTTTCATATCAAAAAATGGATGCACATCACAACAATCCACAAGGAAAACATAGCCACACATGCTCCACTCTGTAACGTAGAGAAACAGGGTCTCATACCATAATGTCGCACAAGCAACACTGCAAAACCACACGTCCGCAACTCAGGATGGTCAAACCACCACGCTGCGTGTCTCCAAGGAAATTGGGAGACTATGGAGGGTCACACTCTCATAAAATTGAGATATCTCCACTGCCAAACCACTCAGAAAAATACAGTGGAACTCTTCTCCCGCTACTCAAGGTAGTGAACTAACAACAACGCGCCTGAGCAGACTGATTAGAATGATCGAATGGTTGGGGACGATAGAATAATGAATCGTAATGGTGTTAAGGAACCCAAAAAAAATTCCCTCGACTGAGGAAAGACAAACTAGCACACATCACGTGCTTCCTTGCGTCAAAAGCAAAATCGTGACTTCCCATACTACAGACTTGTAGGCTTGCTTAGACAAGCAATCGGACTGCCATGCCTTACTCTACCCAAGGAATTAAATACATAAACCAAATTCTGGAAGAATTTATGATTGAGGACAGATAACAAAAGGCATTTGAGGGTTCATGGGTTTCTCCATTAACATTTGGTCACACCCTATCGGCTCAAGGGGCTTGAATAACTCCCCACCCTATCCCTTATGGAATCATGCCCCCATCTCTTTCATGTTGCAGCCCCATAAATAGTTGTGGTATTTTATTAAATTGTATATTTACATGATATATCAAAATGTATTGTGCCTTACATAGCACCATAACCATAGGTATAAACCTTGATCACCTATACACAAAACATCAATCAATGGAAGGGACTTGGCCTTGAGCTCCTAGCCATGATTCATCACAATATCTACATCATGTACAATTTAAATACCATGGTGTAAAAACTAGGGTACACATTCCCCTCCCCCTTGGGGTCAAAACCAGGGTATTACAATCCCCTTCCCCTTCAATCAACATTGTCCTCAGTGCTCTTCAAAATTGAAAAAAGGTGGATGTGTCAATCGCATGGCATCCTCCAGATCCCATGTAGTCTCCTCGAGACTATAGTGCTCCCAGTGCACCTTCACTTGTCCAAAGCAATGATTCTTGAGCATTGTGGCCTTCCTGTTGAGGATGTGCAATGGCTCGGTTCGAAACTCTCCCTTGGGTCCACCTGAAGTACATCCCAATAAATCATGTGGTTAGGGTCATGTACATATTTCTTAAGCAAAGAAACATGAAAAACATTATGAGCCCTAGTGATAGCAAGCAATGCAAGTCTATATGCAACTAGACCTATTCTTTCAATCACTTCAAATGACCCACACTATCTTGGAGACAACTTGGCACAACTTCCAAGATTCAAAAAACTCTTCCTTTCCCTCACTCTGAGGTAAACATGATCCCCAACACTGAACTCTATGTGCACCCTATGCTTGTCTGCATATCTTTTCTTTCTGCCTTGGGATGCTTTCAGTTTCTGTCTATTCTTCGCAACCTCTTTCTCCATTTCCTTGATCAATTTTGGACCAATCACAATCATGTTCACTGGATTATCCCATGTCACTGGTGTCCTACACATTCTTTCATACAAGGCTTCATAAGGACTCATCCCCAAGGATTCTTTCTGTCCATTATTATAAACAAACTCTACCAAGTGTAAATAATCTTCCCACTTTCATTACTTGTCCATCACATACATGCGAAGCATGTCTTCCATCACTTGATTTCACTCTCTCGGTTTGACCATCATTCTGAGGATGGTAAGCAGTGTTGAAGTTCAACTTTGTACCTAAATCTGCAAATAGACTCTTCCAAAAATTGGAAGTGAACTTGGGATCCCTGTTAGAAAATATTTCTTCGGGCAATCCATGCAATCTGAAAATCTCCATCATGAATATTTTGCAATATCATTAATCTTATGTGTGGAATTAATCGGTATAAAATGTGTTTCCTTTGTCAATTTTTCCACCACAACCATGATGGAATCATGTTGCCTCCAAGTCATTGAAAATCCCATAATAAAATCTGTTTGTGCCAGAAATTGTTCCTAAGGCTAGAGGAACAAGCCAACACAATCTCAAGAGTAAAACTCAATAAATAAAACAAAGTTTAGGGTTTTTGGTATGATTTAAATGGTTGCAAGCTTCAAGAACATGCAGGAAATACATTCAAGAGAAAAGCAACAACTAAATCATAAACATAAACTGATAAAGATGCCTGACATATCACATAAGATCCAATCAAAGAGACTATGTTGAAGTTCATACATTAAAGGATAAGCATTACCAGAAAAACACATTAACTAACAATGAATTTATCATTTAAGAAGCAAAACATGCTCAATAACAAAGCCAACATAGACAAAATGAAGGGGGAAAAGTCATATATCACATTATTTCATCAGAAAATGCATATAAGAGTTACAGTACCTATCTCTGAACAAATCTGAAAGTATAAGCAGCTTGCAGACCTCCTGATGCTCCCAAAAATCAGAACCCTAACAATGTATTGCTAACTCATCTAAATAGGAACATTCTCCTAAAATCAGTTAGGTCTCACATCCTAACTGTCCCCATCGAATCACTAAGGTAAAGTAAAAAAGTACTTTTTTACAAAATTACAAATTGCTAAAAATAGCAAATCTTTAACAAAAACTGTTTGTCAAACTGATTCATTAATTAAAGCATAACTAATTCAAATCTCCTTTGCTACTTCAGCAAGTAGGTCTAAACCATCTAGGTTTCGAGACCTCTTTTTTGCTCTTTTGTGTTTCTTCTCCATATCAACTACCTTTTTCTGAAGGTCTTCATTCTCCTGCTGTAAGCTTTCAACTGTCTTCTCTAGCTCTGTAGAATATCTATCAGTGGCTGCCTTCCTTTTTAACACTTCTTTAGACACTTCTGATAGCTGTAAGAAATGATGATGTACATCTTGCAGCTCCTCTATAAGCCCCTTGTTGATTTTAAACAAACTGTCATTATTTTCCTGTAATTGTTTTACCTGCTGCTTGTATTTCTGAACTCTTACCTGCAAGCTTTCATCATCAAAATTAGGGTTTTCCAATACATTTGCATCCTGCATTAAAAGATCTGAGAAATCAACATGAACAATTGACTCTTCTAAAATTCCTGCTTGCTTGAGTATAGCTTGATCCTCTTCATCCCATTCCTGATTTTCAAAAGTACATGCGTTTGCTTTTTCTTCTTCCTGCTGTTTGATGAGTCTATCTTTAATCTCAACAATTATTTCAGATAATTCAGACCTAGGCTGTTCAATTTCTCTTACTAACTGTGATCTTTTTGTCTTTGAAGGTTGAGAAGAAGAAGAAGGCTTGGCAATTGACTTCCCCTTGCTTTTGCTGCCCTGTTTAACAATTTCTGCTTCTTCATTAGAGGAAGAATCAATCACAACAGCTTCTTGTCTGAAATTTAGCTTCGGATCAAGTAGCTTTTTCATATTCCACCTGAGTTTATTAGTTGGCCTAGTTTTAGGTCTTCTGTATGAAGCTACAGTCCTCTTTTTCTTCTTCTTAGGTCTACCTGATTTAACCTCTGAGGTGAGGAATTCTCCACATGCTTTAGCACTTAGCTCTGCTTCATCAACTGGTTGTTCATCCTCTAATAAATATCCTTCATCCTCAGATAAAATGTTGAGGGGGCTTCTTTGTTTATTTTGCACTTCATCTTCAAGTACAGCAGCCTTCTCTTCATCAATAGTCTTGGTTTCTTGAATATCTGCTGCTGGTGGCAATTGCAAACTAGGCTGCACTTTTTCTCCTGCAAACAATGAGTACCTGCTTTTAGGGCAATCTGAAGACATTTTGAACTGACTGGCAACCTTTACCTGCTCTGCTACCTTCTTAGCTTTAACATCATCTTTATCTGCAGGTTTGGTTGTGTGACCTAACTTTTTCATCATCACTTTTCCCTTATCAGTCTGTTTCTTAGATTGATGTTCTTCTTGCTGGGGATGAACATCTGACCAGAATAGAAAGAAGTCCCATGTCCTACCCTCATGTTGCAATACAGTGGTGATGATCAGTTTGATCATACCATGGTGAAAAATGGATTGAGAGGTGTGATCTTCATGTTTCTTTACCCTGCTGGACATCTTTTGCAAGCTCTTTAAAAAGAAGAAGGGCAGATTCATCTTGGAGACTCCTACCATGTGTTGGAGGAATCTAAAATGATATTTATACACATAGCCATACCTGCCTTCACAAGTCACATAACTCTGTAATATCCTAATGGGCTCAATCCACTCTTTCCTGAAATTTTGAATAGGAATACCCTTGTTCCAGTCAGGAATTACATTAGGTAACAAGTACCTCTAAGGTTCAAAATCAAAAGGTAACTTTTTGAACCAATGTTCACCCTCATTACTGATTCCAGTTGCTTCTACAATTATTTCCACAGTCAATTTGAATTTTAGAGCATCCAGGATGACCATGTCTTCTTTCAACCCTTGAGCAAACTTATAAGAGACTTGTGCATTGTAGCCATTGATCCTTCTGAAGAAATTGAGCCAACCTGCTTTTTGAAACAATTCAGCACAGTCTGGGAGCTTCTTAATCCAAGCTAGGTTAGTGGGCTCAGCCCTGTTGACCTTACCACTTTTCCCACTCTTGCCCATCTTCTTCTTTCAGGAATTAGAAACAATCTGGCTTTAGGTTTCAAAGATGCTTTGTAGACTGGTTTTCTGTTCTTTGAACTCCTTCACAATCTGCTATACATTCCTGGATAGGTCTTCAATGTTCCCTTGTTACAACAGTACAAACTCGGTCTGTATATAGGTAAATTGTGAGTGTTTCATGAAACAGTCATAAGAACAGAATAACACTGCTCATTCTTCAAAAATGCACTATCAAACATTATGTCAAACTGTTTTCAGACCGTATGCCATCCCAACTCCTCATTTTAGGGTTAAGGAAACAAGCACTATGATATGCATTCAGATATGATCTTTTCCTTTAGTACAAACTGATCCAAATCACAGAAAACAGCACTTTGATTAATTTCAGTGTCCAGGCTGTTCAATGTAATTGAAGACTGTCAGTGAATGTGGCTGTTCTATCCTCAATATTGTATTTCTATTTCTGTGTATCAACCAGCCTCAATCTTCAAACCCTAAAATTCTCACAGCTTCAGATTTTGCAAGAGTAACATCAACCACGGGCTCATTAGATCAACTGGAGACTATCTGTATGAAAAGGGAGAAAAACACCACTGTCTGCAATATATTCACCTTAGCCAAAAGACTATCTTCAAAACCTGTATATGAAAGCCAACATGTTCTCCAAACAATTGATTTTACAAATCATGAGAGTTATCAACAGTTTCACCAGTAAACTGAACACTTTCTGTGTGAAGGATGAACATAATGAAACAATCTATAAATCATCTCAATGCTGATTCCTGTAGATTCTGATTCAAATGAGCATTAAGTCTGAGAGAAATCCTTTTCAGTTAGCTCGTTGTAATCAATATGCATCAATATCAGAGTTTTTCTTTTAGTATATTGGAGAGCAAACATAGACAACCTTCCTTCAAACTGTCATCGAAATTCCAAAAATTCAATACTTTAAACTTAAGGGTATTTTGATGCTCTGTTCAGTGAACTTCTTCAGAATAGCTCCAATGAGTTATTTCTGTGGTGAACAATTCATTTTGTAACCTATTCTATCCTCTGCAGCAACCAATTTCTCCAGAATAACCTTCAGCAAGAAAAACCCAATTTTTTCAATTATAAAGGTTTGTACTGAAATACCTACCGATTGTTCAACTGCCATGGCTTAAACCTTCGTTTTAGGCTGTCAACTGCCTCTCCTTGTGCGTACAGGTGTTTTCATATTATTACTTTGACTGCAGGTGAATAGATTAAAAAGCCCTAATTTTCGCTATCATTCATAACACTGTCTCTTCTCCACAACAACGCAATCCACCTTTTTAGCAGCTAACTTTACTTCACGAGCAGTCTTCTCCTATGACAATGCGTGTGAAAAGAGAACTATGCCATCTTAGACCGGGATTTACTGATATCTGTCTAACTGATTCCGCATTATAAGCAATGATGAGCCTGATCTGTTTTGAGACTGATAACCACCTTAAAACGTGCTGAAACTGCAGCCTACATGTGCTAAACCACTCACCCAATGCGATTAGTCACTCACAAACTAAAATCATGATAGAAATTGATTTGAAAATCGAAAAAACAAAGGGCCGCGATATTCTTGTAGCGCGCCCTTTGTTAAATTTTTGTCCAGCGCTACAAGAATATGTCCAATGTTAAAATTTCGCTGTTTTTCAACTTTCTGCTAATTTGTCGGAGGTTTAAAAAAGCTGCTAAAGTGATAATCATGTCTAGGTAAGCTCCAAATAAACATTCATGAATCAAATGTTTGATATAATGACCTTTCTTTAACCCCTTTAAAATACAAAGGACCAAAACTAAAAGAAATCTATAAAAAGCAAGCTCAAAAAAAACATTTAATCCACTAAAAAGTTCTTTAAAGAAAACTGAAAATAAGACTTAAAACAAAACCTTGATTGAAATAAAAATGGAAAAACCAACCAAAAAATGGAGGAGACAAACCAAAATTGAAGAGAAAATTTACTGACTTAACATCTGGCTCCAGCTGCGGGATGAAGTCCTCCCTGCGAGGCTTCAAGAACCTGTAGACCAGTGCCTTCTGTCTTTTATTTACCTAACTGCAAACTTCCATTGGGTTATGAAGTCTTTATTCAACCTCACTCACACCGGTATGTACAATGAAGAGTGAAAATGATCTCATAAACTGTAGAAATGCTTGAGGAATCGCCCATTAACAGGGCTGAGCAATTCCTCACCTTCGAAGGACTGCAATATAAATGTATTATTTTCCAAAAATTTTGATATCAGAAAAGGGCCAAACCAAAGATTATCAAATTTGCCATGCTTACCTTTCTGTTCCTTTCTTGCATCCCATCTTAAAACCAACTCACCTTCTGAAAAAGTATGCTCTTTAACTCTTTTGTCAAACCTGTTTTTTACCTTAGCTCTGTACAGCTGAGCTTCTTTGTCCACCTTCTCTCTATGCTGCTGTAACTCTATCATTTCAAAGATCCTCCTTTGCATATCATTTTATTCC
>LPNX010918698.1:23631-63282 GCA_001517045.1 Pseudotsuga menziesii | reverse complement strand
TGATTAGTGGGGTTTTTATCATCTGTGACAATGTAGGCAAACTGTAGTTCTCTGTAAAGTCTCCTATTTTCTCCACCAAAAACAGGAATGGTGGCATATGGGAGATCCATCTGTAAGGTTCCTCCAACCTTCTTTGCCCAAGATCTTGAAAGAAGCATACCAAACTTGGGTGTGATATCCACTACAACAACATCCATTATGACACTCTTCATGGGCAGCTGAGTAAGTTTAACAACCATATCTTTAATTACTCCTAAACACTTGACAGCTCGGGAGTCAAAGGCATATAAGTCATGATAAGGTTTTGTGATACTGAGACCAAGGGCTTCCATCACAGCTTTGGGCATTAAGTTATGGGATGCTCCAGAGTCTAACAGACAATTATGAATCATCTGGTCATGGACAGTCAAGGTAACATAGAAGGGAGGAGAAGCACCAGCTTCATTTTATGTTTTCTCAGCTAGAGCAGACCCAATGAATATCTTTGGGCTTTCTTCTTGTAAATTTACAGTGTCAGAAACAAGCTGACTGCTAGCAGAATTCATTACTTTCAAAACTGTTTGTTTATAAGAGGGATTTTTTATTAATTCAGTCAATGGAACAGGGATTTTCAGCTTTCCTAATTCAGTTTCCAAATTGAAATTCTGAGCAGCTTTGTTTACCTCTTCAATTTCAGCATTCTTTGATTTTTCTACAGATTGCCTCTTTTTCATGACAGGATTAGACACTTGTTTATCAGGAACAGCTGCTGCAGGAGCATTTGCAGCAGGAACATTTGCAGCAGCCTTCTTCTTGGGAGCTTGGACTACTTGTTTCGGACCAGATCTGAGATTAATAGTTTTCTTTATTCCATTCTGATTAGCAGCTACATTTACAGCAGTTTTCTAAAACTCCAAATCATCTTCAACTTCATACAAATCAGCATCATAGTACTCAGAGTTCAGAAAATCTTCTTCTGTTACGAAACCTCCAGATAAACCATCTCCAAAGTGGTTTATATCCTGATCTGTTTCAGTCTCTTCAAAGAGAAACTGTTCATCAACCTCTTCTTCATCAGCTACATTATTCTGAAAAGGTGGAGGTACTCTCTGCTCCTCATTCTCTCTCCTTTCTTGCTAGATATCATTATTCCTTCGCTCCCTTGGCATGAATCTAGGAGCAAACTGCCTTCTAAACTGATTTTGGTTATTTGGGTTCCTCTGAGCTTCTTGAGCAGGTTTAGTTGAATTCTTTTCAAGCTCTAGTTTGTTTAACTTGGCAGTAAGAATTTTCACAAGCTTAGCCATTTCATCAATTTTGGCTTCAGCAGACTGAGGAGCAGCACTTGTTGAAACAGCTTCCTTCTTTCCCTTTCTTTCATACTGCTGCTGAGGTGTTTCTTTTTTAAGCCTGTTAGAAGCCAGCAAATTAGACTCTACCTCCAATGCGGCATCTTGCATGTTCAGCAGAGTGGTGGGTCTTCTTTCTCTGAGTAATAATGAAAATTCATGGTCAAATGCATTTGCATAAGTCAGCTTGGTTGATGTTTCAGTAGGTTTGATCTCTGCTGGAATCCTACTATACATCTTGTTAAATCTTTTGGATAAATCAGCAACAGTCTCATCTTTCTTTCTTCTGAGAGCACCAAACTCAGTGATATAATAGGTATGGTCCTTGGTATCTCCCCACTGCCTCAGAAATAGGTCTCGAAGTTCTTCAATTATGGTGATAGAGTTGGCAGGCAACTCTCTAAACCACTTTCTCACATCTCCATCCAGACTTTGAACAAATACCCTCATCCATATATCTTTAATTTCAATGTTCTGATTGTCTGCATAACTCAGGAAAGCCTCCCAATGTTCTTCTGCAGTTACTTCACCTTGTCCATTGAATCTGGGCATATATTTCTGATAATCTCCTCCAGGCAAAGCATGTAAAGGTTGAGGTAGGACTAATGGAGCATACCTAGCTGCTACCATCCTGTCCATCATATCCATGGGTGGGTTTTGACCTGCCATTGTGGACTGAGGTTTGGATTGAGGTTTGGAGGAGGAGGAAACTTGATTGGAACTTGCTTGAAAAGGGTTCTTTCCTATTTTCAGCTGAAAAAGAGGGATTTTTCCAGGAGAAGTAGTCTTGGCTTTCAAAAAGGTTTCAGGATTGGTAAAAACTTGAAAAGTATTTTCAGGAATGGTAGGTTTTATCCAAGGTGAGTCTTCAGTTAAGTCTAATGAATCACCCAACTAGTCAGGGTCACAAAAGGCTGGTAAATATTGGGACCTTCTGAGTTTTCTTGTTGTTTTTAAAATCTGTTATGGGTCTAAAACCCCTGAATGCAACGGTGAAATAGGTCTACTCTGGGTTCCCACTCCTCTAGAAGCCAATGTGTCCAAATTTGGTGAAAATAGCCTTCAAAAGATGTTGTTTTAAGTCCACCTCTTAAACCAGGAAAAATGATAAGTATCCAAGGGAAGATATGCTTCAGCTTCGTCCCTGGCAACGGCGCCAAAGATGTTTGTGCCAGAAATTGTTCCTAAGGCTAGGGGAACAAGCCAACACAATCTCAAGAGTAAAACTCAATAAATAAAACAAAGTTTAGGGTTTTTGGTATGATTTAAATGGTTGTAAGCTTCAAGAACATGCAGGGAATACATTCAAGAGAAAAGCAACAACTAAATCATAAACATAAACTGATAAAGATGCCTGACATATCACATAAGATCCAATCAAAGAGACTATGCTGAAGTTCATACATTAAAGGATAAGCATTACCAGAAAAACACATTAACTAGCAATGAATTTATCATTTAAGAAGCAAAACATGCTCAATAACAAAGCCAACATAGACAAAATGAAGGGGAAAAAGTCATATATCACATTATTTCATCAGAAAATGCATATAAGAGTTACAGTACCTATCTCTGAACAAGTCTGAAAGTATAAGCAGCTTGCAGACCTCCTGATGTTCCCAAAAATCAAAACCCTAACAATGTATTGCTAACTCATCTAAATAGGAACATTCTCCTAAAATCAGTTAGGTCTCACATCCTAACTGTCCCCATCGAATCACTAAGGTAAAGTAAAAAAGTACTTTTTTACAAAATTACAAATTGCTAAAAATAGCAAATCATTAACAAAAACTATTTGTCAAACTGATTCATTAATTAAAGCATAACTAATTCAAATCTCCTTTGCTGCTTCAACAAGCAGGTCTAAACCATCTAGGTTTCGAGACCTCTTTTTTGCTCTTTTGTGTTTCTTCTCCATATCAGCTACCTTTTTCTGAAGGTCTTCATTCTCCTACTGTAAGCTTTCAACTGTCTTCTCTAGCTCCGTAGAATATCTGTCAGTGGTTGCCTTCCTTTTTAACACTTCTTTAGACACTTCTGATAGCTGTAAGAAATGATGATGTACATCTTGCAGCTCCTCTATAAGCCCCTTGTTGATTTTAAACAAACTGTCATTATTTTCGTGTAATTGTTTTACCTGATGCTTGTATTTCTGAACTCTTACCTGCAAGCTTTCATCATCAAAATTAGGGTTTTCCAATACATTTGCATCCTGCATTAAAATATCTGAGAAATCAACATGAACAATTGACTCTTATAAAATTCCTGCTTGCTTGAGTATAGCTTGATCCTCTTCATCCCATTCCTGATTTTCAAAAGTACATGCCTTTGCTTTTTCTTCTTCCTGTTGTTTGATGAGTCTATATTTAATCTCAACAATTATTTCAGATAATTCAGACCTGGGCTATTCAATTTCTCTTATTAACTGTGATATTTTTGTCTTTGAAGGTTGAGAAGAAGAAGAAGGCTTGGCAATTGACTTCCCCTTGCTTTTGCTGCCCTGTTTAACAATTTCTGCTTCTTCATTAGAGGAAGAATCAATCACAATAGCTTCTTGTCTGAAATTTAGCTTCGGATCAAGTACCTTTTTCATATTCCACCTGAGTTTATTAGTTGGCCTAGTTTTAGGTCTTCTGTATGAAGCTACAGTCCTCTTTTTCTTCTTCTTAGGTCTAGCTGATTTAACCTCTGAGGTGAGGAATTATCCACATGCTTCAGCACTTAGCTCTGCTTCATCAACTGGCTGTTCATCCTCTAATAAATATCCTTCATCCTCAGATAAAATGGTGAGGGGGCTTCTTTGTTTAGTTTGCACTTCATCTTCAAGTACAGCAGCCTTCTCTTCATCAACAGTCTTGGTTTCTTGAATATCTGCTGCTGGTGGCAATTGCAAACTAGGCTGCACTTTTTCTCCTGCAAACAATGAGTACCTGCTTTTAGGGCAATCTGAAGACATTTTGAACTGACAGGCAACCTTTACCTGCTCTGCTACCTTCTTAGCTTTAACATCATCTTTATCTGCAGGTTTGGTTGTGTGACCTAACTTTTTCATCATCACTTTTCCCTTATCAGTCTGTTTCTTAGATTGTTGTTCTTCTTGATGGGGATGAACATCTGACCAGAATAGAAAGAAGTCCCATGTCCTACCCTCATGTTGCAATACAGTGGTGATGATCAGTTTGATCAGACCATGGTGAAAAATGGATTGAGAGGTGTGATCTTCATGTTGCTTTACCCCGCTGGACATCTTTTGCAAGCTCTTTAAAAAGAAGAAGGGCATATTCATCTTGGAGACTCCTACCATGTGTTGGAGGAATCTAAAATGATATTTATACACATATCCATACCTGCCTTCACAAGTCACATAACTCTGTAATATCCTAATGGGCTCAATCCACTCTTTCCTAAAATTTTGAATAGGAATACCCTTGTTCCAGTCAGGAATTACATTAGGTAACAAGTACCTCTGAGGTTCAAAATCAAAAGGTAACTTTTTGAACCAATGTTCACCCTCATTACTGATTCCAGTTGCTTCTACAATTATTTCCACAGTCAATTTGAATTTTAGAGCATCCAGGATGACCATGTCTTCTTTCAACCCTTGAGCAAACTTACAAGATACTTGTGCATTGTAGCCATTGATCCTTTTGAATAAATTGATCCAACCTGCTTGTTGAAACAATTCAGCACAGTCTGGGAGCTTCTCAATCCAAGCTAGGTCAGTGGGCTCAGCCCTGTTGACCTTACCACTTTTCCCACTCTTGCCCATGTTCTTCTTTCAGGAATTAGAAACAATCTGGTTTTAGGTTTCAAAGATGCTTTGTAGACTGGTTTTTTGTTCTTTAAACTCCTTCACAATCTACTATACATTCCTTGACAGGTCTTCAATGTTCCCTTGTTACAACAATACAAACTCGGTCTGTATATAGGTAAATTGTGAGTGTTTCATGAAACAGTCATAAAACAGAATAACACTGCTCATTCTTCAAAAATGCACTATCAAACATTATGTCAAACTGTTTTCAGACCGTATGCCATCCCAGCTCCTCATTTTAGGGTTAAGGAAACAAGCACTATGATATGCATTCAGATATGATCTTTTCCTTTAGTACAAACTGATCCAAATCACAGAAAACAACACTTTGATTAATTTCAGTGTCCAGGCTGTTCAATGTAATTGAAGACTGTCGGTGAATGTGGTTGTTCTATCCTCAATATTGTATTTATATTTATGTGTATCAACCAGCCTCAATCTTCAAACCCTAAAATTCTCACAGCTTCAGATTTTGCAAGAGTAACATCAACCACAGGCTCATTAGATCAACTGGAGACTATCTGTATGAAAAGGGAGAAAAACACCATTGTCTGCAATATATTCACCTTAGCCAAAAGACTATCTTCAAAACCTGTATATGAAAGCCAACATGTTCTCCAAACAATTGATTTTACAAATCATGACAGTTATCAACAGTTTCACCAGTAAACTGAACACTTTCTGTGTGAAGGATGAACATAATGAAACAATCTATAAATCATCTCAATGCTAATTCCTGTAGATTCTGATTCAAATGAGCATTAAGTCTGAGAGAAATCCTTTTCAATTAGCTCGTTGTAACCAATATGCATCAATATCAGAGTTTTTCTTTTAGTATATTGGAGAGCAAACATAGACAACCTTCCTTCAAACTGTCATCGAAATTCCAAAAATTGAATACTTTAAACTTAAGGGTATTTTGATGCTCTGTTCAGTGAAATTCTTCAGAATAGCTCCAATGAGTTATTTTTGTGGTGAACAATTCATTTTGTAACCTATTCTATCCTCTGCAGCAACCAATTTCTTCAGAATAACCTTCAGCAAGAAAAACCCAATTTTTTCAATTATAGAGGTTTGTACTGAAATACCTACCGATTGTTCAACTGCCACGGCTTAAACCTTCATTTTAGGCTGTCAACTACCTCTCCTTGTGCGTACAGGTGTTTTCATATTATTACTTTGACTACAGGTGAATAGATTAAAAAGCCCTAATTTTCGCTATCATTCATAACACTGTCTCTTCTCCACAGCAACGCAATCCACCTTTTTAGCAACTAACTTTACTTCACGAGCAGTATTCTCCTATGACAATGTGTGTGAAAAGAGAACTATGCCAGCTTAGACCGGGATTTATTGATATTTATCTAACTGATTCCGCATTATAAGCAATGATGAGCCTGATCTGTTTTGAGGCTGATAACCACCTGAAAACGTGCTGAAACTGCAGCCTACATGTGCTAAACCACTCACCCAATGCGATTAGTCACTCACAAACTAAAATCATGTTAGAAATTGATTTGAAAATCGAAAAAACAAAGGGCCGCAATATTCTTGTAGTGCGCCCTTTGTTAAATTTTTGTCCAGTGCTACAAGAATATGTCCAGTGTTAAAATTTCGTTGTTTTTCAACTTTCTGCTAATTTGTCGGAGGTTTAAAAAATTTGCTAAAGTGATAATCATGTCTAGGTAAGCTCCAAATAAACATTCATGAATCAAATGTTTGATATAATGACCTTTCTTTAACCCCTTTAAAATACAAAGGACCAAAACTAAAAGAAATCTATAAAAAGCAAGCTCAAAAAAAACATTTAATCCACTAAAAAGTTCTTTAAAGAAAACTAAAAACAAGACTTAAAACAAAACCTTGATTGAAATAAAAATGGAAAAACCAACCAAAAAATGGAGACAAACCAAAATTGAAGAGAAAATTTACTGACTTAACAAAATCCATGGAAATAACTTCCCATTTCTATTCTAGAACTGCCAAAGGTTGCAACAAACCTACTGGGTGTTGATGTTCAACCTTCACCTGCTGACATTTCATGTACCTTGATATGTGCTCAACAATGTCCTTTTTCATTCCTGGCCAAAAATACTGCTTTCTAGCTGTAGCAATTGTCTTATGATATCTTGGGTGACTAGAATATGGAGTCTAATGGACTTCATCCATAGCAACTCTCCTCAAATATGCTACATTTGGAATATAAATTCTGTTTTTATAAGGAAGAAGTCCATCTTCTTCTAATTTATATCCCTCATACCTCTTCTCAAGACTTTGTTGCTACAATTTGTCTTTTATCTGCACATACACTTCGTCTTCAATAGTATGATTTACAATCTGTTGTCTCAAATATGACTGGAAAATACTAAGAGATTCCACATGCATTTCATGCACCTTCCTTATGAGTGCATCAATCACTTTATTTTCTTTTCCTTTTATGTGTTTGATTTCACAATCAAAATGACATAAAAACTCCAACCATCTAGCTTGCCTAGCATTTAGAGTTGGTTGATCAAACAAATATTTCAGAGCACAATGGTCTGTCCTCAGATCAAAATTTCTACCCATTAAGTAATGACTCCACATATTGAGAGCATGTACTATGGCTGCAAGTTCTAAATCATGAGTGGCCTAATTCTTCTCATGCTCCTTCAACGTCCTAGACTCATAACACACCACATGGTTGTCTTGCATAAGAACTCCTCCAAGTCCTTAGCCGCATGAATCAGTACACACCACAAAATATTCATTTGGGTCTACAATTTTCAAAAACTAGCGCACTTGTAAGAATATGCTTCAACTGTTGGAAGCTTTCTTCACACCTTGGTTCCCATTCAAACTTTATTCCCTTCTTTTGCAAAGAAGTGATGGGATGTGAAACCTTGGAGAATCCTTCAATGAACCTCCTGTTGTATCCTGCAAGTCTAATAAAATATCTTACATCTGTTACATTTCTTGGGGTTGTCCAATTCATAATGGCTTCAATCTTTTCAGGGTCTATAGATTTTCCTTCATCCGAGATGATATGACCCAATTAATGAATCCTATCTTTGTAAAAGTCACATTTTATTAGCTTTGCATACATCTTATGCTCCCTTAGAAATTGCAACACCATTCTCAGATGTTCTGCATATTCCTCCTCATTCTTAGAATAAATAAGAATTTTATCAAGGAAGACAAGAACAAACTTGTCCAAATACTTGCTAAAAACACTATTCATGAGACACATAAATGTAGCTGATGCATTTGTGAGACCAAATGGTACCACTAGAAACTCATAGAGTCCATACCTTGTTCTGAATGTTGTCTTATGAATATTTTCATCCTTTATTCTTACCTGATGGTAAATAGACCTCAAGTCAATCTTGGAAAACACCTTTGCTTCTCTCATTTGATAAAAAGGGTCACCAATTCGAGGTAAATAATATTTATTATTCACAGTGACTTTGTTCAATTGTCTGTAATCAATACACAACCTGAGTGTACCATCTTTCTTTTTCACAAACAGAACTAGTGTACCCAAGGAAACACACTCGGCCTGATATACTTCTTCTCCAACAACTCTTGTAGTTGCATCTTTAGCTCTAGCATTTTTGGTGTGCTCATCTTGTAGGGTTTCTTAGATAGAGGTGTTTCTCCTGGCACAATTTCAATGGTAAAATCAATGCCCTCTTTAGAGGAAGCCCTAGAATATCTTCAGGAAAAACATCCATGAATTCCTGCAACACATGAAATTCCTCCAACCCAGGAGTTTAATTCTCTGCTGCCTCCAACACATGTGATGCATACAACTTGAAACCTTTTCTAAGAACTTCTTTAGTTGCATTACTGAAATATTCCTTACAGAAATCACCTTTGGAATTCCTCTTACAACCCTTAAGTTTCTTTCTTCATCTATGCACTCAAAATTGTTATTATAATAGTCAAGTTTTACTCTGTGAGATTCTAACCAATCCATTCTGATGAGAATATAATAGGAACCGAGTGGCAGAACATTCAGACCTGCACAAGTGACCAATCCATCCATAACCAATGGACATTTTTCTACCACTTCATTGACCTTTCTCTTAGTCCCAGTGGCTAGATGAACTAACCATGATTTGATATGCCTTAACTTCTTAAAGGCACAAATCTCAACTATTATAGGAGTAATATAACTGTGAGCAGATCCAAGTTCAATAATAAAAAAAGAAACATATTGCTCAGCAATCTTACTGGCAACTTCAGTCACTGTTGACTGATGATCTGCCTGACGGTCCTCCAGTGCTGCTTAAATTCTAGGGACAATCCTTGCTACCTGAACTACGGTTTTTCCTTCTTGGATGTTCTAAACTTGCCTTGCATTCCCAAGGTACTGCGGACTGTTCCTACGCAGGTCAGGTCCTCCATATTTCCAACATTGGAGCTGTTCTCTTGGATCCTTGAGATCTCTTGTCTTGTCTCCCATCACTCCAGCTAGTTGGTTTACATCTTGTGATGGCTTCCTTTACTGATTTCAGAAGTTAGAGGGTTTGAACCCTTTCATCCTTTGGTCATACTTTTCATTTATTTTTTCCTTCCGTGTCTTATGGTAATCAAGTTTTCCTTTGCTTTTCTCATAGCAATACTTGGCCTTTTCTCATAACCCCTTCCAGAGTTTGAGGTTCATCAAACTCAATTCTGTCTTTGTAGGATTAAGGTATCCCACTTAGAAAATGCTGGATTTTCACTTTCTCATCCTTGATATACCTGACATACCTTAACAACTCCAAGAATTTATGTGCATACTCTTCCATGGTCAGCTGACCCAACCTCAGCTCATGGAATTCTTTAATCTTACCATCATAGTACCTATCTGAGAGGTACTTCTTCCTGAAAAAATTCTGGAACGGCTTCCACACAATCTTCCTCTCACTGATCTTCTTCACTTTCCTAAAGTTCTCCCACCATATGGATGCTCTTTCTGTCAAATTGAAGATGGCTACCTTAGACTTTATATTTCCAAATTAGTCGTGGACTTGGAAATATTTTTTCATCCCAAGAAGCCAAGCTTCAACTTCTTGATCGTTCTTTACCTCACCATCAAAGGTAGGAGGCTTACCCTTCTTTAATTCATCATGCGAACGGTTCTGATAGCGCCTATTTTCCTTATTCCTATGAGAAGGATGACTTGAACCCTCAGTGGTTCCTTTGATTATCCACTCAAAGACCTATTCCTTCTTCTAGAACTGCTCATGCTTCCTTCCAGATTTGATTCCCTATGCCCAGAGTTCATATTTCTTTGAATGTATGTCAAACTTTGTAGCATGGTTGCATTCAGTTGATTCTGCCCTTCCTGAGCTTTAATCATTCTCTCATTATCTTCTCTATAGATTTGCATATCCACCCTTAGGCTTCTCATGGTGGCTGCAAAATTTGGGGGAGTCTCCTAAAACATTCTCCCATTAGATTATGTCTCATCATTTCCAACTTTGATGTTTTCCCCCATGGCATATTCCTCGTGCTCATAGGGATTCCGAGCATCATACCTATTGTAGGTTCTCATGGCTGAGCCAAAACCCAACTTTTCCAATCTGCACTATGACTCTACAAAATGTGTTATCAAACACCATTGTTAGTTGCAAAGTAATGTAGAATTTAAAAACTTACATGCCAATTGTTTTACTATAGTTTTCTTTCTATAATTATATTCAACTTGGCCCATTTAGGCCCAATGCTGCAACCCGCAACTCTGATACCACAATGTATTGTAATAGAATGTTGGTATCAGAGGGTGTTCTTATTGTTGAAAATTTTGGGTTATATTTGTGTTGAGGCTTGGAAATTCGCAGGCGACAACAGCAAGGGATTCTCCCCAGTCAACGTTCCCAACTATCCTGTGACTGTTTGATGTAGGGAATCCGTCCAGTTTGTAGTCCGGCTACCATAGGTCAAGTAACAAAAATAAAAGGGTTTTACCGGTTGCGGCCCGGTCCACCGTGTATATTTTTGTATTTTTTAGTTTTAAGTATGACATGCAAATGCCTATCTAAAATGCAAGTTGATTGAGAATGCAGGGAGTGTTCACAATGTGATGTGCAGGTTCTTACCTCTCGTCTTAGGCTCTCTTGCATCTAAATCACACACAGAGAGCAAGAAATTAAAACTAACTACCTAACCTATCCCTAGGGAGCAAGATTGTCACTTGTTAATGAGTAATGTATTTTGTGCATGCATTGTAATAAGAAATCACAGATAGCTAATACTTCTTTCAAACGCATGAACATTTAAAGATATTTGAACAAACAGATAGCCAATTGTTTATGAACAACATTCATTACTCATAGTAGAAATTTCCATAAAGTAAACTAGAGATCACTCATACAAGAACATAGGTTCAAAGAGTTAGAACAATCTCACAGTTAATGGATAAAAAGCTGAAAACGAAATAGTTCCTCTTCAACAAATCCATAGCATAACATTTGAATATTCCACCAAGCTTTCTCCAATAGGAAAACTGTAGTTATTTATTGCAAAAGGAAATAGTTCTTCTTACAATATGTCTTCATCAATCTAACTGGGAAAAAGTCCCCTACTTGTCTAGATTCTCTATATTTATACAAAAGAGCAAAACTGTTGGGTTGCCCACGCAATGACTCTTGGGATTCCCCAACTCTTCATCTCCCATATTTTCTTTCATTAAGTGTTTATGAAAATTACAATATATTACAACACAATGAATAAGATGCTTATGAGGAGGGTCCCTCCTAACTATTCAAAAATTTCTTCCATGATGAAGAATCTAAAGCAATACTTTCGAATTCAAAAGGTTCCAGGAATCGAATATTTATTTCGAATTTAGCAGCCTGGTTTTTGATGACTTCTATTCTGGATGCGCTCAGGCAAAGTTGGTCTTCTAACAGCTGCACACTAATCACGGAATGATCTACTTAATTCCTCAGGGTCTGTTCGTCTAAAGCTTTAATGTGCTGTATCTTTTTTTCATCTTCGTGATACCTTCTTTGTAAAATTTCCAAAAACAGGGTGTGTTCTGGAAAAGTATCCATTCTTTGCTCAGCCTCTACCTGACATCGATTATACGTGATCAGAAGCCTCCTGAAGAATTCTGCACAAGCCCCTTTTGTATTCTTAACAGAATTCTTGAATTCTTCGGTTGTGCTGATGGCAAACTCTAGTAAATCGTAGTCTTGTCTTAGGGCTTGTTGATCTTTTGAAGGTAGATCAGTAGGAGTTTCTTCATTCACTTCTAATCTCACCATCCTTCATAATAGGAATTCTAAGATGTCTTGTGATCTGTCAACAAAATACAAAGAGGCTTCCACAATCTCTTTCAGCCGACTGTCCACCTGCAAGACCCTACACCTCTCTTCTTCTATGGCCACTTGCAGCTGGTGCATCTTGCTTCTCTATGCTAGGACATGCTCCTTGAATGGTTGAAGGATGACCTGCTGTTCCTTGGCCTCTTCTAAAGCTACTGTCAACGAGGTAATCTTATCTTTAAGTTTTTCCTTCTGCCCATGATATTTCCTCTCATCTTCTTCCAAGGTAGCCTTCTGTAGCTCCAATTCCCCTATCCTGCCTAGTAGCTGCTCTTTTTCTGCCCTTAACTCTTTATATTCCTACTGCACTTTCTCCAGACATTCTTGAGCGGTCTCCATAGATCTCTTCTCTATCTGGAGGACATGAAGCTCAGCTTTTGAAGACTTGATTTCCTTTTGTATGTCTTCAAACTTTCTCTTTAACCTATTATTTGCCTCCCTTTCCGTTCTCAGGGTATCTTTGAGTTGGGCAGAGGATTTCTTGGACTGCTCCAGATCAGTCATTATTTTTTCTACATTGTCCTCAGAAGCATGGATCAATGCAGCCCCCGCTCTGATAGTGAACCTAGGGTCTCTATCTGTCCCATATACGATAGTTGTATCATTTATCATTTTACCAGACTGCCCCTTAGTCTCAACCTTTCTCTCGATCCTTTTCACTATCCTTTTCTTTTCCCTATCATAAAAGATAGTGCTGAAATATGGTACCTCCTCTCCCTTCTTCTCCTCAAATGGGATTAGCTTAAGGGTGGGGACCATAGCTCGTTCTGGTGTGCTGCCAGCAGCTGACTCAGGGTCTTGAATATCAGGGTTTCCCAAGTCTTGAGCCTGACTATCTGTTGTATCAGAAGTTGATTTCGCTGTCACTGTCTATGTCAGCTTTATCTTTTCTGCTTCCTGCTTCTTCAGCTCCTCATCCATATTTCTTTTTATTTCTTCTTCTTCACTCTTGGAATCTTCTTCTGCATTTCTAGCTACCTCTTGTGCAGCTCTTCTCTTTTCCTCCTCTTCTCCTTTGAGCCAGCCTTCGACCTCTTGGGCTAGTCTCCTAGCCTCTTCATTTCTTTTTCTAGTTTCCTCCTCCTATGCCTTTTCCTGCTTATCCTGTCCTTTTCCAACTTTGGTGGTGATTTTATTTTTAAACCTTCTTCTTAAGGCCGTCATGTTTTGTGCACTGCAGAAAATGGAATCTTCTCTGTCCCAGTGGCTAGTGTATTCAAAATGTACATTCACCTCTTTGTAGTGCTCTGCAACCTTATTCCGAGAGTCATTCCTGTGGAAACGCATTTCCCCAAAATGGAATTTCTCCAACTCTTCCATGAACTCATTGGCTTTCTTCACCCTGGTAAACTTGTAGCTTCCCAATCTGAATGGCAAAGGAGGGTATGTTGCTTTCTTATGTTCAAACAGAAATCTCCCTATGCCATCTAAAAAGACTTGTCTAACCGCCTCTTTATGGACTACATAGTCTATGGCATACTTAGGCAGTAGTGAGGGTGCTCTAGAGCATCCAAACATTCTGAAATATAGTCCATCTTCAGTCAATTAATAATCTGCATACTCTTCGATCACCTGCAATGCCTCCTCCGACATGCAATTGCACTCTTTCAAGAAAATCAGGGTATACAATGGCATAATGAAGTGCTCACACACTTCCCTGTAGTGACTGTGGTATTTGTGGGCCCACAGTGTCTTGTATGCTGAGTATACTGGAGTCCTCTCCCGGTCCCAGATACACCTCAGATTGGGGAAGGGTTGGTTGCACAATATGCAATCAATCAGTATAGAGCTCATGTAGAAATCTGATCTCTTATGGGACACCCCTCCTAATGCTGATGCCATGCAGCCCGAGAGGCTGTTGGCCACAATGTTGGCCCAGTTGAACACGATCCCCTGTGTTGCAACATAGAAAATGATAGGCACCCACTCCAATTTGAAGCTTTTACCATGCGCCCTCCCGAAAATTCTGTTCAGCGTCAGGGCGATGAACTTGTAAGGGGTTCTTAGAATTACAGTGTCATATTCTCTGATTGGCCTAGTTCTAAAGTTTTTTCCAGGCATGAGCATCCTCTTCAGTGTCTCAACTAGGTCCATCCTGATGGCCTTCAGCCAGTCTTCAGTCAGGTATACTTGTGCTTTTGGTAAGTGGTAGGCCAAAGCCACATATCTAGGGCTATAAGCAGCATAACCCTGTTTATCAACATTTTCCAGAATCATGGTGGTTACATCTGCCCTAGGCAGAATCCACTCAATCACCTCTGAGCATGGAAAGAGCTCAGGTCTAGTAGCAATTTTCATCAATGAAGACCTCTCTATATTTCCATAAATGGTCTCTTCTTCGAAACCTATGTCAGGTACTTCTCGGTGCATTATCAATCTGTAAATATCCTCCCATTGATATTTGGGTTCCACACCAATTATGCATTTGGTGTCCTCGTAGATGTATTCGACCTTGGTAACGATTTTAACCTCGGGTTCCTCTTCAACTGCAGGAGCCTTCTTCTTCTGACATTTAGAAATCTTGAATTTTGTGGAATTTCCCTGTCATGTACAGGAATGTATTTTAGGTTTTGTTAGGTCATTTCCAGATAACATTTAAAGATGCAGACAACAGTATAATCATTTTACCTCATCTATGCTAAACATGAGTGCAGCTATGAAAAATAAGCAAAACAATGTTCAAAACCAAATGCTCCTGCCCAAAGACTAAAATCAGCTCACACGAGAACGCTGCAAGTGATAGCATACTCGAAGACAACCAGGAGCTATCTGCTGTAAACGCTCACTTCACGGTCAGGCTAGGTAACGCAATTCTACCCTAGACTGGTTCGGGGTTCGGATTCAAAACTGAACAGGGTCACCCTAAGCGGGAAGTAAAAACAACAATGAGGTCCTAGTTCGTGAAGATGAGGGCGACCGAACTGTGGAACCAAACTCACGGCCTCATGGAAGAAAAAACACGAAACCCCCCCCCCCCCCCCGGATGGCCACAAGCAGACTAGGGGAAACTGGTGCAGATAGCGTAACGGTCGTCCACCCCGGTTTCCCCAGCAGTCGAATGCGTCCTGCAAAACCTCAACGACCGCGGACGTCATCATTAAAACTAACAAACCCCCCAATGGGTAGCCATACTAGTTAACTTGAGAACAAATACATGTCAGGAAGGCAAAAACCCAAGTAAAACACTAAACGTGGGGGCAGCAAAAGAGTTTGACCAACTGAATGGGACGGGAAAATGACCATAAGGGCCTACCTGGCATTGCTGCGCAATTGGTGGAGAAAAAATTGTAACTTCCATGGTGGAGCCACCTAGGAGCGAAGGTACCAATAGCGAACTTCTTGGTCTACTCGAGCGAAAACGGCAGCACAGAGAAACTCCAAAATAACAATAAACTAATCAACCCCCCAAACTCTACTATATATACATCGCGGTCAACATAATCGGCGGGAAAAGTAAAATCATCGGGCGGAAAAAGGTTAAGGGGATCGGCGAGCAAGTCATTATCGCCTCCGCAAGGGCGGATGATAAAACGGTGAGGACACCCGCAATGGTGTCGGGAGAGGAACAAAACAAACTCGCATCGGAACACGCGAGACTGAGGCTTCAGATCAATAGATGATTAGAGAGCCACAACGGCGAACCCGTAAATGAAACGATTTTCGCAGACCAGCAAAATCAGAGTCAAAAATATGAATCAAGCGAAAATATCAATCAAGCAGGCAATAAAAATCAAACTATCGGAAGCCTAGCTCCTTCTAGAGCCGCAACGGTGAGAGTTGACAAGAATCAAAGGCCGGCGGAACAAAATGACAGGGATCAGAAGAGGATGAAACAACCTTCGGACCACTTCGCAGATCCCTTTCCGCAACAGCGGAAGATGGATAGACAAAGGTTCCGACGGTATTTCAAAAATCACACCGATAAAGAAAAATACATCGGAGACCAAAAACATTTGACTTCGGACTTGATGTCTGGTTCTTTTCCTCAACGGCGGACGCGCAGATGACTAGACTCCCGACTCAAAGTCCAAAAAACTTCCGATGGAAAAGCAAAGTTAATTCAAACATTAAAACAATTCTTGCATAAAAGTAATCTTCATTCAAGCATCAAGCAAAACCAAAAACCGGGCAAAAACGAACTAAAGGAGGGTCCCAAAATTTTTGAATTTTGGGAAATAGTTGTAGCTGCAACAATTGGCGACTACCTGGTGAACCCCAGATTTCTGACTTAACTTCTTCCCAGTAAAATACTGTTTAATCATTCAGCTCAAAAGTTGAATACTTCCAGTTTCTTGTATTCCCAAGATGGCAGACACATACATTAAAATCATTGAGAACAGTCCATTCTTTTGGAAATTTGAACACCCAAGATATTTGAAAGTCCGGTAACTCTTTTTTATGCTTAGTAGATGAGATTTATTTTACCTCTGCTTGCGGGTGGTTTCTAGCTTGGACACCACAGGATCGTAACATATGGCAAACAAAACTATTCATTTGTTCCTCATTCCCATGCCACTTGCACTTTTGTGCCCTTTTGAACTTTTGTTCTTTTTTCAAGCTTTTCCATCCATAGTGTCCTTTTGTGTGAGAGATGCATTTACTTTTCTGCTCACGGACAAAGAAGAACTGTTAGCAGATTGATATTCATATTTCTGATACTTTGCTTTGAAATATATTGTTTCTTTTAGGAGTCTTGACTCTTAATAGCCTTTAGGCTTTTGAAATCATGGCATGGGATCATTTATATATAATAAACTGTTTACCTTGCTTCCTTTCTGTGGGTCCTTTTCCATCACCCCCTAAGACATCTTAGATGTGAAATGGATGGAGCCTCAAAATAGTACTCCGGACCTCTTAATTCTGAGTTATTTTTAGGGGTTAAGCAGGACTTCAATGAGTGCATAGCCATTTAGGAAAACTACCTACTAGAAGGCATTCGATCATTTCAAAATAAAACGCATAGTCTTTTTCCCAAAGATTTTAGTTAATTAAGAACCCTGATCCTTTCCATGCAACCAAAAGTTTGCCTCTTCTATTCAAAAACAAAAATAACCAAAAACAAAGCGGTAAATCAAAGCAAAACTGCATCAAATTATTTATGTACAAAATCATTAAATCAACAGAAAATAAAATTGTGCCCACCCCTAAAAATCCTTCAATCTAATGAGTCAAGGGGCTAGGCTGGATTGCAGACATGAGATACCTAACCATGGTCTAATTCTGCTATTTTTGAAACCGAAAACATGTCTACCAATTTACAATAAATCTCATCAGCCTGAGAAAGTTGAAGGAGATCAGGCTGAGTGTCAGTCATATTGCTGGCTTTTTCTGAGGTGTGATATCTTAGTTCAAGCTCTATTAGATAATTCCCCAAAACAGAATTAGCAGATTCGTTACCTTCTTCCAACTTGGTGACATTGTGTTTCATGTAAGGTTCTCTCAAAATTTTGATCCGATTTGGGATCCCCTTATGAGGCAACCACAAATGTGACCAATCTGAAGCGAAATACCCTTTTAACCTTACAGACCAGTCCCGGTTCAGAATAAGTCCATATCCATCCGGTATGTCAGCCACCACAATATCAATAAATTGACATCTCTTGTTATTTTCTGATAAATGAATGAGAACATTCTCCATTTCTCCCACTACTTTGACATTACTTTTGTCTAGTTGAGTGACTTCCCAAGTAGTAGGTTTTGGTTGTCCGTTAATTCGTTTGCACACTGCAAGTGGCATAACATTCACTGATGATCCAGAATCTACCAAACAATTATGCACCTTGTGGTTTAGCATTTCCAGAGTCAAAAGAAAAGGTGGGGTTCTAGCTTTATCTTCCCTACTCGATTCGACCTCTTCTTCTACAGGTTGGTTTTCAATGGGCATCTCTTCTTCTAGCTCTTTATGCTTTTCAGTGTTCTTGTTGTTAACACCTACTTGTTCTTCCATAAGTTTAGCAGGCTTGTTTATTTGTTCTGTCTCTTGGCTGAAAATGGTAATTTCAGGTACTTTATCTTCAACGTTGTCCTTTGGTTGTCTCTTGACATTCTCCTGCAACTTTTTAATTTTTGAAATTATGGGATTGTATTTATTTACCAAGCTCACATTTTTCATTTTCGTTGGCCTATTCTCAGGTTTAAAAATACTTTTTTTCTGTATCAAACAGCGAGACACAATCCCATAAAAACATGGTATCACTTTCTTGCTTTTCTATAGTCTGATTACCCTTTTCCCTCTTCATCACTATCCTTAGTCAATTTAGAGTCCAAAATCTGATTCATTACCAATGTTATCGAATTTAACCATTGAGGACAATTTTTTTCAGAATGGGGTTGTTGGTGAAAAGTGCAAAAATTATCCATCCCTACCTCTGTCAAATTCATTGATGCTGAATTGTGCAAAGGGGCCTTGAATTGGTTGTTATCTTCCTTTTTCTTGTAGTAAGGCCTATAATCTTTCTGAGCTTCCTTTTCTTTCTCCAAATCTATTATTCTGTTGGAGAGCTTCTGCATCATCTTTAGCATTCCCTCAAAATCATGTGATTGTTCCTCTCTAGGTTTGGACAGTGTTAAGGCTCTTTTACCGACAGTTTTTCCTCCAGATTGCTCGGGATAATCCTCTATACCTTCTTTTTCAGCCTCTACTCTTTCTACTTCTTCATAAGTCTCAGCTAATGTAGGCTTAACTTGATCTTTTGCGAACATCCCCAAGTCAGGACCTAAAGCTGAGGTGTAATACTCAATCAAAACTTTATCGGAAGGCTTATCAGTTGCAGAGAAGTTCTTGAGGTAGGCTGAAAATCCTTGAGTAAAATGGTGTACCTTCTCAGTCCTTTCCTCTTTTAAAGCGCCTAAACCTTTCATTAGTGTTGCATGCGTCTTTTGGGCTACACATTTGCTTCCAAAAATCCTTTCAAATGTATCCCAATATGGGATAGAGTTTGCAAGCAAACCAAAGTACCGGATGTTGCTACCCCTTTAAGGGTATGTGGGAAAAGTCTACAAACAACATCCTCATATTCCCCAGCCTTTAATCCTTCTACTTCCGAATAGAAAATCTACAAGTGGTCATCTACTAACATCTTCTCATTAGGATCAAACTTAGGCAGCAACTTCTCAAAAGCTTGAGGTAAGTTATGTAATGGAGGTGTTAGGTTCAAGGGTGATCTAGCTTTCCAAGCCGGTGGTGGATTTGGTGGGTTAGGCTGATTTGCATTTACACCCGCCATGAGTCTGGGTGAAGAGCGAGGAGGAGAAGGAAGAGGAGTATTAACAGGTGAATCATAAGGTGTGTTTGGGCCTACTTGATTCAAAGGCTGAACAACCTCCTGTAATGCTACTTCTACTAGCTCTCCCAATCTCCAACTAACACTGAATCTTCCAATATAGGGCGGTCCTTCCTTTTATATTCTCTTGATTATTTGGATCAAGACACAAACTGCTTTCAACATTATCACTGGTGGGGTTATTTCAAGAAAATGATTTTCCTCGGCTAGCCATGCACTGGCGACCCTCCTTTTAGTGCCAGAAACTGTTGAGGCCTGGAAATTCGCAGGCGACAACAGCAAGGGATTCTCCCCAGTCAACGTTCCCAACTAGCCCATGACTGTTTGAAGTAGGGAATCCGTCCGGTTTGCGGTCCGGCTACCCTAGTTCAAGTAACAAAAATAAAATGGTTTTACCGGTTGCGGCCCAGTCCACCATGTATATTTTTGTATTTTTTAGTTTTAAGTATGACATGCATATGCCTATCTAAAATGCAGGTTGATTGAGAATGGAGGGAGTGTTCACAATGTGATGCGCAGGTTCTTACCTCTCATCTTAGGCTCTCTTGCATATAAATCACACACACAGAGCAAGAAATTAAAACTAACTACCTAACCTATCCCTAAGGAGCAAGATTGTCACTCTTTAATGAGTAATGTATTTTGTGCATGCATTGTAATAAGAAATCACAGATAGCTAATACTTCTTTCAAGTGCATGAACATTTAAAGATATTTGAACAACCAGATAGCCAATTGTTTATGAACAACATTCATTACTCATAGTGGAAATTTCCATAAAGTAAACCAGAGATCACTCATACAAGAACATAGGTTCAAAGAGTTAGAACGATCTCACAGTTAATGGATAAAAAGTTGAAAACGAAATAGTTCCTCTTCAACAAATCCATAGCATAACATTTGAATATTCCACCAAGCTTTCTCCAATAGGAAAACTGTAGTTATTTATTGCAAAAGGAAATAGTTCTTCTTACAATATGTCTTCACCAATCTAACTGGGAAAAAGTCCCCTACTTGTCTACATTCTCTATATTTATACAAAAGAGAAAAATTGTTGGGCTTCCCACGAAAATGACTCTTGGGCTTCCCCAACTCTTCATATCCCATATTTTCTTTCATTAAGTGTTTATGAAAATTACAATATATTACAACACAATGAATAAGATGCTTATGAGGAGGGTCCCGCATGACTATTCAAAAATTTCTTCCATGCCGAAGCCTCTAAAGCAATACTTTCGAATTCAGAAGGTTCCAGGAATCGAATATTTATTTCGAATTTAGCAGCCTGGTTTCTGATGACTTCTATTCTGGCTGCGCTCAGGCAAAGTTGGTATTCTAATAGCTGCACACTAAATGCGGAATGATCTACTTCATTCCTTAGGGTCTGTCCATCTAAAGATTTAATGTGTTGTATCTTTTTTTCATCTTCATGATACCTTCTTTGTAAAATTTCCAAAAACAGGCTGTGTTCTAGAAAAGTATCCATTCTTTGCTCAGCCTCTACCTGACATCGATTATACATGATCAGAAGTCTCCTAAATAATTCTACACAAGCCCCTTTTTTCTTCTTAACATCCTTCTTGAATTCTTTGATTGTGCTGATGGAAAACTCCAGTAAATCGTAGTCTTGTCTTAGGGCTTGTTGATCTTTTGAAGGTAGATCGACAGGAGTTTCTTCATTCGCTTCTAATTTCGCCATCCTTACTGATAAGACTTCTAAGATGTCCTATGATCTGTCAACAAAATACGAAGAGGTTTCCAAAATCTCTTCCAGCTGATTGTCCACCTGCAAGACCCTGCACCTCTCTTCTTCTATGGCCACTTGCAGCTAGTGCATCTTGCTTCTCTGTGCTAGGACATGCTCCTTGAACGGCTGAAGGCTGACCTACTGTTCCTTGGCCTCTTCTAAAGCTACTGTCAACGAGGTAATCTTCTCTTTAAGTTCTACCTTTTGCCCTTGATATTGCCTCTCATCTTCTTCCAAGGTAGCCTTCTGCAGCTCCAATTCCCCTATCATGCCTAGCAGCTGCTCTTTTTCTGCCCTTAACTCTTGATATTCCTGCTGCACTTTCTCCTGACATTCTTGAGCGATCTCCATATATCTCTTCTCTATCTCGAGGACCTAAAGCTCAGATTTTGAAGATTTGATTTCCTTTTGTATGTCTTCAAACTTTCTCTTTAACCTATTATTTTTCTCCCTTTCCTTTCTCAGGGTAGCTTTGAGCTGGGCAGAGGATTTCTTGGACTGCTCCAGATCAGTCATTATTGTATCTACATTGTCCTCAAAAGCATGGATCAATGCAGCCCTCGCTCTGATAGTGAACCTGGGGTCTTTGTCTGTCCCATATATGACAGTTGTATCATTTATCATTTTACCGGACTACCCCCTAGTCTCAACCTTTCTCTCAGTCCTCTTCACTATCCTTTTCTTTTCCCTATCATAAAAGATAGTGCTGAAATCCAGTACCTCCTCTCCCTTCTTCTCCTCAAACGGGATTAGCTTAAGGGTGGGGACCATATCCTGTCCTGGTGTACTGCCAGCAGCTAACTCTGGGTCTTGAATATCAAGGTTCCCCAAGTCCTGAGCCTGACTGTCTGCTATATCAGAAGTTGATTGCTCTATCACTGTCTGTGTCAGCTTTATCTTTTATGCTTCCTACTTCTTCAGCTCCTCATCCATGTTTCTTTTTATTTCTTCTTCTTCACTCTTGGAATCATCTTCTGCCTTTTTGGCTACCTCTTGTGCAGCTCTTCTCTTTTCCTCCTCTTCTCCTTTGAGCCAGTCTTCGGCCTCTTGGGCTAGTCTCCTAGCCTCTTCATTTCTTTTTCTAGTTTCCTCCTCCTCGGCCTTTTCCTGCTCATCCTGTCCTTTTCCACCTTTGGTGGTGATTTTCTTTGTAAACCTTCTTCTTAAGGCCATCATGTTTTGTGCTCTGCGGAAAATGGACTCCTCTCTATCCTAGTGGCTAGTGTATTCAAAATGTACATTCGCCTCTTTGCAGTGCTCTGCAACCTTAATCCGGGAGTCATTCCTGTGGAAACGCATTTCCCCAAAATGGAATTTCTCCAACTCTTCCACGAACTCATTGGCTTTCTTCACCCTCGTAAACTTGTAGCTTCCCAATCTGAATGGAAAAGAAGGGTATGCTGCTTTCTTATGTTCAAACAGAAAGCTCCCTATGCCATCTAAAAATACTTGTCTAACCGCCTCTTTGTTGACTACATAGTCTGTGGCATACTTAGGCAGTAGTGAGGGTGCTCTAGAGCATCCAAACATTCTGAAATATAGTCCATCTTCAGTCAAGTAATAGTTTGCATACTCTTCGATCACCTGCAATGCCTCCTCTGACATGCAGTTGCACTCTTTCAAGAAAATAAGGGCATACAATGGCATAATGAAGTGCTCACACACTTCCCTGTAGTGACTATGGTATTTGTGGGCCCACAGTGGCTTGTATGCTAAGTATACTGGAGTCCTCTCCCGGTCCCAGATACACCTCAGATTGGGGAAGGGTTGGTTGCACAGTATGCAATCAGTCAGTATAGAGCTCATGTAGAACTCTGATCTCTTATGGGACACCCCTCCTAATGCTGATGCCATGCTGGCCGAGAGGCTGTTGGACACAATGTTGGCCCAGTTGAACACGATCCCCTGTGTTGCAACATAGAAAATGATAGGCACCCACTCCAATTTGAATCTTTTACCATGGGCCCTCCCGAAAATTCTGTTCAGCATCAGGGCGATGAACTTTTAAGGGGTTCTTAGACTTACAGTGTCATATTCTCCGGTCGGCCTAGTTCTAAAGTTTTTTCCAAGCATGAGCATTCTCTTCAGTGTCTCGACTAGGTCCATCCTAATGGCCTTCAGCCATTCTTCAGTCAGGTATACTCGTGCTTCTGGTAAGTGGTAGGCCAAAGCCACATATCCAGAGCTATAAGCAACATAACCCTGTTTATCAACATTTTCCAAAATCATGGTGGTTACATCTGCCTTGGGAAGAATCCACCCAATCACCTCTAAGCATGGAAAGAGCTTAGGTCTAGTAGCAATTTTCATTAATGAAGACCTCTCTATATTTGCATAAATGGTCTCTTCTTCGAAACCTATGTCAGGTAATTCTCAGCGCATTATCAGTCTGTAAATATCCTCCCATTGATAATCGAGTTCCACACCAATTATGCATTTGGTGTCCTCGTAGATGTATTCGACCCTGGTAATGATTTCAACCTCGGGTTCCTCTTCAACTGCGGGATCCTTCTTCTTCTGACGTTTAGACATCTTGAATTCTGTGGAATTTCCCTGTCATGTACAGGAATGTATTTTAGGTTCTGTTAGGTCATTTCCAGATAACATTTAAAGATGAAGACAACAGTATAGGCGTTTTACCTCATCTGTGCTAAACATGAGTGCAGCTATGAAAAATAAGCAAACAATGTTCAAAACCAAATGCTCCTGCCCAAAGACTAAAATCAGCTCACGTGAGAACGCTGCAAGTGATAGCACACTCGAAGACAACCGGGAGCTACCTGCTGTAAACGCTCACTTCATGGTCGGGCTGGGTAACGCAATTCTACCCTAGACCGATTCAGGGTTCGGATTCAAAACTGAACAGGGTCACCCTAAGCGGGAAGTAAAAACAACAATGAGGTCCTGGTTCGTGAAGATGAGGGCGACCGAACTGTGGAACCAAAATCACGGCCTCATGGAAGAAAAAACACGAAACACCGCCCCCCCGGATGGCCACACACAGACTGGGGGAAACTGGTGCGGACAGCGTAATGGGCGTCTGCCCCGGTTTCCCTAGCAATCAAATGCGGTCTGGAAAACCTCAATGGTTGCGGAGGTCATCATTAAAACTAACAAACCCCCCAATGGGAAGCCATACTAGTTAACCCGAGAACAAATACATGTCAAGACGGTAAAATCCCAAATAAAACACTGAATGTGGGGGAAGCAAAAGAGTTTGACCAACTGAACGGGACAGGAAAATGAGCATAAGGGCCTACCTGGCACTGCTGCAAAATTGGTGGAGAAAAAATCGTAACTTCCACGGTGGAGCCACCTAGGAGCGAAGGTATCGACAGCAAACTTCTTGGTCTGCTCGAGCGAAAATGACAGCACAAAGAAACTCCAAAATAACAATAAAATAATTAACCCCCCAAACTCTACTATATATACGTCGCGGTCAACATAATCGGAAGGAAAAGTAAAATCATCAGGCGCAAAAAGGTTAAGGGGATCGGTGAGCAAGTCACTATCGCCTCCGCAACGGTGGATGATAAAATGGTGAGGACACCAGCAATGGTGCCGGGAGTGGAACAAAACAAACTCGCATCAAAACATGCGAGACTGAGGCTTTGGATCAATGGATGATTAGAGAGCCACAATGGTGAACCAGTAAATGAAACGAGTTCTGCAGACCAGCAAAATCGGAGTCAAAAATATGAATCAAGCGAAAATATCAATCAAGCGGGCAATAAAAATCAAACTATCGGAAGCCTAGCTCCTTCTAGAGCCGCAACGGCGAGAGTTGACAAGAACCAAAGGTGGACGGAACCAAACGGCGGGGATCGGAAGAGGATGAAACAACCTTCAGACCACTTCGCAGATCCCCTTCCGCAACAGTGGAATATGGATAGACAAAGGTTTCGACGGGATTTCAAAAATCACGCCGATAAAGAAAAATACATCGGAGATCAAAAACATTTGACTTCGGTATTGATGTCCGGTTCTTTTCCTCAACGGCGGACGCGTAGACGACTAGACTCCCGACTCAAAGTCCAAAAAACTTTCGATGGAAAAGCAAAGTTAATTCAAACATTAAAACAATTCTTGCATAAAAGTAATCTTCATTCAAGCATCAAGCAAAACCAAAAACCGGGCAAAAACGAACTAAAGGAGGGTCCCAAAATTTTTGAATTTTGGGAAATAGTGTCAACTAGCAACAATTTGTCATTGATGTCTAAGGTGTTCATGAATGATAAAGGAATAACCAGTGGATATGATGGCAGGACAAACTCAGTGAAAGACTAAAGTAGTGAGGATATGGCATGGCATGGCATAGTTGAGGATGTCATGACACATATGATGGCATCGCATGGCACAGTTGAGGATGTGGCATGACACATGATGACATGGAATATGACAGTGTCCTAATGATGATGAAATACTAAATTAATGATGGAAAATTTTCTTATGAAGTACAAAGGATAAGCAAAAGATGCCATGAAAAAATTAACACAGCATAAGTCAAAGTAAAGACAAAATGGCACGATGATGAGGTGGCATAGATGAAGGTAGTGCTGACATGGCATGATGATGAGGTGGCATAGTTATCTGCATGAGATTCAATGAATGAGGATCATTTTTTGTATAATCCACAAAGAAAGAATGCAGATCCACATTAGTTCTAGAATGGAAGGTCAAGGAGTGACCCGCACTAGATCTGATGATGAAGATCAAGTTTACATAAGTTAGGAGGAAAATCCAAAGTTCCGCAAGAGATCAAGATGACTGGTCAGGGGTAAATACGCAAGGAAATCAATGGTCCAGGAAAATATAGAAACAAAGTCGCGGAAGGAAATTGTGGAAATCCAAAATAGGAAAGTGTGATTCCACATCCTGCATCCCACAATCCCCAAGATTAATGGTCAGGAAAGACTCTGCAAAAGATTGACGGTGCGGAAGAAAAATTACGGATAGGATATTGCGAAAAGTCAAAATGGTATGCTTTCTCATCCCGCATCTCGCATCCCATAATCTAGAAATATCGGATGGATGAAGTTAGTTCCACTAAAAAAGATCGACGGTATGGAAAGGAGCTTGCGTAAAGAATCTTGCGGAAATGAGTTTGCAGAAAGTAAAAAGTGCGAAATCGACATCCCTCATCCTGCACCCCGCAATCTGGAGATCGATGGCCAGGAAAACGCCTCACAAACATCAACGGTGGGAAATCGCTGAAACAGAATCTTGGTGAGGAAAAGGTGATTTTGAGGTAGAAATCAATGGTTAGGTCGACGGTCCAAATTGAATTAGAGATAATATCAATGATTCTGATTGGATCAGAAAGATGATCTTGCAGAAAGAATTTTGGCAGTGTGAAAGCACTTGCAAACATTGGACAGAGGTACGGAAATGGTTTCCAAGCTATGAAAACGATCTCTAAGGTGGAGAGTCAATGGAAGAACGTGAAAGGATGTTCTGAAAGTTTTGATCTTTAGATTTGAAAGGGCGCAACATTGAAAGGTGTGTTTGTTTAGTTTGAAGAGACACGACTGTTGAAAGAAGCTTAAACACTGAGAAGTATTTAAGAAGCGACCCAAGTAAGAAGCAAAATGTCTATGCAATTCGTATTACATGATCAGAATGAGAGACCAATGGGTGTGTCAAAATTCAGTGGGAGAGAAATCATGAGAAACATATCAGGGTGGCAAGGTGGCGCTAGGGAAGGAAATAGACCTGCAAGGGGTTGTTGCCTCCTTTAATTTTTAGTTGATAAACCAGGGGGTTGTAGCCTCCTTCCAATTGGCATTGGTAAATAGGGTTTTGTAGCATCCTTTCAGTCGAAGCTGATAAACCAGGGGGTTGTATTCTCCTTCCAATTGGTTTGGTAAATAGGGTGTTGTAGCATCCTTTCTGTCACATACCCCAGATTTGCAAAAAAAAATTATGTTTGGGAAGACATTATGCTTTAATTTTATTGTAAATTTTGTAATTATTGATTAAGTGGGGTCAAGAATGATTGTATTTAATTGCTGAATATTTTATTAATTAATAAATAAAATATGAGACAACAGCTTAAGGAGGCTATTAAATGAGTGTCTACTGGCCACTTGGTGGAATAGGCTGGGTTGAGAGCATATTGACACCTGGCAGCATCCTCAAACTACTTCTAGTTGTTGCAAGAGGCAACTTCCCTATTTTTGTGGTCATGTTCCCCAAGAAAATGGAACAAGAGCAGGTGGCTCATTAAGTGAAAAATTGACCCAAAATACTTAGGCATGCTTATAAACTACCCATCGAATTCAGCTGGGGTTGTTCGATGGAGGGGAAAGGGAGAAGTGTTTGAGTGTGAAAGTGTTGATTTACTGAACTAGTGCAACTATTTTGGCTGAGTTCTTACTACTATAGGCAAAATTTCTACTGATGATTACTCTGTGGAGTTGTAGGGGTTTCTTAACCTATTCTCTCACCTAGTGCTTTCAACCAGGTGGACTAGTAGACAGGCTCGGGGGTCCTAAGATTTGCAGCTGAGCTGTCTCCAGGAATTGGTTGGGTGGAATGGGCTCCTTAGGCTGTTGTCTCCTCTACAAATTGTTAGGTTCTAAAATGTTATTTCATTTTACCTTATGCAAGTAATAGTTCTGGAATGAATAAAGTTAATATAGATTTACTGTCATGACTAGATCAGTTGTTTCTGCAAATTAGATAGAGTAAACCTGTTTTATTTCAAGAAGATACTAGGAAAGTTTAGTTGAATAAATGTTTAGGGTTAGATTTAATTATTTGATGAATTACATTCCTGTATTTTTCCACTCGTCTTAAGACGGAGTACTCTAGTACAGTAGGTGTTTAGATGAATGATTACATCAAGTTAAGATGGGTTGAAATATTTTACTATTAGTGTAATTTAGGAATAGGAATGTTAGTAAAAATCCCTTAACTCTAGAATCCTTTCCAGTTATATATGTATATTTTTTTATCTTACTTTTAAATTCTCTAAAGAATGTATAAATAAATCTTGCTACACAACCAAGTAACTGTGTTTAATATAAAACATTATTAATTTTCTTCTCCAGAATTCTAACATATAAATATATACACTTTTCCAGGGGAAAATATATGTTCCTTGCTATTTCATTGAAATCAAAGGGAACAATGAGTACAGATTCAGCCAATTCTGAGCTCAGAGACTAAGGAAGTCAGCAACAAATATATCAGTATCAGAGGTGTCGGCAAAGTTCAAAAGGGAGGGCATCAATACAATGATCTGCAGATACAAAATCAATCGGTGAACCTTAAAGTTCAAGTTCATGGAGACAGACTGAGAGACTCCATCCAATCACTTCTCTTCATAAACATAGAGAGTTTAGACAAGCTATGATAGCTGATCCAAAGAAGCTCTAAACCAAGCAGAGCTGGAAAAAATGCTCATCCACAGCCACATCCAAAGGCTGTCAAAATATATACCAGCACAAATGGTACTAGTGCTGAGGGATAAAAAAGATAGAAAGAGCCCTGATGAATACAATCACCATTGGTGAATTCTAAGTAATGAAGCCGTCCTAAGTCCAGTGTTAAAGCTTCTTTGGACAAACTCTCAACAAATGTATTATGCTCTCTATATATATGAATAGCCGAGAGATGGATGAAGTGGGGTTCTAGCTCTCGAATGAGGTGGCACCATCCATCAAGAGTGAGTAATGAAAGTGCATATTGATGATTGAACCAATTGATTATGACAGCAAAGTCACCATGAATATGCATATGGGGGAGGCCCGTGCTTTTAGCACAGTGTAAAAGTGTCCATAAGGCCAGCAATTCAGCTCTGGTGTTTGTACTATGGCCTACTCCCAGTTTGAAGCAAAAATGGTGATCATGACTGAGTAGTAGCTGGACACCAACACTTCCCATGTTCATAGCAGAGGCACCGTCAAAGAAGCCCGCTGGGAACTTCAATATAGGTGCAGGCCCGATATTCCTCCTGGAAATTTTATGCTGAGTACTGACAGGATAGAGGAGGAGATGATTCATGATGGAAAGAGCAGTAAAAGTAACATCAGGCTTCTTATCTTCAAAAATGCAATGGTTCCTAGCCAGCCAGATGTTCCAGATAAGAAAAAAAGGAAGATACATCATAGTTTTCCTTCTGCTGATCCAGTTTGATACATTGAGTGCAAAGGAGGATTCCTTCCAGAAATGAGGGATAGCAAGATTAATTCTGAGGAAACCAATAATCTTCTGCATGAAGCTGTAGTTCTGAAAAATATGTTCAACAGAATCTGAGGCAGATCTACAAAGACAGTACCAAAATGGACCGGTCCATCTTTTAATGATCAAATTATCATAGGTGTTGATTTTATTTCGAAGGTTGAGCCAGCTGAAGCATATGATCTTGAGAGAAGTATGGAATTTCTGGATCATGTTCAGTAAGCCTTCGGGTCTATCAGAGACAATGGTATTTGCAATGAAATCATACATCAGATTGTCTTTAACCGTGCCTGAAGTCTTGTTATACATCCAAACCAAAGTATCAGAGTTGTTGCTGATGCGAATTCCACCATGCATCAAGCCTTTTATATAATTTGACCAGGCATCCTTCCATTGTCCAGCAAGCTCAAGATCATCTCCAGAGATCCAGTAATCTGAAGAGGTACAGGCCACGCCTCTATTGAGAGCATCAGAAAGTGTAACAATGCCATAATCCTCCAAATACAAATGAAGATCTTCAGGAAGAGTGTAATCAGATGATATACCAGCTATGGGGTTGAGACCAATTTTGATATGCTTATCATTTCAAATTTTCCAACCAAGTCACCTAGTAATCCAGGACATGGCCCGGATGAATCCATTCCACATATGTGAAGTACCCTGCACTTTGAAGGACTGTTTTCTAAGCCAAACATCCACAGGCATATTCTTGAGGTATTTATTTTTGATAATATGTGACCATAGCCCAGTACCATTCAGAATAAGCCAGATACTTTTGGTTCGTAATGCCAAGCTGAACCACTCAATATTTCTGATGTTCCAACCCGTAAGAGAGTAAGGTATGGAGATGGAAGACCAATCGGCAAGATGATATATATGTTTTCCTTGAGAGATTCCCCATAAAAATTTAAAGATATATCTCCTGATATAATTTAGAATAGTGCTAGGCATCTGAGCAAGTGTGAGCCAGTAAACAGCGAGACTAGTCAAGACAGATTTGACCAGTACCAATCTGCCTCCCAAAGATAGGAGCTTATAGGTCCAGTTGTTCAATTTTTTTTTCAAACTTCAATAAAAACCATCTCCAGTCCTTGATACCATACCCCAAGGGCTTGAGGTAATATCCCAGATATTTAAAGCCAGCTGAGATGGGCTCCATCTTATAAGGCATAATGTTGGAGATTTGTTGCCTGGTGGGTTCATCAATTTTATTGTAGAGAAAGGAGGACTTTTCAACATTGATCTCTATGCCTGTAGCACTATAGAAAGTATCAAGTATGCACTTATAATGCTACCACTCAGATAGGGTACCAAAACCAAAAAGGACAGCATCGTCAACAAAAAGCAAATGTGTAAGGTAGAGGCTTGGGGCAGGTTTGATGCCAGAAATATCCCCTGCACATTAATCCTATGAGATCAAGAGACTTAATCCTTCGATAACCAATATAAAAAGTAGAGGCAAAAGAGGGCATCTCTGTCTGATGCCTCTAGACACAGGAAAGAAATATGAGGGGGTACCATTGATCAAAACAGCAAAGTTTGTCGACTCTACACATCCCATAATCCAACTAACATAGTTTCCAGGGATACCAATCTGAAGAAGGACTAATCTCAAGAAAGACCAATTTACTCTATCAAATGCCTTTACCAGGTCAACTTCTAGTACCATTAATTGTTGGTTTTCAGTCTTGATTGAATGTAGAGCTTCTTGGACAATACCAACAGGTTCAATGATATGTCTATCATGAAGGAAGCCAAACTGATGCCTGGAGATGGCCTTATCAAGTACAACGTTCAGTCTAATATCAGCAAGCTTAGAAATGGTCTTGTAAATCAGATTACAGAGGGAGATGGGCCTGAAGTCCCCCAGGGTAGTGGGTTTATCACACTTGGGTATAAGTGTAATAAAAGTAGCATTGAGGGCCCCAATGACTCTACCATCCAATATAGAGTGTTCATGACATTCAAAATATCCTTCCCAACAAGATCAAAAAAGTGAAGATAGAATTCCACCGGCCAGCCATTAGGTCCGGGACTCTTATATTTTTTGAACCCTTTGAGTACTCCCTCGATATCCTGGAGAATGAAAGCAGTCAAAAAGAGTTCCCTATCCTCTTCCTGCACAAAGGTAGGGAAAATTCTGATGACATTAAGTTGTGCCTCAATATTTGTCTTGACATCATCAGAGAAGAGCTCAGCAAAGTGATGGACCCCTAAAGAGTGGAGCTTGGAACCATCCTCAATGGTTTCCCCAAACTCATTATTGAGTGCCCATATGGATTTCGAGTTCCTCCTGTCAGAGGCAAAGGAGTGAAAAAACTTTGTGTTGGCATCACCTTCCTGAATCCAGTCCACCCTACTCTTAAGTTTCCAAGTAAGAATCAGGTGGGAAAGTAGGGAGTCCTTCTTGCTTTTCAATACAACAAGGGATTGTGTATCAGCATCAGAGAGAATACTCGATGGTTGTGAAGTGAGGAGAGAGCCAATGGCTAGGTCAATCTCAACTAGCTCCTTGGTGCTTAGCCTGTTTTTCTTTTTTTCCCAAGTCTTTACCTCATTTTTCAACCTCTGCAATTTATAGTTGAAATTAAACATGGGTCCAGTAGAGGGAGATGGTGCCTTCCAAGAACATGAAACAAGGGCTACAAATTCATCATCAAGGAGCCAAGATCGGTTGAATTTAAAGGGATACAGATGACAAATCAGACTGAAATTCCATTCGAGGAAAACCAGGTAGTGGTCAGATATTTCAGAAGGCTAAATCCAAGATTTATAGCATCCCAGAGTAGGGACCAAGGTAAAGGAGGCCAGAAATATATCAAGACGTTTTCTAACTCCTTCAGAACCAACTCTGCCATTTCTCCAAGTTGGTCCAATCTTGGTGGGGGTTATATCGACCATGTTCATAGAGTCTAAAAGTTGAGAGAAGTACAGAGACAGATTATCCCTACGGGCATGTTCACCCCAGATCTCAATTTCAGAAGTGGTGAAGTTTAGATCTCTAGCCAAGATGAGATTAGGATAATTGAAAATTCCCCCATCTACAACAATATCCCAAAAGGTAGTTCTATTGGCATAAGGTCCATAGCAGTTGACAATGGAGAATACAGAATCAAGGGCTTTGAACCTTGCATAGAGGAGAATGCCAGCAAAGGAAAGGTAAGCTTTACATCTAACCAAGTGAGGGTTCCAGGTAGATAGAATACCCCCCGAAAGACCAAGTGCATCAATAGCATAGAATTCCCAACCAGGCTTCGTAAAGGCAAACAATCGAAGGGCTGTGAGATGGTCACACATAGTCTCCTGTAGTAAGATAATATCAGGGTTAAGAGAAGTAAACATTTATTTGAGGGATTTCTATTTTGCAGGCCCCCCAAACCCTTGGATATTCATGGAGACAATATTCATGGGTTAAACTAAGATGCAGGAGACAATGCTCGAAGTTCCTGAGATGAGGAGTTAGATCTAGCTACAGATTTGATGCGGGCCGAAAGTGGGGTATAGTGACTAGTGGAAGGCTGTGCATTTTTACCCCCTTTCTTAGCCTTTCTGATGGTAACGTTCTCGAATCTGATAGAGTTCAGAGGAAGAACCAAAGGTGAGATGGGAGACTTGTCAGTGAAAATATCCAGGGATTTGAGGAGGGTGGGGTCATCGAAGGAGGGGGTGGTTAAGGGGCTATGAGGTGAATTATTAGTAGGAGAAGAATGTGGTTGAAGTGGGGGAAAATGTTCCAGATTGAAAGGGGGAGGAGATGATAAGACAGATTGGTCATGGAGGTTTATAGTCTGGTCATTGCAAGAACAAGAAGTAGAAAGGGCTAAAGATTCAACATCCTTAATATACAGAAGTTCCCCCTTGGTCAAGTCTCCCACAGAGGTAGGGGAAGAGGAGTCATATGGCCCACCCATGGGAGGTGGATCAGGTGAATAAGAAAGTGGTTCTACCCATGGCATAGAATCCCAAGATAAATGGTGAGGAGAGGGATTGGAGGGTGAGCTAACAAGAGAAGGCTCAGGGTCGAAGAAGCTCGCATGCACATGGAGGCCATGTAATAAAAAGGAGTGGGATTTCCTCAAATGCCCGGTTTCATGGCAGTAACTGCATCGAAATGGTATCTTCAGATAATATATCTTCTAAGTAATAACAACACTGTTACAGTCAATCTCAATCTCAGGGAGGATCCCATGTGAGACATCCACTTCCATAAGTACCCTGGCAGAGTGTTTGTCGAAAGATGTATGGAAATATTTCTCCAAACCAACAAATATTCCAATGGTGACAGTGATACCGAAAAGGATATCTTTGGACCAGAGAGGGAAAGGTAAGGCTGGCATTAAAACCCACAGGTGTCGTTTGATGACCCGTTACTTAACAGGGTCAAAGTTCGAATGCCATCAATTGAGAAAAAGGGATCCATCACCAATGGTCCAGAGTGACTCAAGGATTCGGGAGGCATTGGAGTCTTCAAGAAACACAAAAACCAGCCAGCGATTGGCCAGAAGACTGATGGTGGGCACATAGGTCAGGATGGGTTTCCAATGCTGGGTACCCCAGGTTACCCACTCCTCTTTGTTCATAGAATAGTATTCTAGGTGACCGATGAGAGCGCGATAACAGAGTTCAAAGATTATGTCCAACATGATGTCCCTACCCACAACAAACCTTTGCTTATGATCGAGGGCTGCAAGAACCTTGGATTTGTGATGAGCCTAGAATCTAGAAGGGTGTGAGGGAATATCCCTATCCCTGGACAGGAATGTGGGTCCCGAGGTCACCATCAGAAAACAATAAGTTCGACAGGAGAAAGAACCACAGTCAACAAGCCCGGGGTAGAGATGGTGAATAAAACCAGCGTGAGAAACCAGGAAACGATACCGAGGGTAAACCCTAACAACCGACAGCAACACCAGGAGAAACCCCGGTCAGTAACCAAGATTCAAGACCTACCCAAACTGGAGAGACGCGAGTAAAGCCAAAGTAAACTTCAAATAGCCCTAAAACAAGCCTGAACCGAAAAGTACAGGCAAACCCGACAAAAAACCTCCCCTATTCCCACTTTTTTATAATGGTTGGTACTAGCCCTTTGCTTAGAGGGGGAACTCCATCGACCTAGGACGACCGTGAAACCAAAACCAAACTATGGGGACATGACAATAGAACCCACCACCAGAAATTATAGAAAAGAAAAGTATCGAATAATGGTAGGTACCTGTGCCATCATGAAGCCGACAATGTACAGAGCAGGTGGTTGACCATGAACTGCAATGAGCCGAAAGTCCCGACGCTGGAGGCAGAGAACCCAAGTCAATGCAACGTTACCAATCAGTCACGGGCCTTCAAAGACCCGGCACAGACCACCGTGAGACCCAACATAGACCACCATAAGACCCGGCACAGCCCACCGTGAGACCCAGCAGTATGTAAGCCAAATGTAACCGGAAAATCAGTAAGGTTTTGGGGAATCTGAGTGAATACCACCAAAGAGAGCAGAACCCGTTTCCGACTACAATGAGATAGTATGAGGACGAGATGTGGCAGAAAAAGCGGGTCCAGAAGACGATACAAAGCACAAACCATCAGCGACAAGAACAAAAACAGTCGAAACCAGCGCCAGGAGCCTCTTCCAACCCAGAGTCATGGGGAACAGGCCCATTACCGAGAGCGGTCTCCATCAAACCCTAACCCTCCTTTCTCACAACAATATAAATATATACACTTATAAACTACTATGGATCAGTTAAGAAAACTTAGTAGAATAGAATTATACTTTACAGACAATAAACTGTAAATATGTTAGTAAAATAAATATCACTAATAAACCATTAAGATTATGTATAGTAGTAATAAATACTAGTAACTTTAAATAATATAACTAACTGAAGTAGAGAAATACTAACTAAGAAACAACATAAAATACAACTGTGTTTGTTTGTCAAGCCTTAAATGGTTAGTTTAAACCCTCGTGAAGCTATTGGGAAATTTAGGTAAATTTACCTTTATCTTTTAATTATAAAAACTAGGTTAACCTAGATGTAAAACACTTTACCTACAAACGAGAACCTAAGATTATGTTATTGTTTTAGTAGTGCATTTATAAATTAGAAAAAAAATAAAAAAAAATAAGTCAAAATAAAATAAGCTTTTGCCCACCGAGTCTTGGCAGAAGTAAACCTTACTTTAATTATAAACAGAGTATTATTTAAAATTTTATGGCCTAAAACAAAACAATTATTCCCAAACCCTAAAGAAATTCTAGTTTCATAACATAAATTAAAGTCTTTGCTAAACATAGAATAATCTAAAAGTTATAACCTTGGTATTCTTTTCGCAACTAATATCTATAAACAGATTTTTTTTCCTTATAAAAAAATCAAACAAATGCCCTTAATTCTATTTTTTTTAAATATATATATAATAAACAAAACCTTGCTTTTNGTGTGTGTGTGTGTGTGTACTCGGGTTCTTTTAACCGGCCGAATTTTAGCATTCCAAAAAAAAAAAATTACAGGGTAAACAAATGATGGGATTAAGCTCAGGAAACAATAATAAAATTTATTTACTTTTTAAAGAAAAATATTCAAAGGCTGTAGCTCGCCTAAGAAACCCTAAGGGTTGTCTTAAGACACAAAATTTATGGTTTCCATCGTTACCATCAAACTGTTAACTAATACTAAATTAGAACATTAGAATAAGCAATCGAAGGCACCCTTCACACCATTGAAAACTCAACAGTAAGGAGCACCTCTGGATGAGACCGAGGCTTACACTTTGGAGCAACGCCATTGTTTTCTACAAAACACCGTGGGTTTGTATCCCTGTAACATCGCAAACAAAGACCTGTTAGCGGTTTTTTTTTTCATTTAATATAATTTTTTTTTTAAAGTATTGATTGGGGGGTCTCGTTTTGACCTTACCCTTTTATAACCTAACAGCTGGAATAAGGCTGGCAACCAAACCTTAGCTCTGTTTGAACCACGGCTGAGATAGAGAGAAACTTTGGAGTAAGAATTCTAGGGTTCAACACTAACAATGGCCATGGTAATTGGTTAACAACCACCCTCTTACAGTAGAGTTCACCACACAGTCAAGGCCAGGAGCTAAGACCCCTTTTCATTTACAAAATTTAACAAGTTTGGCAGGATGCCGAGAAGGCCGAAGCCTGTCGGCTTTTACCTTCACAGAGCAAAACTCTCGATGAAAAAGTAAGCTGCGTTTTTAGGGCTTGTTATGTAAATGGTTAGGGTTAAAGCCCAACCCTTCACCCAACAAGATTTCAGCACGTGGCTCCCACCTTTCTTGAAATTCTTTGAGTCACGATAGGGTTCAATGGTATAATCAAACCCTGCAATTTAAATATATGTCAATACCATTTCATGGTTTAAGAGTTAAATAATATGTGTAATACTTTCAGGTATACTTTTAGAACATAGTTAGGGTATGCTTTGATTAAGCGTTTTGAGTTCATATATTTATGCTTAGAATAGTTTTTATGTCTTTCCTAGAACTTCAAATGATTCATGCTAACCCAAAATGTTGTGAAGTAATTGTAAGTTTATACTTAGACTAAAAATTATTAAAGTTTTAAGTAAGATACGACTATTTAAACATTTATAATAATGGAAAATTCATAACTTAGGAATTTCTAGACCTAGCAAGGAAAATAATCATGGACATGAAGTATTTAGAAAGCAAGAAGTTATTACAATATCTTCAATAAACACTAGCATGATATTTTTACTTTCTATCACTTTTAGGACGTTGCTATAAAACAAAAATAATTTTACAACAGAGTTCTCTAGTAAATTCTTCTGCTATCGAGATCATCAATCTTAATGCTGAAAACTAAGAGTTTTTACTTTTCAGTAATATAGACTGCAAGTAACCTTTTAGGACCTTCTTATCTAACCTATTCCTTGAGTATAGTCTTCAGAGTTTTTAGGTTTTTATACCTCGTAACTGGAAGTGAAGAGCTTACCTGTAAAGACCTGGAAAATCATCATTTGACTGCATTAGCTTCATAGAGCTAAGTAAGCCTCGGGAAAAACCAAATGCCCCTTCAGTAAACAAGAAAACAACTTTATATCCATACACTGACTAGAAAGTAAACAGATGATCTCAATGCATCACTTCTCTAACCCATTAACTTTGTAAACCAACCTTTCAATACCTTTCATTTTGATGATATTGGTAATAAATCTTTTATATATCAGTAAATGACCTCTGTAGTATCTAGTTCAAATATTCTAGAATGTTAATTGTTGGCGGTTACAGATAACCTCTTTATGCGATGATTTAACAATAATTGTCGTACGAAAAAATTTTAAATTTTTATAATTTTAGGATTATTACATATGGTATCAGAGCACACGTTCAGACACTAGGCCTGAATGCAGCTCAACTCGCGTAGACAAACAGTAAATAAAATGCATGCATACTGATTTATTATTTTTCTTTTGAAATATTGTTACTAGAAAAAAAAATTGAACTAGGATTGCAGGTATGGAAGGACTTAAAGGGTATGCAAATGAAGGGTCCCCATTAAACGAGCAAAGTAATTATGGAAAAGAACCGGTTAAGGAAGAAATAACTAACAATTCCTCTAAATTGTTACAAACTGTTAAAGAATTAAAAACTGAAATGGAAACAGTTAAAAAATAGAACGAAAGAATTCTAAGAGCTCAAGAGGAGCTAAACCAGATACTGATGGACAAATTCCAGAGTGAAGGGAAGGAAAAATAGACAGGATCTGAAAATACGTCTTACCAACATAAAAGTAAAAATTCCAAACATTCTAAAATTGAAAGTAGTTCTTCCTCTGAAATTTATGGTGATTCACACAGGAATAATCGCCAGTACTCTAGCAATATTAGTGAAGATAATTGTGATAATTACCAATCTAGAAAAAAAAATATAAGCCTTATGAGGAAATTTCAGGAGAATTTAAAAAGATAAAACCACCAACTTTGAATGGAGAAACAAAGAAAGGGGAGGAAGCCGAAGCATGGTTGTCCAGAATGAAGAAGTATTTCCAAATCTATAATTACTCCAATCAGTTAAAAGCTAGAATGGCCATTTACAACTTAATTGGAAAGGCAGATATGTGGTGGTAGGATTTAAAACGAGTAAAAGGTATTAATGAAAAGAATATTAACTAGAGTACCTTTAAAAAATACTTTAAAAAGAAATTTATGTCGGAGCATTATTATGAAAAGCGAGCTAAAGAGTTCTATGAACTGAAGGTAGGAACTATAAACATGAAGGAGTTAAACAGTAAATTTTTAAGTTTACTACGTTACGTACCTTACATTGTTGATGAGAAGCCCAAGGTACATCAGTTTCTAAGATGTTTACCTTTTCACATTAAAGACAGAATTGAATATGATAACCCTAAAACCCTGGAAGAGGCTATGCGAAAGGAAAAATTTTTCTATGAGCAGAACCGAAAAAGGGAAAACATGCCAAACTGGAAAGCCAATAGGTGTAATAATTTTGAACATAAAAAGAAGGTTTTCAGACCTAATCAAAATTTTGGAAATAATAATGCACGTAATTTTTCTAATAAGAATTTCCAAGGAAATAAAGGTAACTCACATTCAAATCCTAATGGACCTAGAAATAAATAACCTGCTAATAATCATAGTAACTACGTTAAGAATAATGAACGTAAAGAACCGATAAAATGTTGGGATTGTATGGACCTCACTATGCATCAGTATGCCCTAAGAGAAAGAAGATCATCAACAACATTCATACATTGCAGGAAGAGATGAATGTTGGTGACTTAGCAAGGGGGGATGCCTAGGATCAACAAGGTGCCAAAAAAAAGGCAGGTTGATTATCAAAATTCCATGGTGGAAGTAGAAGGTAAGATGATTCAAACACCCATTTCTATCTTAATTGAACCAGGGGCTAGCCTGAGTTATGTTTCTCCTAGTTTAGTAGAAAAATGCAATTTACCAGTAGAAAAGTTTACAAAGCCATGGCTGGTTCAACTA
>LPNX010918698.1:5636-23540 GCA_001517045.1 Pseudotsuga menziesii | reverse complement strand
TCAACTCAAAATGGGCCTCCTAAAAAGAATTAATAAAATAATAGTTAAAATAATAAAATAATATTTATTAATTTTGGAGGAAGAAAAGAAAAAAAACTATTTTTTGTTTGTATTTTTGACATATCTCCCCGTGTTTTTACTCAAATTTCAATCAGGAGAGCTTGTTGNATTTTTTGTTTGTATTTTTGACATATCTCCCCGTGTTTTTACTCAAATTTCAATCAGGAGAGCTTGTTGGATGCGGAATTTAATTCCGCATCCAACGAGTACCCACTCGGCATACTTTTGATGGACCCCTCTACCCCCAAAACAAGAAATACCTGGAAAAAATGTCATGATGATGTCATCATCACGTTTTTTCAGGTATTTCTTGTTTTGGGGGTAGCGGGGTCCATCAAAAGTATGCCAAGTGGGTACTCGTTGGATGCGGAATTTAATTCCGCATCAAATGAGCTCTCCTGATCGAAATTTGATTAAAAACACGGGGAGACATGTCGAAAATACAAACAAAAAAAGGAGTTTTTTTTATACCTATCCCCAAATTTATATTAAAAAGGTGTTTAAGACCTATACGGTAATTCAAATTTAAAGCAATTTCATTGGCTAACACATGATGACATGGAATTTGAATCAAAGTTGAAAAGCCCATTTTGAGTTGAAATTTCCTCTAATGGCTACAGGAGAAAAAAGAAAAGTGATTAATTTTGTAAAAGATTGTACTTTATTTATTAATCAGTTTGAAACTTCTGTGAAGCTAAATGTACTTTCGTTAGGCTCTTAAGATGTGTTAATAGGTATGGACTGGTTAGAACAGCATAGAGTAGTTTTGAACTGTTTCGATAAAAAATTTACATGTGTAAATAATGAAGGAGAAACAGTAACCGTAACAGGAAGTCCTAGGAAAACAGCAATCAGACAAATTTCTGCCTTGCAGTTAAAGAGAGCGGTTCAGAAAGGATGTAAATCTTTTGCTATAACTGTAACTGATGAAGAACAAATTAATAATGAAGATAAACTAAAATTGGAAGATACTCCAATCTTGAGGGGGTATTCGAATGTATTTCCAAAAGAAATTCCGGGACTGCCTTTGAAAAGGAAACTAGATTTCACTATTGAGTTGGTATCTGGTGCAGTATTTATTGATGTATTTGTAACTTCGGAATGTATTCATCCATATATCTTATGTATTGTACCTTGATGTTTATTCTGGGATGTGTTTGTAATGTATTTGAGTCATTTCATGCCTTGATGTTCCTATCGGTAGATTCAATAATGTACACAAGTCATGTCGAGTCATTGTGGGTAACCCTCCTATTGATCAAGGGTTAAAGTCCCCGCAGCTCCGGGGCCCTAGGGTTATTAGACTCTCCTAGTGAATTCGGCACTAGTGAGTTATTTTCAAGTCAGGAATGAGTATAAATAGAGAGTGAGTCTCTCTATTTATCACACACTCACTCACACTCAGTTGTAGCGCACAGCTAAGGAAGAAGAAGTTGTTGGGGCTAGAAAGAAAGAGGCCACTGCTGTCGAGAGATCATCTTACTGTTTTGGGGTTTTACTTTTGGTGATGATTCTATCTCTGAGGAAGTTACGGGGTTTTCTCCATTTATGGATTCCCCGAGGAAAAAAATTGTGTTCATTGTCTCTTGTGTTTGAGTGTTGTGCTTGTTATTCTCTCAGTTAAAGATCCTAATATAATGCTAGCTTGAATGATAAAAATCTAACATGGTATCAGAGCTAACCTGAGAAGAAGACACCGTGCAGCTGCGGGAACTAGGGCTTCCTACTTTTTGGATCTCTCTCCACAGATTTTCAGTAAAAGAAGGTTGGGCTGACACTCCTCCCTAGGGCGCATATTTCTGTCGAAGCATAATCTAATTCTGAGCATTTTCAGTTTTTGACCCGACACTACTGCCGAAAATTAGGGCTTTCCATAAAAGTGAAATTTTTGAGTGAGCCCAGGCCTGGATTGATCTCCTCCTCAAAATTGAAGTTTAGAGATCAAGATCAAAGCATTTGGTTGGACAAAACTCTGATAAAGTCAAACCCTAATCTGCTCCTGAACTAGCACTACGAAAATTCAGCGCCAAATCCAAATCCGACATCTTGACCTAGTAAGATCTAAATATTTTGTATTTCCATTTGAGGTTCTCAGTTAAGATGTCTCATCATACCAAGCTTGATGAAAAGCTTGGGGGAGCTAATAACTTTCGAGCCTAGAAGTATAGGATCTCCCTGGTCCTGGAAGAAAATGAGTTGGACTCTTATATCAATGAGGAGGTTCCAGTTCCAGAGGGAGATGAGGCTAAGGCCTTACACAAAAAGAAGTTGGTCATGCCTAAGAGGATTATTGTTGATTCAATCAAGGATCACCTCATACCACAAGTGTCCTCCCTAAATACACCTAAAGCTATGTTTGATGCCCTAACCAAACTGTTTGAAGGAAAGAACATAAACTGGAAGATGACCTTGAGGAACTAGTTGCAGAATGTGAAGATCCATAATGCGGAGACCATACAGTCATACTTCACAAGGGTCTCCCAAATCAAAGAACAACTTGAAGCAGTGGATGAAGAAATGGAGAATGTAGAGATTGTAATGACAAACTTGAATGGTCTCCCTAGATCATGGGACTCCTTTATTCAAGGAATTTGTGCCAGAAAGAAGCTAGTCAAGTTTAGCAGACTATGGGAAGAATGCTCTCAAGAAGAAGCTCGAATAGCAGCTCGAGAAGAAAAGATGGGAAGTGAATATCAAGCTCTCATGGTACACTCCAAGAAAACCAGAATAAGTTCTTATCACCCCAAAGGTAAGCACTTTCACAAAGATAACACTAGAAAATATTTGTCTAGAATCAGATGTTATACATGCGACGAGAAAGGACACTATGCTAGAGAATGTCCTAGAAACAAAAATGTCTCTCACAAGAACAAGGGAAACAAGAGAAGACATCATGCTCATGCTGTAGAGGATGATGAACCTTCCACAAAGAGAATCAGACTTGAAAGTGATGATTCCTCAAGTGATGAAGAATATGTTTTGATTTCTTCTCTTACGGGAAACATTACACATGGAAGCAATGATTGACTTATAGATAATGGGGCTTCCAAACATATGACAGGATTCAAAGATCCTTTGTGAAACTATCAGAACATGAATCACCACAAAAGGTGAAACTTGGAGATGACTATCAATATCCAATAAAAGGTAGTGGAGAATCCTCCTATAAACTAAACTCTAGAAAGTCTATGACAATGAAGGATGTATTGTTTGTACCATGAATAAAGAAGAACCTCCTCTCCATATCTGCATTAGATGCAAAAGGCATGAGGGTTGCATTTGTAGATGGCCAAGTTCTGATGTGGCTAAAGGGAAAGACTATTGATGATGCAATAGTAATTGGGGAACCAGAGGGAGGTCTATACAAATTGAAGGGCCATCCAGAACAAGCCTTGGTCCATGACACAGTACAGCCCAATGAACTTTGGCATAGAAGGCTTGCACATGTGCATTACAGAGCACTACCACTTGCAAGCAAAGTTGTTGAATGTCTTCCAGAAATTCAAGCAAAACATGATGGAGTCTGCAAAGGATGTACGAAATGAAAGTGTAACACCCCCATTTTGACCCCGTTGCATTAAATGTACATGATGTATATATTGTAATAATCATGGTGCGGAGCTAAAGGCCAAGGCCCCACCATTGATTGGTTATGCTATGTTTCGGATTTAAATTGTCACCGATGGTATATCAGGGCATGCAGCATATATTAAGTTTGTCATCATGTAAATATGCATATTTAATTAAAATGAACACAACCAGTTACGTTTGCGGAAACTAAATTGAGAAGGGGCATGATTTTCACAAGGATAGGGGGGGGGATGTCAAACCTTGGCCAATGAGGGAAAAAGCCATGTGTCACCACCTTGTATAACCCAACCATCTCCATTAAGAATTGCTGCTGGCAGTTGGGGAAGTTATGGGTAGGAGTGGAGTGTGGAAGGACTGCCAGTCCTTGCCCACACGCACACTCCACCCGCGGTTGACTTCACAATGGCAAAAGAAACCACCGCCATCACTCCCGCAGACATGCTACTCTCTCCACGATAGTGCTGAAACATTCACGCACTCTCCACTACGTAGGCCTCACGATTGTCTGTTCATCCATGCACAGAGGCGGAGCTGTTCATCCTCACGCAGGGACCATTGTCTATTCATCCTCACGTAGGAGCGGAAGTCTTGTTCATTTCACGCACAGGATTTTCCTGGTTTTTACCCATGCAGTTTTCCTCTACGGATTTGCGGATGGTGTGGTTGTATCCTTTCCTCACGGGATGATTTGTGGGTCCTGCGTTGTTGTTTCTATCATGTACAAGCTGGGAGACTATAATTTCTTCCCCAGTGTGGTCTGTGTACGTTTTTCCCCAACGGCTTCGATTGTGTAAAACGGGATGTTGTTTCCCCACGTTTGTTGGGAGTGTATGCTGATACGTTTTTTTTGGGACTGTTGATTTCCCATGTCGTGAGCTATGTCTGTTGTTACATTTGGGTACTGTTGTAATTCGTTGGGAGTCGTTTTGGCCACGATAGGGCCAAGAACGACTCAGGAATCGTTTCCCCTGTTAAGCTATAACAGCTGATTGATTGCATATGTGCAATGGTTGGTCTTCGAACTGTGTAGGGAGCAGGGATGGGGGCTTGGTTTGCTTGGTAAACTTGGTGGCTGGAAACCATACAGACAGAGCTAGAGGGCTGGCTTTATTCTCCACAACCCTGGAATAGCACTGGAAGGGAATGCAGGGCCTGAGGGACTATGTAGTAGAGAAGGGACTGATTCCTTGTGTTGGGTGTGTGTGGGTGTTTTAGAAGCTAGGCTAGTTCTAGTGTAGGTGTTCCTAACTCTATAATGGGCTCGCCAGCTTAGCATTTAGCCTTTCCCAACTCCTTAATGGCCTGATAAACCCAACTGTGTTGGCTTGGCTATGTTTTGTGTATCCTTGGCTATGTGTAAGCCTGCTTGTTCCCTTATTCCTTGGAGAATCATGCCCATCTTGGGGGTGGCAGTGCTGCTGAGAGATTAAGGAGCACGATGGCCTATGGTTGGGTGGACCGTTGTAGCGACGTAGCTAGTTGCGGAATGAGTTCTTCATAAGATAATTAATCTTGTCTATTTTACTTATGCAATTATATCACTGTTAATGAATGTGATGAACATGTTGAATGAATGCTTGTATGAATGTATGTTGCTTCTGTTGTGTATGATAAACAATTGCATTTGTGCATGTTCTACTTCAATGCATTTTCTTTCAGCATTTTTGCATTTTATGAATTCACATGTTCATGGAGCTGGTAGCCCGAATGGTTAACGCCATGGTAGCGTCCTCTTCGCCAGTCGGAGGGATGGGGACGTGATAGCATGGTATCAGAGCTCATGTTGCAGCATGGGCCTAAATGGACCACGAATATGCAATGACAGAAGCAGAATTTCTTTCTTCCCAGCAGAGATCGAAAGTTGATGACAGAAAACTTCCACAAATTGTCTAAGTGTTTGAACCGTCGGTTCATCGAAACACTTAGTGGAACGCACTTTCGATGTAGCGGAAGAGCTAGGCAGAAGCATAACCGACGGAGAACAGTTGGACGGAAAATTGCAAAAAAATTTCTAAGTGTTCAACATCCATCGGTGGAAAATAGTTGATCGAGTGACCGCCATTGCGAGTGGCTAGACAACTACGCATCCGACGGGTAAGGCCTCAGATAGCCGACACCGTAACGAAATCTTAAAATTTTTCTAAGTAACGAAAACATCGACCCTCGGAAGAAGATAGTGTTCGTGTGCCCACCGTTGCAGAAGTCTAGAGCACTAGTCTTCCGACATGAAGAAGTTCCAACTGTCGATGCCGATCGAAATCAGTTCACCTATCGGAAGAAGATCGAAGATCATGTTCCGCCGTTGCGGCTGCTGATGGAACTATTTCACCGATAAAAAGAAGATCAAGTAGTGAAAAGGAAGACTAAGGGGGGGGGGGATTTTGAAAATTTTCTAAGTCTTGGAATCATCGGTCATTGGCGATGGTTATTGGATGGAGCTTTCGACATCCTATGAGTTATGGTCGGTGATGGTTAGTGGATAGAGCTTCCGACAGCCGATGAGTTATGATCCGCGGAACCCGCAGTGGGATCACTACCCACCGTTGTGGCTGTTTAGTGAACTATCCTCCCGATGAACAGTGCACCCGAGTGTCGATGAATAGTGGATGAAGTTAGTTGTTTTGACCTCCAAAACATCGGATTTATAGTTGGGATGAGACCCGATTCTGCACAAGGAAATTTTGAGTTTTTCAAGTGGGATTTCTTAGCGAATTTCGATTGCTTTTCAGTCGGATTTTCAGCTGATTTTCAATGAATTTCAGGGCTAAAAATGAGAAAGTGGCAGCGATATTTTGCGCTAGATTGCATGAAAACCAATGATTTACAAACAAACAAAAAATGAGGGCGTTGCCCTCGACCCACCCTGCAGTGGTGCAAAGAAGTCACAAGGGGGAAAGCCCCCTTGACCCCCTTCGTCCCCCTCAGACAGACATTCTTTGAAGAAGAAAATGATGTGTTAGGGAAAATTTGTTATTTTATGATTATTCCAGGAGAAGGGTAAGTAATTCTGATTTATATCAATGTTATGCATCTAACAGTGTGTTACTAACACGTTTGCAAAATCATAGTCACCTTCAAGGGTAGTATTCCAGGTAGTGCAGTTTGGTAAGTAAGTGGTGGTTCAGTTATGAGAACCCATGACGGATATGATGCTCAGGATTCCTATGAGCATGCCCGAGATTCCATGGGAGAAAATGTTCGTAATAGAAATGATGACATTGAGTCTAATGGAAGGAGATTCCAAGAGACACTACCAGATGTTGCAGCCACCATGAGAAGCTTGATCAAAGCCCAAGAAGAACAGCATCAGTTGAATGCTACAATGTTGTAGAGTTTGACAGACTTGCAAAGAAAGATAGATTCTGGACGAGGTACAGCAATACCAGAAGGCAGTAAGAGCAGTACTAGGAGAAGGAGAAGGACTTCTAGTGAATCATCTGATTCCGAAGAATCCAGCGGGGATTCAAGCTCTTCTTCTTATAAAAGAAAAAGAAAAAGAAAGAGACACCATAGGGATCGCTCTCACGATGAATTTAAGAAAGCTAAACCTCCTACATTTGATGGTGAGGTAAAGACTGGACAAGAGGCTCAAGCTTGGCTTCTTGGGATAAAGAAGTACTTTCAAGTGCATGATTATTCGGGAAATATGAAGGCAAGAGTTTCCATATTCAACCTGAATGGAAGAGCATCCATTTGGTGGGAACACTTCAAGAAAGTAAAGAGGATCAGTGAACGGAGACTTAAGTGGAAACAATTCAAGAAGTATTTCAAGCAGAAATAGCTCTCTGACAGATATTATGATGACAAGATTAAGGAGTTCCATGAGCTTAGATTGGGAGAGCGAACCATGGAAGAGTATGCAAATAATTTTTTGGAGCTGTTGAGGTATGTCCGGTACATCAGAGATGAAAAATTGAAGGTCCAGCATTTTCTGAGTGGATTACCTCAGTCTTACAAAGATAGAATTGAGTTTTATGAACCTAGAACTCTTGAAGAAGCAATAAGGAAGGCTAAGTGTCACATACCCCAATTTTGTAAAATTATGTAAATTGTTTTAATTCTATTCCTAAGACATTATGTTAAATTTAATGCTAAGTAGGATTGATGACTCAGCAGAGTCAACAGAATTGGAATGTAATTCAGAATATTTTTATTATTAATAAATAAATTATGGAGACAACAGCATGGGAGAGCTGTTAAAAAGAGATTACTGGTCAAACTGGTGGATGGAACTAGGTGGAAGGAAATAGACAAGTGGCAGCATCCTCAAACACTTCCTAAGTTGCAGGTGGCAACTTCCCTACATTTGGGGTCATGATCCCCCAAGAAAGTGGGATCAGAGCAGGTGGCTCATTAAATGACAGTTAACCCAAAAAAGACCTAGGCAATCTTTTAAAAATACTCAATGAAGAGAGCTGAGGCTGCTCATATTTTCCAGAGAGAATTCATTCAGGTGAATGTTATTCAAGAAATTCATTGAGGAAAGAGGGGAAAACAATAAGGAAGTTATCTGAGAGGATTGCTGCAGTAACTTGTTTTATTACAGCTTGTTAGCTGGGAGAGCTTACTAAAAAAGTTCTGGGTTAATACTGAGTTTGAATACTAGTATCTGACTTTGCTGTACCTAGTTCTAGCCAGGGAGACTAGAGCAAGCTCGGGGGTCCTGAGGAGTCGTTGTTTGAGCCCTCTCCAGGAGTTGGTAGGGGGGAACGGCCTCCCATTGCTGTTGTTGTCCACAGCTTAAACAGGTTCTGTCATTTATCTATTTATGTTTTAATGAGTATGAATGGATGAATGATATGTTTTATTTATGTGACAGAAAAGTTAGCTAGTTTAGTAATGTGAATATCTCAGGTTATTAGTAGTTAATATTTTGATGAAATAAAATAATTACTGTGTTTTTCCACATCTGGGTTCACCAGACCGTACTCCAGCACAGTATCTCGGTATTGGGAAGTAGTATCCTTCTGAATCGAGCTTCTTATTTAGTTACTTTCAGTAACTACAAGTGCTCCACAAATTCATAAATTTATTTTCCTTCAATTCTAAAACTATTTCCTGGTACTATATTTTGTTTTTCAGTAATTCTATTATTGGAAAGTTTAGACAGAGTAGTAGATTTTAGACTAGGTTATTTATTGTTTTACTATACAGTACTTCCTTTCAGAATAGTATAATTATACCATCTAGTTTAACTACCAGAACTGGTAATAGGATTTTAAAATAGAATAAATCTTTATGTTAAAAAAAATAAACTAAAACAAACTAAGTAAATACTCTGAACAATATTAATAAATATGCTTATAAGATAATCCTAGATAGAGATAAATTTAACACTGAACATATATAAATAACTATCATAACTAAGAAAATAATTGAATTATAAACGAAAATAGACAGTATGGTATAAATTATATCTAAATTAATAAGTAAGTACTATTTTCAATAAACAGGTGGAAATAAACTAAGAACATTAATACAGAAAATATAGTACTCACAGAAGGTTAATATAGTGATTATAATAATAATTTATTTATGTAAAACAAGAATATCATTTTTTATTAATATAAGTAGTATTCTTGTTTACTGTAAGTAAAACTTAGAACATTTTTATACTGTATCTTAGAACTACTTTACTAACTAAGTTATAAGTACAAATTTACTAACAGTGCCAAGATAAATTGAAAGAGAGATATAAAACCCTATATTATTATCAGGGTATAAACAATATAACATTTACAATTTCCTTATTAATAAGAAGGTTAAATTATAAACTAGATAATAACACTTATTTTTTTTAGTATACAAATCAAATGTTTATCTGTGCAGGAAGAAAAGACAGAAGTACAGGATGCTCGACAGTCGAGCTTAATTGTTTAAACTTAATCAGTAACCCTAATGTGACAGATGCCTTCTAACTTAAATTTTATTTAACATTAAAAAGAAATAAGAACAGTATTATATCCTTCACTGCCATTTAGGGTTAAACCCTATAAAATCCAATTTATTTACAAGTAAATCAATTAATGGTAAAACTAACAGTATTTTACTTACAGTTATGTTTATAAGAATAAAAAAATTTAAACATAATAAGCATTCGAAACTTCTATAGCATAAGCAAGGAATGAATGCAAGAGAAAATTGCAGTAACTAATTACAGGTATAATAACCCAGGGTAAACACCCTAATCTTTACAAAATACACAAATGTATTGACTGCAAATAAAAGCCAGTGCAGTAGTATTACCCACAGCATTACAAAGAAGTTTACACGAAGGCTTACAACCTATCCAGTTATATAAACACAATAATATTTACAAACGAGATTTTTACACTCACGGTCGAAGCCAGAGAGCTCTGCTTAAGAGCCATGGTTTTAAACCCCCGAAGCATAACATCAAAAACAAACAACAAGGTCAAAAGGGCCGCAACGACCAACCCATCGCAATCCTTTAAGGATTCACACAAAGTGGACAAGCCATGAAGAGACCAGGGCTTACCGTGGCCCGTAATGCCGTAACCCTCATTCTTTTTGTAGACAAGGAAAGCAGCAAGTAGATCTACAAAATCATTTCACGGCCGACTGTTAGTAATTATTTAAGTGCAAAAGAAATGTATTAAACAGTATTGTAGCTTCGACATTGAAGAAAACGAGTATATTGGTTACCTTGGCAGTGATTAATCCCACACTGTAATACCGCGACCATCATGAGCAAGAAACCTGCCATTCGATGGCAAAGGAATAACGCTGTCAACACTCTCAACCACTGACAGCAAAAGAAACCCCAGCTAATCGATGGACAGGGTAAAACCCTATGGCTACAACGTTCTTCCTATGAAATAACACACAGCCAACAGACAGCACAAGCCACGTTACACTGAAGGAAGAATCACTCTCGTGGAAACAGAGAAAAATAAAGACTGTCACAGATAGAGCCTAAGTAACATAATGGAGGTATTGCAGAGACAAGCAACGAGTCTTTCAACACCCTAATCGCCCCACATGATGCAGTAGCCGAGCTCACGAAGAGTTGGAGCAGCAGGAGGACCGATAGCAGACAACACAACAGAAAAACGAACCAGGAGGGTTTGCAGAGCGGCCAAAGGCCCGAAGGAAAAGGAGGAATGACGAATTAGGGTTGGGTCAACAGTTATAAAGCGCCAATGCATGGCTGAAACACGACCACATAGCACTTAAAATACTCTCCATGCAGTGGGTAAAATTCTAAAGTTCCACGACTTTATCCTTTGACCGATCTATAAACCAAATCATCGCATGGAGGTCCCATAAGGAGCTTTATACCATAGTATCACCTGTGTTATGTTATCAACCACGCAACATCAGTTTAATGTTTATAAAACCTTGCACAATAGATATTGCTCGTTATATAGTCTCGTATACATAAGCTTGGAGATTTGTTTAAGTTTCAAGAAATTATAAAGCATTGGATTATGGTTATGGCATAGTTGTTTTTAACCCACAACTACAATGCCAATTGTCCTAGACTTCAAATGAAGGTAAGAGACATAACTATTCTTTAAAAGTATATAATTGATGGTATTTAAATTATGTTATTCATAAATTTGATTTTGGTTTACTCTAGTTCATATCATTGATACTTGTGAATAGATTAACAACCTTTTCTTTTATAGTCTTAGAATCCTTATGATGACAATTAGACTTTTGTCACTCTCTAAGCCCAAAATTTATAAAAGACTTTATAAGTTAATGTATGATAGGTAGCTTGAATATTCTTTTTACCTTCTTTGTTTGTTAGTATAGTCTTGAGAATTCATAAAGGGGTCAAATATGATAAGTCTAGGACTGATCCTAAAGGTGTTTTGGTTTCCATCCAAATGACAATCTTGGAAATAGATTAGTATTCTAAAACAGTGCAAACTCTTAAATTATTAAAAGAATACTTGTATCAAACCATAAACTCGTAAACGCTTAAGTAAGAAAAGTATAGATCGATACTAGTAATATCTTATCAGTTGAAAATCTGAATAGGATGTAATCTAAACATGGCATATTACTGTAACTATGAATAATAGAAGTAAACCTTTGATGTTGTGATTTTTCTACCATGCTAGTTGTTAAGTAAAGAAATAATTATTACATTCTTACACTTACCTTCAGTATGGACATTTAATGGTTTCGTACTCTGTAGACTTGTTAAACTCTATATTTCTGTATAGAAAAGTTAACTACTACCTCTATGTGCAAAGCCTATGCTGTAACTATTACAGATGAGGCAAATAAATCTGAAAAAGATAAAATAAAAATAGAAGATATTCCTGTGTTAAACGAATTTACTGATGTTTTTCCGGAGGAAATTCTAGGATTACCTCCTAGGAGGGAACTGGATTTCACTATTGAGCTGGTACCAGGTGTTGTACCTAGCTCGAAAGCTCCGTATCGTATGAATATTTTAGAACTTAATGAACTAAAATCACAGCTAAAGGAGTTAATAGATAAGAAATATATTTGACCCAGTGTATCCCCTTGGGGAGCACCAGTAATATTTGTTAAAAAGAAAGACAGAACTATGCGACTCTGCATAGATTACCGTCAACTAAATAAAATGACTATTAAAAACAGATATCTGTTTGATCAGCTACGTGGAGCTACGGTGTTCTCAAAAATAGACCTGAGATTAGGATATCATCAGGTGAGAATTAAAGATGAGGACATTTTCAAGACAGCCTTCAGGACAAGGTATGGACATTACGAATTTGTTGTAATGCCATTTGGGCTTACTAATGCCCCAACTGTCTTTATGTGTCTGATGAATAATATAATGCATAAATACTTAGATAAATTTGTTGTCGTATTTATCGATGACATCTTAATTTATTCTAAAAATGAAGCGGAACATAAGGAACACTTATGGATAGTCTTACAAGAGCTACGAGAGCAACAGCTCTTTGCGAAGTTCAGCAAGTGTGATTTCTTCAAGGAAGAAATCCAGTACTTAGGTCACGTAGTGACTAAGGAAGGGATTTCAGTGGATCCTGAAAAGATTCGGGCAATTGAAGATTGGCCAGTTCCAAAAGACGTAACAGATGTTAGGTCCTTCATGGGAATTACCGGTTACTACCGGAGATTCATTGAAGGTTTTTAAAAAATAGCTAATCCAATCACTTCCTTGCAAAACAAGGGCAAGAAATTTGATTGGAACTTAAAATGTGAAGAAAGTTTTAAGAAATTAAAAACCCTGTTAACAACTGCGCCTATTCTGAGAATCGCAAATCCTAATAAGGATTTTGTGGTATGCATCGATGCTTGTAATGATGGTTTAGGCAGAGTGCTGACTCAAGATGGGCATGCCATTGCCTATGAGTCCAGGAAGTTAAAGATCCATGAAAAGAATTATGCCACTTATGATTTGGAACTTGCTGCTGTTATTCATGCCTTAAAAATGTGGCAACACCACTTAATAAGCAGAAAGTTTACTTTAATGACTGATAATAAGGGTCTGAAATACCTTTTAGATCAGCCCAACTTAAATGCAAGGCAAGCAAGATGGTTATCCTTCTTAAGTGAATACGATTTCAAAATTCAGCACATAAAAGGAAAAGAAAATAAGGTGGTTGATGCTTTGAGCAGAAATGCAAAGCTGAATTTTACAGCAGCAATCAGTACTTATGCTTCTAATTTAAATGAACAGCCGACTGAAGGGATAAAATTGGATGAAATTTATCATAAATTATAGGTTACAACTAAAGAAGAACCTACAGAAAGTTTTATAAAAGGTTATAGCCTAAATAAAGACGGATTTTTATTGTTTAAGGACAGATTGTATGTGCCTAATGTGCCTAAGGTTAAATTGTTAATTCTGGATGAAGTTCATAAAACCCCTTACTCAGGGCATCCAGGCTACAAAAAGACGGTCACCATGTTAAGAAAAGAATATTTCTAGCCTAATATGAAATCTGAAGTAGCCGAGTATATAGCTAGATGTTTGGACTGTCAACAAGTGAAAACAGAACACCAACATCCAGCTGGTTTATTACAACCCTTGCCTATTCCTAGTTGGAAGTGGGAGATAATCAGCTTAGATTTCATTACTGGATTACCCAGAAATCAGAATCAGAACGATTCAATTATGGTGGTGGTGGACAAGTTAAGTAAAGCAGCACACTTCATTCTTGTCAAGACTACCTACAAGGCTGCCAATATAGCAGATATATTTCTAAAGCAGATTTTTAGGTTACATGGAGTACCTAAGGTTATTATTTCAGACAGAGATCATAAATTCACAGGGAATTTCTGGAAATCCTTGTTTAAAGGATTAAACACAACACTGAATTTCAGCACCTCTTTCCATCCTCAGACAGACGGACAGACAGAAAGAGTGAATCAGGTGTTGGAAGATCTGTTAAGAATGTATGTTAAGGATCAGCCAGGTAAGTGGGAGGATTACTTGCATTTAGCATAATTTGCTTACAATAATAACTATCAATCCTCAACTAAGTTCAGCCCATTTGAAATTCTGTATGGGCGTAAATGTAACACCCCTATCTCTTGGAATAATCCAGTAGATAGATTGGTGTTAGGGCCTGAATTATTGAAGGAAATGGAACAGATTGTGAAACAAGTAAAGGAAAACTTAAAGGTGGCACAGGATCGACAAAAGAGTCAAGCAGATTTGAAAAGAACTCCCAAGGAGTTCCAGGTGGGTGAGCACGTGTTCATAAAGGTAATACCAAAGAAAAGCTCCCTAAAACTGGGAAGTTGTGCAAAACTAGCACCACATTACTGTGGTCCATTTGAAATTCTATCCAGAATTGGTCAAGTTGCATATCAGTTAGCGTTACCACCTAATTTGAAAGTGCATAATGTTTTCCATATTTCTGTTCTAAAAAATATGTTCATGATACTACTCATGTAATTGATTGGAATGTTGTACAGATGGAACCAGAAGGGGAAGTTCTGGTGGAGCCAGACTGTATCCTCAGGAGGAGGGAAATTACTCTACGGAACCGCATAATTGGACAGCTGAAGGTGCAATGGAAGCACCTTAGTCCTGAAGAAGCTACCTGGGAACTGGAAAGTAAGATGCGGGAAGCATACCCGGATCTGTTCCAGGAGGTTGCAGAAGATCAAGAATAAGTAACATCGAGGACGATGTTACATTTTAAGGGGGTGTGTATGTCACATACCCCAATTTTGTAAAAATAAAGTAAATTGTTTTAATTCTATTCCTGAGACATTATGTTAAATTTAATGCTAAGTAGGATTGATGACTCAGCAAAGTCAACAGAATTGGAATGTAATTCAGAATATTTTTATTATTAATAAATAAATTATGGAGACAACAGCATGGGAGAACTGTTAAAAAGAGGTTACTGGTCAAACTGGTGGATGGAACTAGCTGGAAGGAAATAGACAAGTGGCAGCATCCTCAAACACTTCCTAAGTTGCAGGTGGAAACTTCCCTACATTTGGGGTCATGATCCCCCAAGAAAGTGGGATCAGAGAAGGTGGCTCATTAAATGACAATTAACCCAAAAAAGACCTAGGCAATCTTTTAAAAATACTCAATGAAGAGAGCTGAGGCTGCTCATATTTTCCAGAGAGAATTCATTCAGGTGAATGTTATTCAGGAAATTCATTGAGGAAAGAGGGGAAAACAATAAGGAAGTTATCTGAGAGGATTGATGCAGTAACTTGTTTTATTACAGCTTGTTAGCTGGGAGAGCTTACTGAAAAAGTTCTGGGTTAATACTGAGTTTGAAGACTAGTATCTGACTTTGCTGCACCTAGTTCCAGCAAGGGAGACCAGAGCAAGCTCGGGGGTCCTGAGGAGTCGTTGTCTGAGCACTCTCCAGGAGTTGGTAGGGAGGAACGGCCTCCCATTGCTGTTGTTGTCCACAGCTTAAAAAGGTTCTGTCATTTATCTATTTATGTTTTAATGAGTATAAATGGATGAATGATATGTTTTATTTATGTGACAAAAAAGTTAGCTAGTTTAGTAATGTGAATATCTCAAGTTATTAGTAGTTAATATTTTGATGATATAAAAGAATTACTGTGTTTTTCCACATCTAGGTTCACTAGACCGTACTCCAGCACAGTATCTCGGTATTGGGAAGTAGTATCCTTCTGAACCGAGCTTCTTATTTAGTTACTTTCAGTAACTACAAGTGCTCCACAAATTCATAAGTTTATTTTCCTTCAATTCTAAAACTATTTCTTGGTACTATATTTTGTTTTTCAGTAATTCTATTATTGGAAAGTTTAGACAGAGTAGTAGATTTTAGACTAGGTTATTTACTGTTTTACTATACAGTACTTCCTTTCATAATAGTATAATTATACCATCTAGTTTAAATACCAGAACTGGTAATAGGATTTTAAAATAGAATAAATCTTTCTGTTAAAAAAAAATAAACTAAAACAAACTAAGTAAATACTCTGAACAATATTAATAAATATGCTTATAAGATAATCCTAGATAGAGATAAATTTAACACTGAACATATATAAATAACTATCATAACTAAACGAAAATAGACAGTATGGTATAAATTATATCTAAATTAATTAGTAAGTACTATTTTCAATAAACTGGTGGAAATAAACTAACATTAATACAGAAAATATAGTACTCACAGAAGGTTAATATAGTGATTATAATAATAATTTATTTATGTAAAACAAGAATATCATTTTTTATTAATATAAGTAGTATTCTTGTTTACTGTAAGTAAAACTTAGAACATTTTTATACTGTATCTTAGAACTAAAAAGAGCAGTCAGAAAAGGGTGCAAAGCCTATGCTGTAACTATTACAGATGAGGCAAATAAATCTGAAAAAGATAAAATAAAAATAGAAGATATTCCTGTGTTAAACGAATTTATTAATGTTTTTCCGGAGGAAATTCCAGGATTACCTCCTAGGAGGGAACTGGATTTCACTATTGAGCTGGTACCAGGTGTTGTAACTAGCTCGAAAGCTCCGTATCGTATGAATATTTTAGAACTTAATGAACTAAAATCACAGTTAAAGGAGTTAATAGATAAGAAATATATTCGACCCAGTGTGTCCCCTTAGGGAGCACCAGTAATATTTGTTAAAAAGAAAGACAGAACTATGCGACTCTGCATAGATTACCGTCAACTAAATAAAATGACTATTAAAAACAGATATCTGTTTGATCAGCTACGTGGAGCTACAGTGTTCTCAAAAATAGACCTGAGATTAGGATATCATCAGGTGAGAATTAAAGATGAGGACATTTTCAAGACAGCCTTCAGGACAAGGTATGGACATTACGAATTTGTCGTAATGCCATTTGGGCTTACTAATGCCCCAACTGTCTTTATGTGTCTGATGAATAATATAATGCATAAATACTTAGATAAATTTGTTGTCGTATTTATCGATGACATCTTAATTTATTCTAAAAATGAAGCGGAACATAAGGAACACTTACGGATAGTATTACAAGAGCTACGAGAGCAACAGCTCTTTGCGAAGTTCAGCAAGTGTGATTTCTTCAAAGACGAAATCCAGTACTTAGGTCACGTAGTAGCCGAGGCTCACGAAGAGCTGGAGTAGTAGGAGGACCGATAGCAGATAACACAATAGAAAAACGAACCAGGAGGGTTGGCAGAGCGGCCAAAGGCCCGAAGGAAAACGAGGAATGACGAATTAGGGTTGGGTCAACAGTTATAAAGCACCAATGCATGGCTGAAATGAGACCACGTAGCACTTAAAATACTCTCCATGTAGTGGGTAAAATTCTAAAGTTCCACGACTTTATCCTTTGACCGATCTATAAACCAAATCATCGCATGGAGGTCCCATAAGGAGCTTTATACCATAGTATCACCTGCGTTATGTTATCAACCACGCAACATTAGTTTAATGTTTATAAAACCTTGCACAATAGATATTGCTCGTTATATAGTCTCGTATACATAAGCTTGGAGATTTATTTAAGTTTCAAGGAATTATAAAGCATTGGATTATGGTTATGGCATAGTTGTTTTTAACCCACAACTACAATGCCAATTGCCCTAGACTTCAAATGAAGGTAAGAGACATAACTATTCTTTAAAAGTATATAATTGATGGTATTTAAATTGTGTTATTCATAAATTTGATTTTGGTTTACTCTAGTTCATATCATTGATACTTGTGAATAGATTAACAACCTTTTCTTTTATAGTCTTAGAATCCTTATGATGACAATTAGACTTTTGTCACTCTCTAAGCCCAAAATTTATAAAAGACTATATAAG
>LPNX010918673.1:338728-354479 GCA_001517045.1 Pseudotsuga menziesii | reverse complement strand
TATATATATATATATATATATATATATATATATATATATATATATTGGGAAAAGGTTGCAGCTACAACAATTGGTGACTACCTGGTGAACACAAATCTCTAGACAACTTCTTCTTTGAGCAACAGACTATTTTGATAATAAATATCAACATGGTGAATTCTTCTAAATGTCTCGATTTCCCCAATGGAAGATGTATGCACTTTAATCATTGATGATAGTCCAACTTAGGGAAAATGGAAAATGAGATTTCAAATTCTAGATAACTCTTTTGAGGCCAGTGATATGAGTTTTATTTTTACTTTTGTCTTCGGGTAACTTCCAGCTTACACACCACATGAGTGTAACATATGGTAAACAGAAATATTTGTTTGTTCCTCATTCCCATGCCATTTTGCACTTTTTTGCTTTTTTGGACTTTTGCCTTTTCTTTTGACTCCTCCTTTTTGCCTTCTTTCTGAAATTTTTAATTCAGGCTCCTCTATCGATAGTGTCCTTTTGTGTGAGAGATGTGTTTATTTTTCAGCTCACGGATGGAGAAGAACTTTGGCAATATTGTACTAATATGGTTCAATACTTTGTTTTTATACATATTACTTTCTTAGGAGATTTTGACTCTTATTTTCCTTTTGGCTTTCAATTCTTGGCATGGGATCATTTAAATATAATATATTGTTTACCATGCTTCCTCTCCGTGGTACTTTTGCTGTCACCCCTAAGACATTTTTAATGTGAGATGGATGGAGCCTCGAAATAGTATTCCAGACCTTTTTATCCTGAGTTATTTTACAAGGATTAAGTAAGACTTCAATGTGTTCATAGCCATTTAGGAAAACTGCTAAACTAGAAGAATTTCTTTCAAATAAATCAATAGTACACAATCTTATAATCAAGGGTTTTAGTTAATCCAGAATTATGATGAACTCCATGCAACCAAAAGTTGTGCCTCTTTATTAAAATCAATCAAACGCTAACTAGAACAAGAAAAATAAAATAAATAAAAAATAAAACAAAACAATCAGTTTATTTATGTACAAGATAACCAAGAAATAAAAATCAAGAAAAATAAGGTTTGAGAACTAAACCATTAACTGGTAAGTTCTCTTCCCACCCCTATAGGTCTTGGAACTTGTAAGTTGAGGGGACAAGCTTTGCTAAAATTTGAAAAGGGCCAACCCATAACTGTTGAAATTTCATGTGCTTTCCTTTTTCATCGTGCGGATGATCCCACTTAAGAACCAGATCTCCCACTTCGAATTCTTTGTTTCCAGCTTTATGCTTATCAAACCAACGTTTCACTACTTCTTATTGATGCTTAAATTGTTCTTTGGATTTGGACCTAGACTCTTCCGACTTCAAAAGATTATAGATTCTAATATCTAGGATTTTGTTATCGGTACCTCTAGATTGCTGAGCTATTGTGGAATATGGTAACAGAATGTTGGGAGGAAGAATAACTTATTTTCTGTAAACAAGAGTGTAAGGTGACACACCTAAGTAATTCTTGGTTGTGACTCTATCAGCCCAAAGAGAATTAGGTAACACTAAATGCCAACTTCTCTGATTTTCTATTACGGTTTTCTTTAGAATTCTAATCAAATTCTTGTTTGTAGATTCTGCCAAATCATTTCCTTGTGGGTAATAGTTTGTAGAATAATGCAACTTGATTCCTCTTTCATTAGCAAATCCAATTCATCTAATAGAAAAAAAGTAAGTAGCATTATCAAAATCTAGGGAAATTGGAACCCCAAACCTGGTCATAATGTGATCTTGTAAGAAATCCATGACTGCATCTTCATTTACTTTGCTTAAGGGAATGGCCTCGACCCAGATGGTGAAGTAGTTAGTTTATGTCAAAATGTACTTGTGCTGCAAAAGAATTATTTGGGTTTATCTCTCCAATGATATAAATCCTCCATTGTTTGAATGGTCCTGTTATCATCATTGGTTCTAAAGGCCCCACTGCTTAAGCATGTCTTCCACTGCCTCTTTGACAAACATCTCACTTTCTGACATGAGCATGAGCATCCTTAAACAGTGTAGGCCAGTACTACCCGGCTCTAAGAATCTTATGGGATGTTGTATCTCTGGAAAAATGAGCTCCAGCAGGCCCATCATGTAATTCTGTTATGACCTTCTTTACATCTTCTTGTTCTAAGCATCTGAGAAAAACTCCATCATAATTATTTCTAAATAATAATCCATCAATTATCTAATATGAAGCTAATTTAAGGCGTAATTCTCTTCATTGTTTGGAATTTGAATGTTCTGGAAAATATCCTTCTTGAAGGTAATGAACTAGGTCTCAGTACCAAGAATCTGGAGTTGTGAATAGAGGACATACATCCACCATTTGTAACTCAGCTTCATTATCCCAACTATTTTCTTCATTATCTTTACCTTCAGCCATTAGTTTACACAATCCTTTCCCTTTTACTATGGATGCTCATTTGAACTCAATATCATATTCTTGTAAGGATACTACCCATTTGACTCTTCTTTCTCCCAATTCCTTTTGTACAAAAAGAGATCTTACAGCTGGGTGTGGAACTATTACCTTAGTACAGTTCTTAAGTATGTATGGCCTGAATTGATTTACTGCATTGAAAACTGCATAAGCTTGTTTATCAATAGCTGGATAATTCAATTCAGCTCCCTGCATACCAGTGCTCATAAATGATATGGGGTACTCATCTCCCCCATCCTCCTTTTGCGTAAGCACTGCTGCCAATGAATCATCGGATGCAAAAGTGTACAGAATAAAATCTTATTCAAAATTCAGACTTTTGAGTGATGGTTCATGAGAAATAGATGTTTTTATCTTACTGAATGGGTTATTTTCCACATCATTCCATTTAAATTGTAAACTTTGTTTAACCATCTGCTGCAAAGGTTTGACAATTTGAGCAAAATCTGGTACAAACCTTCGCACAAAATTAATTGTCCCCATGAATGATTGCATACCTATTTTGTTCTGGGGTAAAGGGATCTTTTCTATGTCTTTAATCCTTTCTGGGTCTATGGAGATCCCTTTCTTAGAAACAACATGACCCACTAGCTTTCCTTCTATGACTGCAAACACACATTTCTTAGGATTCAGTGAAATACCATATTTTCGACAACGTTCAAAAATTTGTTTCAGATGGAATGCATGTTCCTCTCTCTTTGTGGAAAATATTGTTACATCGTCAAGATATACCACAACACTACGGCCAATCAGACCATGGAAAGCTATATCCATGGCCCTCTGGAAAGTAGCTCCAGCATTTATAAGTCCAAAGGGCATTCTCCTATAAGAAAAGGTTCCCCACTTGGTTCTGAATGTGGTTTTAAGCCTATCCTCTTCAGCTACTAATCCTTGATTATAGCCAGAGAATCCATCTAATAATGCAAATAATTTAGAGCCTGAAACCATCTGCAATATTTTCTCCATGGGTGGGACTGGACAGTTATCTTTATCTGGCGCAAGATTGAGGTTCCTGAAATCTACACAGAGCCTGATTTCTCCGGATTTTTTCCTTACTGGCACAAAATTTGAAACCCACTCCAAATGTCTGAATTTGAATATAATTTTAGCATCCAACAATTTTTTCACTTCACTCTAAATTAAAGGTTCCAGCTTTGGATGCATCTTCCTCAAAGGCTGTTGGTAAGGCTGGACTCCAGCTTTAATCAAGATGACATGTTGTATAATATTTGTGTCATATGATTTAAGCTCTTCATATGTCCAAGAAAACACATCTTTGTACTATTTGAACAGGCTGATAAACTAACTTCTTTCTCCCAGAGAACACCACTTCCCCAAATTTACATATTTGGGTTCAGGTTGAGTCCCCAAATTATTAGCTCAAATTGCAAGGATGAGCTATGAGTATTGACATTCACTAGCTTTCTGAACTTGTTGTTTAAGTCAAACATTCATTCCAAGGTCCTGAATACCTTAGGAATAAAATTCTCAAATTTAATTCTTCTTGATGTTCTTCATCATCTATTATTGCTCCTTTAAAAGTCTCATCATTCATCAAGCATTCCAAAATTTGTTGATCATCATCAAAAACCCATAGATTGGTGATCATATCCGAAATAGAAGGCCTGAAAAGTAATTCAATAGAGCATCTATTATTAGAAGGTACTAGCCTTGCAGCTGAGGTAGCTACTAAATCAGTTGTTACATTCTTTAATCTAGGAATGGATACAATATTAAATGCATGAAAGTTTATAAGAAAATCCCAAACTTCATTTTGATAGGCTTTTAAATGTGGTGAAATACAGTGTATCTTATTTCAAATTTGCTTAACAACAATTTCAGAGACTCCATATACTTTCAAATTTTTCACTTTCAGTTCTATTGCCATTTTAAGTCCCTGAACTAGTGCTTCATACTTGGTTGTATTATTTGTACATTCGAACTCTAATCTACAAGAAATAAAATGTTTATTTTTCTTTGGATCAATCAAGACATAGCCAGCTCCTGATCGTTCCAATGTTTTAGATCCATCAAAATAAAGGGCCCAAAAACTATTTACTTCTACTCGACTTGAATTAAAAACTACATCTAAAACTAAATCTACTATTTTATAGTCAATCTCATCAGCTCGTAAAAATCAAAGGAGATCGAGCTGGGTGTTAGGTATACTGCTGGCTTCTTCAGCTTGGTAATTTCCCGGTTCTAATTCAATGAAGTAATTTCCCAACACAGATTTTCCTAGCTCATTATTTCCATCTAACTAAGTAACATTGTATTTCATTTGAAGCTCTCTTAATACTTTTATTTGATTTGGACTTCCCTTATAAGGCAACCATAAATGTGACCAATCTGATGCAAAGTATCCATCTAAGTTTGGGGCCCAATCTCAACTCAACACCAATCCATAAGCATCTGGTATGTCAGCTACTACAATGTCGATGTATTGACATACCCTCTCATCTGCAGATAAGTGAATTAGAACATCTTCCATTTCTCCTATTACTTTCACAGCTATCCTATCTAATTGAATAACCTGCCAAGTAGATGGTTTAGGTTGTCCATTAATTTTCTTGCAAACTAACCATGTCATAACGTTGACTGATGCTCCTGAGTCCACTAAATAGTTGTGCACATTATAGTTGAAAATCTCAATAGTTAGGAGAAATGTTGGGGTTTTATATTTAGACTTACCTCCCACACTTGCTTCACCAATTTCTTCTTCAGGTTGGTTGTCAGTGGGAAGCTCTTCTTCTGGTACTTCAAGTACTTTTAACAATTTCTCTTTCTGCTGAGGTACATTACACATTTCAAACAATGAGATATTTGCCTTAGCCTTTTTAATGTCTTCCACAATATCATACCCCATTTCAGGTTCTTTGAGATTCTTCTTGACATTATCAATCTTGTCTTCAACAGGCTTAATAGGCATGCTAATTTTCTTTGGATCTTGACTTGAAATGGTAAATTCGGGTATTTTAACAGTTGTAGTGTTCCTTTGTATTTTCTTCATATTTTCTTGAATTTTCTTAATCTTAGGAAGTATGGACTTATCTTCTTTTAACAAACTCTGAATTCTTGTTGTCACATCGGTTTCTAATGTTTCCTCTTGTTTCATAGACTCTTCTTCTATATCAAACGTTGAAACACAGTCCCATAAAACTAAAGTATCTTCCTCTTGTTTTTCTATAGATGGATTATCTTTTTCTTCCTCTTTACCAGTTTTTGTCAGTTTGGAATCCAATAATTAATTCATTACTAGTGTCATAGAGTTTATCCATTGGGGGGAATTCTTCTCAGAATGAGGCTGTTGATGAAAAGTACAAAAATTATCCATTCCTATATCAGTTAAATTCATTGCTGCAGGACTGTGTGGAGGGGGATTAGGCTGACTGTTGTCTTCCCTTTTCTTATAATAAGGCTTATATGATTTATGAGCTTGTTTTTCCTTCGCTAAATCTATCACTCTGTTGGATAACTTTTGCACCATTTTCAACATCCCTTCAAAATCCAGTGACCACTCATCCTTAGGCTTAGTCAATAATAAAGGTTTATTGCTTACAAAATTCTTTTCTTCCAACTCCACAGGATAATTTCCTATGATTTCCATCTCAGCCTCCACCTTCTTAGCTTCTTCATAAGTTTTTGCTAATGTAGGTCTCACTGATCTCTTGGAAAACATGGCTATATCAAGCCCAAGGGCTGAGGTATAGTATTCAATCAGAGCATTTTCAGATGGCTTATTTACTACAGTAAAATTGTTTAGGTAAGAAGCAAATCTTTGAGTGAAATCATGTAGTTTTTATTTTCTTTCTTTCTTTAGAGAACATAACCCCTTCATTAAGGCTGCATGAGTTTTTGAACTACATATTTACCACTAAATATTCTCTCAAATGTGTTCCAATCCGTGATTGAATTTGCAAGTGCAAAATACCATGACACTACTTTTTCTATTAGAGTGTGGGCAAACAATCTATACACTACATCTTCATGCTTCCCAGCTCGTAATCCTTCGATAGCCAAGTAAAAACTTTTTAGATGATCATCTACCAAAACTCCTTCACCTGGTTCAAACTTGGGTAACATCTTGTCAAAATCTTGAGGCAAATCATGCAAGGGAGGTGTTAAATTTAAAGGTGACCTAGCTCTCCAAGCAAGAGGTGGAGGTGGTTGGTTTGCATTTACCTGAGCCATGATTCTGAGTGGAGAATGAGGTGGTGACTGAATAGGGGTTTGGATAGGTGAACAGTAAGGTGAATCTGGGTCTAATTGATTCAAAGGTTGGTCAACTTCTTGTAAGGCTGCTTCTACCAGTTCTTCAATATATTCTACCAACACTGAGTCTTCTAATTGAGGGTGATCTTTATTCTGCTACTCTCTTCTAGGTAATACAAAAATGATAGGTAATCCTCCAATTTTTTTCGCATATGCCCTAGTAATTCTTCATAAATCGCCAACCACTTCATTATCTATAGGATACAGATACCCTTTCTCTTTATATTCAGGAGTGGATTTGTGAAACAAACTACTTTCAAAACTATCAGCAGTGGAGTAATTTCGAGGAAGTGAGTTTCCTCAGCCAGCCATGCACTAGTGGCCTTCCTTCTAGTGCCAAAAAGTATTGAGGCCTGGAAAATCACAGGTAAAAATAGTTAGGGATTCTCCCCAATAAACCTTCCCAACTAACCTGTTACTATTTGGTATGGGGAATCCATCCGGTTTAAGGTCTGGCTACCATAGGTCAAGTAACAAATTAAAAGGTTTTACCAGTTACGGCCCAGTCCACCGTGTATATTTTTAGTTTTTTGTGTTTAAGTTATGATGTCCAAGTGATTATCTAGAAATAAAAACTGATAGTGATAATGAGGAGTGTCACAATGTGATGCGCAGGTTCTTACCTCTCTCGCATCTAAATCACAAACAACCAGAAAATAACTACAACTAACTAACCTATCCCCAGGGAGAAAATTATCAGTTATCAATGAGTAATGTATTTATGTGCATGTATTAAGAAAAATTATAGATAGTTGTTACTTATTTCAGAACACATGAACATTAATATAAATATGAACAACAAGATACCTTATAGTTTATGACAACCTTCATTAATCACAGTGGAAATTTCACAGAATAAACTATAAGACATTTGTAACATAAACAAAAATGCAATGAGTTAGAACGATCTCACAGTTAATGGACAGAAGCTGAAAATGAAATAGTTCACATTCAACTGATCCATAGCAAAGTATTTGAAACATTCCACCAAACTTTCTCCAGCATAGTATCTTGAGACTTGTCCAAAAAATAAGACATAGTATCCAAAATCTCTTCTAATCTGCTATCTATTTGCAAAATCTTACATCTTTCTTCCTCAACACACATTTGCAAATGGTGGATTTTCCTTCTCTGAGTGAGAACATGTTCTTTTAAAGGATGGAATTCTATCTTCTATTCTATAGAATCCTTCAGTGATGCTGTCAATGAAGCATTATGTTCTTCTAAGGCTGCCACCTGAATTTGATATTGTTTTTCCCTTTCTTCTATGGTGGCCTTCTCCGCTTCTAACTCAGCAATTCTTCTTTGTAGCTGGTCCTTTTCTGCACTCAGAGTTTCATAGGATACCTAGAGGTCATCTTTCTTAGTCTTAAACACTTGATGCTGTAGTTATAGCCTCTGTAATTCAGCTAAGCTGTTATGAGCATCCTTTTATGTTTTCTCTACAGAAACTTCTAAATCCATATTATTTTCCTGCAGAGTCTAGACTTCTGTCTTTGAAGTCCTCACTTCATTCTGCATGTCCTCATATTTCCTCTTCAACTTATGACCATCATCCCTCTCTCTCTCCAAGGTTTCTTTCAATTGAACTGCATTCTTTCTTGACTACTCGAGATCCATCATTAGCCTATCTACATTATCTTCAGTAGCTTGGGTTGATGCCACCCCAGCTCTTGCTGTCAATCTTAGATCTACATCTATCCCATACACCAAATTCTTGTCAGTTATCATTTTTCCCTATTGTCCTCCTATTTCAACCTTTTTATTTGTCCTTTTAACAATCCTTTTCTTTTCCTTGTAATAGAAAATGATGCTAAAATCAAGGACCTCTTCTCCTTGTTTCTGCATGAAAAGTATCAAATTCATTCCAAAAAACATAGCTTGCCATTAAGTGCTGCCAGAAGTTGCAGCAGGCTCCTAGGGATCAGGATTATCTTGTCCAAGCCCTTGATCTGTATGATCATGCCCCCTTGTGTATCCATCTCCTCAGTGGTCTGTTGGTCTTTTTTAGATCCTGTTAATCTCAGACCTTCACTTTCTTCTTGTATTTTCTTTATCTCTACTTCTTCCTTCCTCTTTCTCTGCTCTTCCTTCTTTGTTGCTTTCTCTGCAACTCTCTTTCTTTCTTGTTCTTCATTCTTCAGCCAACTCTCTGCCTCTTGTGCTAGCCTTCTAGCATTTTCTTACCTCTTTTTGGCCTCTTCTTCTTCAGTTGTCTTAGTCTTCTATACAATTTTTCCTTTTCCACCCACAGTAGTGATTTTATGTTTAAATCTCTTCTTTAAGGTAGTCATATTCTTTGCACTCTTGAAGGTTTCCTCATCCCTATCCCAGAAGTTGGTATACTCAAAATGAATGCTTGCCTCCTTGCAGTGCTCTGCTACCTTATTCCTGGAATCATTCTTGTGAAAGTTCATCTCACCAAAACAGAAGTGCTCTAGCTTCTGCACAAATTCTGTAGTCTGTTTTACCTTCGAAAACTTATGACTCCCTAGCCAGAAAGGTATGGCAGGAAATGCTTCCTTTTTATGCTCGAACAAAAAACTCCCCACACCATCAAGATATACCTGCCTAACTGCCTCTTTATGCAGCACATAATCAGTGGCATATTTAGGGAGTATAGAAGGTGCTATGGAACGCCCATACATTCTGATATACATTCCTTCCTTAGTTAAATAATAATCTCCATATTCCTCAATGACCTTCAACACCTCTTCAGACATGCAGTTGCATTTGGTCAGGAAAATTAGAGTGTATAATGACATGATGAAGTGTTCACATATTTCTCTGTAGTAGCCATGGTATTTGTGTGCCTAGAATAATTTATATGCAGTGTATACCGCGGTCCTATCCCTATCCCAATTACACCTCAAGGCTGGAAAAGATTGGGTACATAGTATACAGTCAACTAGGATAGAGCTCATGTAGAACTCTGACTTCTTCTGTGATAACCCTCCCAAAGCTGAATATATGCATGCTGAGAGGCTATTGGTTGACCAATTGAATATGGTTCCTTGAGTGGCCACATAGAAAATAATTGGTATCCATCCCAATTTGAAGCTTTTTCCGTGAGCTCTCCCAAAAATTCTATTTAGCATCAGTGTTATAAACCTATAAGGGGTCCGGAGAGTGGATGTATCATATTGTTCTGATGGCCTGGTTTGAAAGTTCTTCCCTGGTATCATCATTCTTTTTACTGTTTCTACAAGGTCCAAATCTGTCTCTTTTAACCAACTTTTTGTTAGGTAAATCTGAGCAGGAGGAAGACGATATGCCATGGAGACATAAGCAGGGATGTATGCAGTGTATCCCCATTTAGCTGTATTTTCAAGGATCATCGTAGTTACATATTCCCTAGGTAGAATCCAACCAATCACCTCTGAGCATGGGAACAACTCAGGTCTTGTGGCTGCTTTCATAAGAGTCGATTTCTCGATGCTTGCATAAATAGTCAGCTCTTCAAATCCTGCATCAGGCACATTCTGATTTGGGATCATCCTGTATATTTTCCCCCATTTATAATATGGTTCAACCCCAGTGGTAGCTTTGGTATCTTCATATATGTATTCCACCTTGGTGATGATTTCAACCTCTGGTTCTCCTTCGGCAGCAGAAGCCTTCTTCTTTTGTCTTTTGGACATATTTTCTTTGCAACAGTCACCCTGTCATAAACACAATATGTTCTTAGACCATTTAATCTTTTAACAAGTATTTTAGTAATGAAGAAAAACTGTATCAAGCTATTTACCTCTTCCCTATGCATTCTCAAAAATAAACTATACAGAGTATTAATGCATGAAAAGAGAAATGACAAGGAAAAAGAAACTCCTGCAAGTTTAAATCCCTCTAAGTTGTCCACCGTCTATAACTAAGAACACAATCCTAATAGAAAAACTCATCATTTAATCTGGACTACATTCAAAATAATCTAACTCTTCAATAAAACATGAACCACACTAGCAATAAGGATAATCCTCAAACGTGAGACCCTATATTGTGTTCTCATCGCAGAAATCCCCAACTCAATAAAAAATAAAAACCTCCGTTGTCCCACAAAAATAGGGTAAACGCATACGAAAAATGAAACCCCCCCTGGACAACCATAAACACCCCAAAATAGGTGGTGCAGACAGCGTAATGCTTGTCTACACCGACCAGCTAATCTTTCAGATAGGGATAAAACAACCATAATGGATCAAAACGCAGGCTAAAAAAAAAAAAAAACTACCAAAGAAAACTGTCAAACTAGCTAATAAGCATACTGTGAGGATAAATATTCATTCTAAATGGATGACTACACAACTATGGGAAAACCTAACCAGGGAAAACCATGGTTCTCAAAACGACCAATAAAAATCAAGCAAAAGGAAACCGTGGTTTGCCTACCTAGAAAAATGCTGTGCAATCGGTGTAATGATCTAAAACCTCCAGGATAGCATGCTAATGAGTGAAATCCATACAGTTGGGCATGCTAAATAGCTCAATTGATAAGAAGTTGAGTAGACGCAAGTTTCCACAAGGATAAATAATAAAAAATTCTCCACCTCTATATATAACCCTCAGTAAAAGAATCAGCAGGAAAAACCTTACCGATGGTCGAAAGCTCTAGACGTCGGGCAGATAGTTCACTTAACAGCCGCAATGGTGAGATACAGACAGAATACAGGTCCCGCGACAAAATAAAATTGTCGACGATTGAAAGCTCTAAGGCTAAAGGTCGGTGACTCAAACCTTAATGCACATCCATAGTGTCGATGAATTAAATATAAGCACTGTCATAGTGTCAGTGATTCTGAGCACTAAGCATCGTCGTAGTCATGTATCAGATATTGGAAATACTAACCACTAAAACATTTCATAGTGTCGGCGAGTGGAAAGACTCACCTCTAACTACTCACTGACTTCCCTCTAAAATTTCGGCGACGTAGAGGACTAAACCTCCGACCACTGTGAAAAATCGTTCTGATAGTGATAAACTGAAATCAAATCATCAACAATCAAAGGTTTAAACAATAAAAAACAAGATGATAAAGGCCACGGATCGGTGAGAAAAATAATTGTCTGTTGGGATGTTCACGTTTTCCTTCTGAAACGTCGGCAACGTAGAGGACTAATGCCCTGGCTCAAAATTCAAAAAACTCTCTACAGTGATAAAAATCATCAAGAATCAAACATTAAGATATGAGAAATAAAACAAACTCCACAGTCATTTGTTGTATTGGCTAGACAAACAGAAGTGCTAGATCATTCAACTCCCGAGATGAGAGAAAAACAGTTGACCCTACTTCAACCTCAAAAGATCAAATTTTACAGCAGAGGAATGACAGATTCCAAGAAACCAAAAAATCCCAGTCTAGATAAAATAAGGAGGGTCCAAAATTTATAATAATAAAAAAATTGGGAAAAGGTTGCAGCTGCAACATAACCAATCCTACAGTCACATCAGAATGGCTCAGCACTCACATCTGACATGAAAGGAACCAATCCTCTCACCATGACAGAATGGCTCAGCCCTTACATCTGACCATGGAAGGAACCAATCCTCTCACCATGTCAGAATGACTCTAGGTCTCATTATTTCCCCTTGGAGGGAACCTCAATCTGGATAACACCAAGCTTCTCCCTGAATTACTCGAACTTCACCCTAGCCAATGGATTCGTCAACACATCAGCTATTTGTTCATCCGTCAAAACATGCTGGAGCTTCATTGCTCCCCTCTACACCATATCCCTAATATAGTGATACTTGATCTTGATATGCTTCGACTTGTCATGGAACATTGGATTCTCTAACAACTTCATGCAACTCTGGTTGTCACAATGTATACAACTAGCATCCATCTTGAGATTAAATAAATTAGACAGTACCTTCTGTAGCCATACTGCCTCACAACTAGATGAACAAGCTGTGACATACTCTACTTCAGCTGTACTCAATGCCACACAATATTGCTTCTTGCTAAACCAAGAGATCACACCTGATCCCATACTAAAGCAGCTCCCTGAATTTCTCTTCCTATCGATGGCACTGTCTGCCCAATCTGAATCAACATAAGCCCTCTTGTTTAATCTTCTGATTTGCCTCATACTTGAGCCCATAATATGCTTTGCAGGTACCTCATAATATGCTTTGCAGAAATTAAGTGAACATGTCTTAGATCTGTCATGAACTAGCTCAAGGTGTTAACAGCAAAGCAAATGTCTGGTCCTGTGTTCGTCAAACACATCAAGGACCCAATAATCTGATGATACATTGTAGCATCAACCGTCTCTGATGAAGCATCACTCAATAGCTTCAGGTTCTATACCATAGGTGTGGTCATGGCCTTGAAGTCCATCATTCCAAACCTCTTTAGGATCTCTACTGCATACTTCCCTTGTCCGAGGGAGATTCCATCTGTATTCTTCCACACCTTCATGCCTAGAAAATAATGCATCATACCCAAGTCCTTCATTTCTAATTTGACAGCAATATTTCTCTTCGTATCAGTAATCAACCCATCCATACCTGTTACAAACAATTCATATACTTACAGTAGGAGCATCATTGGGTTTCCATCTTCAACCTTGTAGTAAAGGTTGGAATCTGCTTTACACTTGGTAAAGTCCAAACTGGATAGAAAGCTATCAATTCTACCGTACCATGTCCTGGGTGCCTGTTTCAAATTGTATAGGGCTTTCTTCAATCTACACACATGAGAATCCTTGGCATGTGTCTCAAAACCAAGTGGCTATTCTACATACACTTCCTCTTCCACTACACCAATTAAGAAAGCAGTTTTGACATCCATTTGGTGTACCTTCCATTTCATCATTGCAGCCAGTGAAAGTACTGATCTAATGGAAGTGTACCTGGCTATAGGTGCAAAGGTTTCTTCATAGTCTAGTCCTTCTTTCTGTGAGAAACCACGAGCCACGAATCTTGCCTTATATTTCTCTATACTACCATTTTCAGCGTGCTTGATCTTGTAGATCCATTTGAAAGTTACAACCGACTTCCCTTCTGGTCTTAAGACAACATCCCAAACATCATTCTTCATGATCAATTGATACTCTTTGATCATAGCATCCTTCCATTCTTTCCGTTCTATTGCTTCTTCATAATTGGAAGTTTCTTTATTGATAATGTCACATAGTAAAGCTACATATCCAAAGCAAGATCTGGTTCTCTTTCTTTCTCTATGATTCTCTTCTAGAGCCCCATATATTTCTGCACCTTGGATAGCTTCTCATACCCAAGTAGGTTTCCTCTTGTGAGGATTCTTCTCTTGAGGTGGATCTACAAGTTCTTGTGGTTCTTCAAATTCTTGATCTTCTTCTTGAGTTTCTTTGTTCATGGTTGTGCCATGAATTCTAGGTGCTTCTGCTTCTTCAGGTTCTTCAGCAGGTCTCTTTCTAGATTTTTTGTAAGATGCGTCTTCATCAAATGTCACATCCCTACTGATGTCGATCTTCTTGAATCCTGGGAAATATATTCTATAAGCCTTCGAGCTTTCAGAGTATCCCACAAATATACCCTTCTTTCCTGAAGGATCTAGTTTTGTTCTCTTCTCTTTTGGAATGTGTATGTACACTGGACATCCGAATATTCTGATATGGATGACTTCTGGTTTCTTGCTAGAAAATACTTCTTTAGGTGTCTTGTTCTCGAGTACTCTGTGTGGAGTATGGTTCTGTACATACACCGCTATTCTAGTATCCTCTGCCCATAGATGCATGGGAAGATCCTGATCATGAAGCATTGCTCTTGCAGCTTCCATGATAGTTCTATTCTTCCTTTCTGTAACCCCATTCTGTTGTGGATTATATGGAGTGGATAACTCCCTCTTAATAGCCGATTCTTTGCATAAGTCTTTGAATTCATTTGATGTGAATTCTCCACCATTATCTGATCAAAAGGTCCTGATCTTCTTTTCTGTGTGGTTCTCGATCAAGGCTTTGAATTCCTTGAACTTGCTGAAAACTTCATCTTTGTTCTTCATGAAGTAAATCCATGTCTTCATAGAAAATTCATCGATGAAAGAAACATAGTATACATACCCGCTTAGTGAACTTGATGACATTGGTTCGCATACATCAAAGTGGATGATTTCCAAGATTCCTTTTGCTTTGCTCTCACTACTTGGAAATGTCTTCTTTGTATTCTTTCCTTTCACACATCCTTTGCAGACCCCTTCATGTTTTGCTTGAATTTCTGGAAGACCTTCAATAGCTTTTCTTGCAAGTGGTAGTTCTCTGTAATGCACATGTGCAAGCCTTATGTGCCAAAGTTCATTTGGCTCTATTGTGTCATGGACCAAAGCTTGTTCTAGATGGCCCTTCAATTTGTATAATCCTCCTTCTTTCTCTCCAATTACTATTGCATCATCAATAGTCTTTCCTCTTGACCACATGAGGACTTGGCCATCTACATATGCAAGCCTCATGACCTTTGCATCCAGTGTTGATATGGAGATAATATTCTTCTTTAGTCCTGGTACAAACAAGACATCCTTCATTTTCATAGACTCTCCATAGTCTAGCTTGTAGGATGATTCACCACTACCTTCTATGGGATATTGGTAGTCATCCCCAAGTTTCACCTTATGGGGTGAATTATGTTCGAATAGTTTCTCAAAATATTCCTTGAAACATGTCATGTGTTTGGAAGCTGCACTGTCAATAAGCCAATCTTTGCTTCCATGAGTGATAGTTCCCGTGAGAGCGGAGATCATAACATATTCTTCTTCACTTAAAGAGTCTTCACTTTCTTGTTTTACTCTCTTCCTGGGAGAATCATCATCCTTAGCAGTGTGAGCATGATTTATTCTTTCGGATTTCTTCTTCTTCTTGGATATGTTAGAATAATCAACCCATAGTATTTACCCACTTAGACATTATTTCATTTGTTTTGTCTTATTTGCCTAGTCCATGAGTCCCACCATGTGCAAGTTGATAATTGCCTATCCATAGAGGTCAAACTTGCCATTATTGACTCATGGAGAACTTGGGAAATCCTTGGGAATCAAATATTCT
>LPNX010918673.1:299767-333655 GCA_001517045.1 Pseudotsuga menziesii | reverse complement strand
CAGCTCCATATTCAGTCTCCATTGTTGATAATTTTGCATGATCAATTGTTAATTGTTGTGGGTGAAATTAATCTACTGCAGGCCTGAATTTCTACAGGATACATTCTTATTCATGGGACAATTTCTAGCAAAGTTTCCTATTTCATCGCATGTATAACATTTGATTTTGGATGGATCCCTTCTTATAGGATTGTTTTTCTGATGAGAATTCTTACCTTGGTGATGATGATTTTCCCTTCTTCCTTTCCTAGAGTGTACTGTGAAAGATTTATATTCACTTCCCATATTTTATTCTTGAGCTACTATTCGAGATTCTTCTTGTGAACATTCTTCCCACAGTCTACTGAACTTGACTAACTTCTTCCTAGCACAGATTCCCTGGATGAAAGAATCCCGTGACCTAGGGAGACCATTCAAGGTTGCCATCACAATTTATGCATTCTCCACTTCTTCATCTACTGCTTCTAGTTTTCCTTTGATCTGGGAGACCCTTGTGAAGTATGCTTAGACGGTCTCCTCATTCTGGATCTTTACATTCTTCAACTGGTTCCTTAGAGTCATCTTTCGATTGATGTTCTTCCCTTCAAACAGTTTGGTTAGGGCATCAAACATGGCTTTAGGTGTCTTGAGGGAGGACACCTATGGTATGAGGTGATCCTTAATAGAATTATCAATTATCCTCTTTGCCATAACCAACTTCTTCTTATGTAAGTCCTTGGCCTCATCTCCCTATGGAACTGGAACCCCCTCACTGATATAGGAGTCCAACTCATTTTCTTCCAGGACCAGGGAGATCCTATACTTCCAGGCTCAGAAGTTATCATCTCCCTCAAGCTTTTCACCAAGATTGGTATGATGAGACATCTTAACTGAGAAGAAAATATTTAGATCTTACCAGGTCAAGATGTCGAATCTAGATTTGGAGCTGAAATTATGTAGTGTTGGTTCAGGAGCAGATTAGGGTTTTTCTTTTCCAGATTTCTGTCCAACCAAATGCTTTGATTTTGATCCCTAACTTTTATTTTGAGGATGATATCAATCCAGGCCTAGGCTCACTGAAAAATTCCACGTCTGTGAAAATCCCTAATTTCCAGCAGTAGTGTCAGCTCCAACTGAAAAACCTCAGAATTGGATTCTGCTTCGACAGAAAGATGCACCATAGGGAGGAGAGTTATTCCACCCTTATTTTGCTTAAAATATGTGAAAAGAGATCCACAAAGTAAGAATCCCTAGTTCCCACAGCTGCACAATGTCTTTTTCTCAGATTAGCTCTCATACCATGTTAGATTTTTAACATTAAGCTAGCATAACATTAGGATCTTTAACTGAGAGAACAATAAGCACAACAATCAAACACAAGATACAATGAACACATTGGTTTTCCTCAAGGAAACCATAAATGGAGAAAACCCCACAACTTCCTCAGAGATAGAATCAGCACCAAAAGTGAAACCCAAAAACAGTAAGATAATCTCCCGATAGCAGTAACCTCCTTATTCCTTGCCCCAATGTCTTTCTCTTCCTCAGCTATGCACTAAAACTGAGTGTGTGATAAATAGAGAGGCTAGCTCTCTATTTATGCTAATTCCCAACTTGAATAAACCCAACTAGGGCCGACTTCACTAGGTGAGTCTAATAACCCTAATGCCCCGAAACTGCGGGGACTTTAACCCTTAGACAATAGGAGGGTTACCCACCTTGACTTCACATGACTTGTTTACATTATAGAAACTCTCGATCGAAACATTGGGGCATGACATGACTCAAGTACATTACAAATACATCCTGGAATAAACATCGGGTTACAATACATAAGAAATACAAGTGAATACATTCCGAAGTTACAATTACATCAACACTATATGCCCATAAAGCCTTGTGAAATCTATCTGCCCAATCCTTATGATGTAAGTGAATGGTCTGGGTTAAAATAAATTCTAATACTTTATTGGTTGTGTTACCAAGAATTCTCAACCAGTGCGGACATTTACTTGTTCCTCTGTAAATTAAATCACAAATACAAAACAAAAAGACACAACAACATATCCTCTCCTGAAATGATTAGATTGACTAACATGAAATAATGTACCTTAACCTTAGATCTACTTGTCTTCTTCTCCAAAATTCCTTTCTATGGTTCAATACCTGCAATATAGATCACAAGACAAATAAACAGGATCAAAGCATCATGATAAAATAATCATTCATATTGGTGATCAAGGAATCCAATAACATCTAATTACAATTAAAATAATTAAATATAGGAAAGGGAAATGTATTTGTATTAATAATGGATGAGAAAGAAGTACAATCAAAAGCATTGATGTCGATGGCTTCTGACTCACAAGAATTTCTACAATCTCCTCTAACTATGAAGATCTCTCCAGCTATAAGCTAACTCTACTTTTCCTCTATTTCAGATTTCAAGCTAGCAGCATAAGGATTGTTTTTTAGTTCTCCCCTATCTTCCTCATGAAGGCTTCCTTTATAGGCGTAGAAATTGAGATATTGTCTTGGAAATGGATAGAATAGTATCCCAACATGTGAGGGAGGAAAATGCCACCTCTCCCAGGCATATAGGAACTAACTCGATGAAGGCTTCCATAAGTTTCTTTCTTCCCTTTCTTGGACCAGCAGTGCTCCTGGAAAATAGGGTAAAGGTGTCAATGTTATATTTTTCCCAAATGAGGAGTGCTATAAATCTCCTTGCTTCACTATGACCAACGTCTTAAGCGCTCTATGGAAAACCTAAGGAAGCGCCACTTCTTCTAGGTAAGGACAAAAAATGGCCAAGGAGGCTCAAGCAGGCTCTCTGGAAGACATGAATGGGTAAAGTGGAATTTCCATAAAGGTTGTTCATCCAGGGTTGAATTTCTAGGTACAATAGAATGCCCCCCAAAGTATGAAGCTAGAAGGAATTGATAGGTGAAATAGTTTTCAGGTTTTTCATCTGATACAAAGGAAAAGAGAGATAAACTCATACAAGACTAGTAACTGACTTTATCCAAATCGATCATAGCTGCAGACCAATACATTGTAGATCCATGATGACGACTATGTCATGGCTACCAAAGATACACTGTATATTCATGAACAATAGATACAAGAGACAAGACATTGATACGAGACATACAAAGTAGATCTATTTCCTCTGACCTCGAATACTGAACATGGCCACCAAAATATACAATGTGGATCTATGTCATAACTGTAAATGACCTCCAAATGCAACATGAGCATAGGCGGATATAATGATAAGGCCTAACAAGTCAGGGTCTTCATCCCGATTCTCAAATGATACGAATCTAACCATTTGATTACAATGTCTTGACGTCGAACATCATGGAAACCACTTGATTACCAGTCAATAATGGAAATTGTTAACAAGTGCGAGGGAAATCACCATTGATTTCAATGATTCCCAAGGTATCCAATTACATATCATCGAATGTGAATAAAGGACGTGGAGTTGAACACTCGATGAAATCTTTCAATCAAGAGTAAATGATGTAAAATTATGTCGAAAGCGAGGTATCCTGCCATTGAGGCATGCAAGCCCAAGGTATTGTTTGGGTTTCTAGGTATAATCCCTAGATAATGATTTGAAGTCGACAGGAATAGACTTGTCAAAGGAGGGCCATGATGATTCCCACATCAGTGACATGAAACTAGGAACAAAATTTATGTTGAAGTAACGGACTGACTTAAACAATGATCGACTCTTACAGACAAGTGAAGTTACTAATGAGTTATTTTTTTGGGATACACGTCCTTTGAACAATTTGACAGCACGACACATGACTTGGCAGAATTGAATTAACGAGAATAGAACCAGGTATAATGCAAGGAATATGACAAAGAATTCTTTGAATTGACTGAAAGGAATCAGGTGAATCACAAAAGTGGATCGACTCGGAGACAAGCTGAAAACCCAACTGTTTAGATATGTAAATGCAGACATGTTCCATGTTCAAAGGTGGAATGTAGAGTACTGCCATAAAAGAAATGAAAACCATTTCCCTTTCCTTTAATTTCCCCACCTCGAGAGGTGAGTGCCTCTTTTTGTTTTTACAAGTCCAAAGAGGGTAACAAACACTCGTTAAAGCTCACCAAGAGATGAGTCCATTCTCACATGTTTTACAAACCTGAGAAAGGAGGGGTTCATTCCCAAATAGGGTCTTTCATCATTTAGTTTTAAGAGTCTGACGAAATCAAACTCAGTTGTCGTTTCACGTTTAGAGAGTCTGGAATTACTAAGAATGATTAATCTACTGCAGGCCTTAGTCCAAAAGGGTTCCTTTTTCGTAATTAAGGTTACTCGGTCCAAAAAAGAGATAACCTACCCCTAACTAGTCAACCGTTATGATTCTTTTACAAGTGTGAACGTAACAAGTTCGCTTGGCAATATTTTTGTGTTTTGAGGATACTGAAAAGAGCTTAAATATAACTCCCAAACGAGGTTCCTTTTTCATACGCCATTTTTAACGAGTCTGAAAAAGCGAAAAAGTGGACTCAACACCTTTCTACCAGAATTTTAACGAGCATGTAAAAAGTGTATAAGAACGCTCGGTACTTTTTTAGTTTTTCCCTAAGCCCGAAAAAGACAAAAACGGCTTATATCGGAGCCAAAACCTAACATTAACCCTGAAAAACTCAAAAAAGACCATTAATAACCATTTTTCCAAAACTATAGAAAATAAAAACAAAAACCCACTTTCACTCAAATAATTTGGATTTCTAAATATAGGAATTATAATGCATTTTTGAAAATCTCAAATACTCTATAAATAGAAAGTATGGGTAATAAATAGTTACCATTTCGTTTTTACCACTTGTGAGCTTTGGAGAGTTGGTTTTGATTGGTAAGAGTTTCGTTGGTGGTTTGGCAAGGATATTTCTACTTCATTGCTTCTTCGTTCACCATGTAAGAGGTAAGTAATCAAATGTTTTCCCTTCCATGTTTTACAAACATCATATTTGCTTCTTTCATTGTTTAGACTCACATTCCTGAAATAATCTTTGCAAAGCTTTTGAAGCCAAGGTAGAGGATAGGTTTATAAGTTTCCATTAGAAATAATGAAACCGACCATGAGTGGGCAATTTAATGGGTTTAAAATAGATAAATTCTTATTTTTCAAGGGTTTTTAGCTGTCGGGAAAAGTCCCCAACGACGCTCTGTCCGGTCGAAACAGGCGTGTTGTAGGTGCCCTATCCATGGTGGATAGGAAGACGACGCATCGAGTGTCGAAGGTACAGGTGTCGACGGTGCTCTATCGGAAAAAGGTAGCAGTGCCGCTGCTGCCTTAAGGGAAAAAATGAAAACCCTAGAATGCTAAAAAAAAACAATTTCATGCCCAACCATGCCATGTGTTCTAATCATGAAATTTGTATGTTACGGGTGCACTATGGTCATCTGGAAAGAAAGGGAGCATGAGATTCCCAATACACAAGCTGCTAATGATCCACATACTGTGGAAGCTCTAAGAAACTATGGACTGCTGAAATATTTCCATGTGCCTGGTATGAAAGCGCACATTCGGCTACTTGAGTATATCATTAATATGTGGGATCCCAACCAAGAACATTTTGTCATAAGGGTCCACATGTTTCCCATTAAGATAGAGGATATATACTTTTTTATCGGTCTATCCATGAGCGGGAGTCAAGCAGTCTTATCTGGGGCTCGAGGAGGAAAAGGCTCCTTGGATGACATAATAGACCAGCATTGTGCATTGGGAACAGAGGATAAATCCAGGAAACTAAAGATTCATTCCATATTGAATCTCCCATTGAGGACTGTGGTATACACTATTGGCAAGGTGGTGGGAACAATATCTTCCCACCTTACTACTATATCTCATATGTTATACACTTTGCAGTGTATGGAGCCTACCATTTTTAATTGGTGTGAGAGCATGCTAGTGTGCCTGAAGAAGCAGTTGACAAAATGTAGGAGAGGAACACTGAAGTAATTCGGATATGGGGCAGTGGTGGTGTCATTCATCTTATAGCAGATTCCACATTTGAGACCATAGGTAACCATCACCAGGATCGAGCCTAAAGATCCCAAGATGATAGCATGGGTTACATCTATGCCACACCTTAGTGGGATATGGCATAAAGTTAGCTATGGGTCTGGATTCTTTCGCTGGTTGAGAAACCAGTTGCTTATGGTAGAGGATTATGCCTATGATGGGGCAGATTTCTGTCATGATCCAGAGTTGGCCTTACCCAAGGGTGAGATGTGGGACGATCATGGTAAGTAAAGACACTGTCCCAGCTGTGTTTTTGGAATTTTGTATTTTATTTCATTTTTCTGGGTTATAACATTGAGATAACCAAAAGTGTTTTCGTACAGACATTAGATCTACCCGTTCAGCGGGGATGTCGCCTATTGCTAGGAAAGTAGGCACCAGAGACATGATGGTGTACCACTCCGAAGTTGAAGAGGAGCTTGGAGATATGGAGGAAAACCTACAACATTTGACTATGGGTATTCCTGATGTAGCCATAAACATGGTACCTAGGCGTTATCAATGCCACACTGTAGATGTTTCTGAATGGTTTTCCAGGCTACTCCACAAAGTGGCCCAAGCCATTGCATGCTATGATACACAGTAGGAGGATTAATCTATTTTGATCTTCTTTTTGTATATGTATTACTGAAAGCTTCAGAGCTTCATATTTTTCCCTATGTATTTGTAAATTCTGAACCTTTTATGGTCCTGAACTTTGAGGGCACTGAAAGATAGGGATGCTTCAACCCATTTTTGTATCTCGATGTTACATTTTATATATATATGACAAAATTTCATATTTACAGTTTTGTGTATGACAGATGTGATGTGTGATATGTTTAGCTACTTATGAATTTACATGTTTTGATTTATGTTTCAAATGGACTTTAATGTATGAGCAATATACCAATCCAAAACATAATTAGCCAAGGAATCTGCCACTGCATTTAAATGTCTTGGAATGTGCTGATAAGTGACTTGCTCAAAATACCTCTCTAACAACCTGACTCTTCGAAAATTACGAAGAAGCGGGGGATTACAGATGGTGTAGACTCGATTAAGTTGTTGGACAACCAACTCAGAGTCCAAGTAAACCCCAATTTCCCTTACATCATTAGCTAAGGCTTCCGTCAACAATCCAAATATGGCTTGATATTATACCAAATTTTTGGTGGAGGGACCTAAGAGAATACCCCCTGAACTCACCAGTTCACTTGTGGGAGAGTATAGTACGCAACCTGCAGATGCAAGGTTAAGCGTATACCAATGAGCACCATCAGCAAAACCAATGAAGGAAGTCATCTGTCCATGAGACAAAATATGTGCATAAGTAGGGTTTTATAAAAAACACACTTTAAATCACACAAAAGACACACCTCTTAAAGTCTAAGACACACAACAAACTATAAAAAATATTTACAAAGACCCTACGCTAGATGACCTAGGCATAGTATCTTTTGAGGTAGAGCCCGTTTCTGGGCTTTCCCAGTGGTATCCCATCATAATCAACTAGTTCATATGCTCCTTTCTCTAGAACATGGCTAACAATGTAGGGTCCATGCCACCTAGACTCAAATTTACCTGCCCCCAGCTTATCATGCTTATGGTAGTAGGTCAAGACCAGATCTCCTTCATTGAAGGAACGGGGTTGGACAGTCTTGTCATATTGAAATTTCATTATTCGCTTGTGTGCCTCATTAGATAAGGTAGCATCACATCAAGTTTCATCAAGTTTGTTTAAATACAGGAATCTTTCCTCATCTATAGTAGTATTGGGTAATAATTCGACAGCTAGTTTTAAAGAAGGGATCTCACATTCTATTGGGAGAGTATCTTCCAGCCCGTATACTAATTGGAAAGGTGTAAAACCAGTGGAATTTTTAACAATATGTAAAAATTGAACCCAGGTGTTAGAACAATTACACTCACAAAAATTGCCAATTACACATGCAAATTACACACAAAGGAGACTGAATATGGAACAAAACACTAATCTGTATTGAATAAGTGTACAATAGCCAACCCTATGAACTCATAGGGTACCACAATAAATAATTACATGAGATATTTGAATGCATTGGTATGCCATTCGAATTGGTCAAAAGCAGGCTTACTAAATCTAAGCAAATCCCCCATAGGTGCATAAAGCAGCTTCCAAATCTGTCTAGGAGCTCACAAATTGGAAAAATCAATTAGGAAAACTAATAGGTGATGGAAGTAAAACTCATACATGCTTTTATTAGGAGAAAAGAGTGGAGGATGATGAGGACAAAAAACAAGTTAACTTCACCTAGTCAAACTTTCCCAATTGCCTTAAACCTCAACAAAAGCAGGAAATAAAGCAGAAAAATCAAACATGCACTAGGAAGACTAGGAATAAAGAAGAATTGATTCCAAGAGGTTTTCCAAGAACTCCATGAGTTGGTTTTAGCATGTTTGACCACTTTGGACATGTGGAGGACAACTTGCATAAGGTGGAATATGGAAACTAGGCAAATAAGACAAAAATGAATTAGTTAATGTCTAAGGTAGCTAACTATGGGTTGATTATTCTAACACCCCCCCTTAATCCTGGATTATGAGTAAATATCAAAAAACTATAGGGCCTAGCAACAAGGCTTAGTCACCCTTTACATACTGCATGTCCATTTAACCAAGGAAAGAGGCAAAAACCCAATGGGAAAAATCCTCCCTTAAACATGGACAGTAAAACAAAATTTGAAAATCTTGTAATCAATCATGCTTCACAGCATGATTATCAATCCCCAGTAGTGATTTGAGATTTCTGAATGTCTTCTCACAAAAAACTTTGGTGAAGATATCTCCTACTTGTTCTGAAGATGAATAGAAGAGTAGGTGAATGGTGCCATCATGCACAAGCTGTTTGATGTAGTGCATATGGATCTCAATGTGTTTGGTTCTCTATCTCTGAACTAGATAATTGTAGATTTGAATGGTACTTTAATTATCACAATAGATAGTATTTGAGTATTCTGATTCAAATCCACACTCACCAAGTAATCCCTGCAACCATAAACATTGAGTTGCTACATTTACAACTCCTCTGTACTATGCTTCTGTAGATGAGAGTGCAATGGCACTCTATTTCTTGCTTGACCAGATAATTGGTCCTTCAGTAAGCATGAACACATATCCTGATGTTGACTTTCGATCTATGTTGTCACCTACCCAATCACTATCAGTAAACCCAATCAAATCAAGATCAGATTTAGCTTTGTAGAAGATCCCATGAGTTCTTGTTCCCTGAAAAAAGTTAAGGATCCTTTTGGCTGCTCTCCAATGGATCTCATGAGGATGATCCATGTATCTTGAAGCCACACTTACTGCATAATAAATATCATGTCGAGTATGTGTAAGGCACAGCAAACACCCAATCAGTTTCCTATACAGTGTATTATTTACCATAGGTGAAGAATCTGCTTCTTCAAGCTTAACTCCTGAAAGGAAGGGACTCTTGCTTGGATTGAAATATTTCATGTTGAACTTGTTTAGAAAATTCAAATCATACTTGGACTGATGTACTTTTATTCCATGTTTGTATTGAGCAATCTTGAGACCCAAGAATTGGCTCAATAACCCCAAATCAGTCATAGAAAATGCATGGTTCATTGCATCCTTCAAGGAGGCAATTTCATCCTTTGATATTCCTGTAATGAGAAGTTCATCAACATACAAGACAATAATCATCAAAGAAGCATGAATCAGATTCAAATAAAAATTAGGATCTGACTTGCATCGAACAAAATTCAATGATAACAGAAAGCCATCAATCTTGGCATACCAAGCCCTGGAGGCTTGCTTAAGCCCATACAATGATTTCTTTAGCCTGCACACAAGAGATGGATTAGTAGCAAATCCTTGATTCTTCTGCATGTAAATATATTCATTAATATCTCCATTCAGGAAATCACACTTCACATCCATGTGATGTACCTCCCACTGCTTCGAAGCTGCAATGGCTAAGGCTAGCCTGATGGAGTCCATGTTTGCCACTGGTGCAAAGGTCTCATTGTAGTTTATGCCATGTAACTGTGAGTAGACCTTGGATACCAATATTGTCTTATATTTCAAATTTTAACCATCATCAACAAACTTGGTTTTGTAAACCCACTTACATTGAACTAGCTTCCTCCCTAGGGGAAGATCAACCAGCTCCCAAGTGTTGTTCTTCTGGAGTGAGATGAACTCTTCTTTCATGGTTGTTTTCCATCTTGGATCATGTGCTTCATCTTCATATGTCTATGGGTATGATTCAACCATCAGATATCATTTCTCTACAAACAAAGGTTCTTTCATACATAGAGCACTCTCAAACTAAGATCTAGTCCTCCTAGGATCACTAGGATTTCTAGCTAGTTCTCCAGCTGCATGAATGGTATTTGCTACCCATTTTGTTCTTGTAGGACTATTAGGATCTACAATTAAATCATAATTATCAAAAATATCAAAATCAGCAACCTCAAATATCTCTTCACTTACATTCAATGGCTCTGGTGGTGAAGAGGATTCTCCAACTTCCACTGCTGCTAAAGGCTCTTCTTGGAATTGAGCACTCATTTCAATGAAATATTTGTTTGTGCTCAAATTGATCATCTTGTACCCTTTTTAATATTCAAAGTGCCCAACAAATAGACACTCTTGGCTTTGGGGCTGCAAAGCCTTCCTCTTTTCTGTTGGAATTCTAGCCCAAGCCCTTGAGCCAAAAATCCTGAAATGGGTCACATCTGGCTTGTGCCCACTCCATGCTTCGAAAGGAGTCATACCATCAAGTTTTTTATGATGCACCCTATTTTGGATATAGGCTGCACAATTTATAGCTTCGGCCCAAAATTTTTGTGGCAAAGTCTTAGCCTCCATCATGCAGGCTGCCATCTCTTTCAGTGATTTGTTCTTCCTCTCAGCAACACCATTTTGCTATGGTGTGTAAGGGATAGAATGCTGCATCTGAATTCCTACATCTACACAATATTGAATGAAATTAGACTTGACATACTCACCACCATTGTTAGATCTGAGGGCCTTGAGTTTCCTCCCAGACTGGTTTTCAACCAAAGCCTTAAAGACTTTGAAGAGGCCAAAAACTTCAGACTTGTGTTTCGGGAAGTAAACCCAGCAGTACCTAGAAAAGTCATCTATGAATGTGAATGCATATTTGTCCTGAATCATTGACATATGAGTAAATGGGCCAGCAACATCACTGTGGATCAACTTAAGAGGTGCAGAGGTTCTCTCATGACTAGCTTTCTCAAATTTATGCTCTGGGTGTTTTCCTAAGATGCAATCTTGACAGACTCCTTTGGAAACCTTAATATTTGGTAACCCTATGACCATTTATTTTTCACTAATATCATAAAGATACTTATAGTTAAGATGACCAAATCTTTCATGCCAAATATTGCTTTCCTCATTAGCATGAATCAGAAGAGCAGAGGGGTTTGAGTAGGGTAGGAAGTGTGAGAACATGTATACCTTCGAAGTGTGATTTGCAACTCCTTTTGCAATGAATTTACCACTTGAGATCTCCATGATCTCAACTTCATCAGGGGAGAATATGAGCTTATTTGGAGACCCTATGTGGGTCATCTGATACACTGATAAGAGGTTAGAGGCAAGACTTGGAACATACAATACATTGCTGAACTTACCATCTTCAAGATCAATCCACCCTTTGCCCAAAATTTTAGTGAGAGAGTCATCTCCCAGTACTATTGGTGGACCTTTCGACATGTCAAGTGAGGTGAATTCCTCCTTGGTTGAAACCATATGTCTTGAAGCTCCAGAATCAATGATGAAACTAAGTGAGCTTGATGTGCCAGCAACCAATGCATGAACTCTCTCTCTGTCTTCTGAATTTGATCCTCCTTCCCTCTTCTCTGAGCTATCAGTAAGGGAGATGCCATTCTTCTCCAGGAGTTGGGTCAGCATGTCAATTTGCTTCATCATGCAGGAGCTTTCAGGATGATTTCCCTTACTGCAGTATGTGCACTTGCTCATTTCTCCTTTGTTCTTCTTCTTCTGGAAGTTATTCTTGGAACCTTGGGGCTCATCTGGAGACTTGTTCTTGTCTCTCTTTTGCTCAGGTGTCTTCTTAGCTTTCTTCTTTCCTTTTGAATCCACCCTCAAATCTCCAGCAACCAGAGCTTGGTCTTTGGATGGTTTGATGGTTCCCATCATCACCAATTTATCTTGTTCTTGTGTGAGAGATTCCATGAAATCTACAAGGCTAGGCATTTTCCAAGCTCAAGTTGTCAACTTTGTGGCATGGAAGGTGGAGAAAAACACTGAATAGTCAGGGCCAAGCTTCGAGAGTATGGCCAAAACCAGTTTCTCCTCCTTCTTTTCATATCCACATTGTTTTAGCTGCAAAACAAGGGCTTTGAACTTGGAAAAGTAGAGTTGCAGGGATTCAAAGCTGTTCGGACTCAAGGAGATTAATTCATTTTCAATTTGATGTCCCCTCATCTCATCTGTCATACCAAAAATATCAACAAGCTTCTCAAATACTTCATTTGGTGATGTTAATCCATCAAGATGGAAAAGGAGGTCTCTGGATATGCTCAGACACAAGAGACCATAGGCATCATCCCTCTTGTTGTGCCATTTAATTTTCTTTGCAGCTGCATTGGGCTCTACTTCTGTTACCATAGTCACTCTGTAGAGGCCCTTCGCTCCCAACAGTATCTCCATCTCCACTTTCCATTCAAAGAAGTTAAATGGATTCAAGATTGTCTTCTGAGATTGATCCATAGCTCAAAAATTTTCCCTTCAGTCAGCAGATTTTTGGGTACATAGGGTACTCCCAAAAGATCGAACACCTTAAGAAACCACATCATAGAAATAGACCACAGATCAACACACCGATGTTTTTCACGTGGTTAAAACCCTTGAGAGGGAAACAGTCCATGGCCCCAGCCAAATAGCTACTTGGATCAATTTATTATGCAAAAAAAATAAAGTTACATGAGCTTCTCATAATCAATCCACTAGCCAAGGACCCTCTATGTTCTTTAAATAGAGATCATAGACCAATAGGGTGTTAAGCTATGGATCAATGGTAGGTATGATCTATGAGAAGTTGAACCATCGGATTACTCTATTTCTAGAACATATCGTAACCGTTGGATTAGAATATTTACAAATGCATACTAAAGAAACACACTTTTACCTAACAGATATATTACACAAGTTGATCTTAACTAACTCCTAAGTGCCTAAATATCCTAACATTCCCCTTTAAGAACACACATTCTTGAACTCCTAACATAGACTGAAGTTTAGAAAACTTCACTTCTGTAAGAGACTTGGTGAAGATGTCTACAACTTGATCATCTGTAGGGAAATAGAGCACTTCAATAACACGATCATGAACAAGATTTATGATGAAGTGCATGTGTAGCTCAATGTGTTTGTTGCGCTGATGTAGAAATGGATCTTTGGCAAGCTTGATGGCACTTTGATTGTCGCACCAAAGTGGAGTAGGCTACTACTGCTCGAATCCAAACTCTGAAAGGATCTGTCAAAGCCATAAATCTTCTTGACTAGCATTAACTACGGCTTGATATTTTGCTTCTGCTAAAGAAAGAGCAAGAGCTTGTTGTTTCTTACAAGCCCAAGTGACAGGTCCAGATCCTAGACTGAAAACATAACATGCAGTAGAATTTCAATCATCAGGATCGCCAACCCAATCTGAATCAGTGAAACCAACCAACAAAGGTTTCACCCATGTACTCTAATGAATCCCAAACTGAATTGTACCTCGAATATATCAAAGTATTCTTTTTGCTGCTTTCCAGTGACTTTCATCAGGATTTTTCATATAACAGGAAACATGACTAACGGCAAAGGAAAGGTCAAGACAGGAATGAGTCAAGTATAAAATACTACCAACAAGCTAATGATACAAGGTGGCATCTACTTCAGGGGAAGTACAAGTGGCAGAAATTTTGACTCTAGACTGGAAGGGAGAAGTGGCTAGTTTACAATATTCCATGTGGAAGCGACAAAGAAGGTCACAAGCATACTTAGACTGGGAGAGAAAGATTCCTTCTTTGGTTTGCAAGACTTGGAGACCAAGAAAATAATGCAAATGTGCTAAGTCTGACATTTCAAAATTTTGCTTAAGACTGGATTTCACATGGGTTATAAGTTTAGGGTCACTACCAGTAAGGATAAGATCATCAACATAAAGAGCAAGTATGATGAGATGGTTTCCTACTTTCTTGGTATAGACATTGGGGTCAGAATGGCATCTAGAAAAACCAGTGTCAAGGAGAAATCTATCCATTTTGGCATACCAACCTCTAGGAGCTTGCTTAAGCCCATATAAGGATTTCTTAAGGAGACAAACAAAGCTAGAGTTATTCTGAACATATCTAGGAGGTTGTTCCATGTAAATTTCCTCATGTAAATCACCATGTAAGAAGGCATACTTGACATCCATTTGATGGACTTCCCAGTTATGTAAGGCTACAAGGGAAAGAACAAGGTGGATAGAGTTCATTTTTGCTACAGGGGCAAAGGTTTCATTGTAGTCAATCCCTTCAACTTAGGAAAAACCTTTGGCAACTAACCTTGCCTTAAGTCTTTCAACACTTCCATCTGATGCATACTTAGTTCTGTAGACCCATTTACATCTGACAAGTTTTCTTCCTTTTGGAAGAGGAACAAGATCCCAAGTTATATTGTTCGCCATTATGGAACGATATTCTTCATCCATAGCTGCATCCCAATCTAGATTTCCTGAAGCTTCTGCAAAAGTTTCTGGATCATGATTCTCGGAAACTTGATCCAAAAGAGAAGGGGCTCGCTGAAACTGAGAACATGTTTGACGTTGATCTCTAGGATCACCGACAAGTTCACTAGCTGCTTCACATGTTGAACGGACCCTTCGAGGAAGTATTGGTGCTGGTGCAATTGGAGGAACATGAGCAGGTGGAGGTGGATTTTCATCCTCACTGTCATCGTCAAAAACTAGATTTGGAAACCTGTTAAGGAAGATGGAAGAAGAAGAAGAAGAAGAAGCCACAATCGGCGAATCAGGCTCGCAGGACAAAGATGGCACACCCACCAAGTTAGGCTCGTAGGCCAAGAGATTTTTATCAAATTTAACATATTTTATAATGATTATATCATGAGAATGTGGCTAAATAATTCTATAACCTTTTACATATTTAGAATATCCAACAAATATGCACTTTTCACTTTTAGGCTGTAATGCTTTCTGTTTTTCATCCAGAATGTGAGCTCATGCTTCACAACCAAACACACAAAACTGAATTACATCTGGTTTAATTTTAATCCATGCTTCTTCCGGTGTTATACCCTGTAAAACTTTAGTGGGTGTGCGATTAACTATGTAATTTGTACAATTTATGGCCTCAACCCAATATTGAAGACTGAGTCCCTTAGATTGGATCATACAATTAGCCATTTCTTTCAGCTACACCATTTTGTTTTGGTGTATATGGAACAGTGTATTGTTGTTAGATTCCTTGTTCAGTGCAAAAAGTAGTGAACTTGTTGTTAACATATTCTCCTAGACTGTTAGATCTTAACTTAATAATTTGATGACCAGATTGTTTTTCAACAAGAGCCTTGTAGGTTAAGAACATGTTAAATAGTTCACTCTCAAGTTTTAGGAAGTAAACCCAAGTGCGTCTAGAGTAGTCATCAATGAAAGTTAAGAAATATTTGAAACCAAAAAAGGAATCAGATGGAAGAGGGCCACACAAGTCACTATGCACAAGCTCCAAGGGAACTGAGGCGTGCCAAGAGGAACATTTGTCAAAACTATCTCGATGATGTTTTTCGAGTACACAACCAGAACAAACACCATCCTTGCAAGATACTAGTGGAAGACCAGTCACCATATTGTCGTTACATAGTTGTTGCAATGAGTGATAATTTAAGTGACCAAATCGTTCATGCCAAAGTTTGCTCAAGTTATCACTATGAGCAACAAAAACTGAAGGAAAAGGTGATGACCCAAATTTGTTAAATTTGTACAACCTGGTAATATCATCAACAGTTCCAGTAGCAAGGATATTTTGAGGATTTTTAAAATCCTTGATTACGACTTGGTGAGGTGTAAACGTCACAGTTTTACCTTCACCTGAATGAGTAATTTAATAGATTGATAACAAATTGCAGGAAATTTTTGGAACACATAGTACATCACTGAAATGACCATTTTCTACTAGAACTGTTCTAGATCCTATAACACTTAGAGATCTATCATCACCAACAAATTTTTGTTTGGTGTTACATTCACGCATAGTAGAAAACATGGATTTATCCTTAGCCATATGATAAGATGCTCCAGAATCAATGAGCCATTCAATTGAAGTAGAAGAAGAATGAAGTATAAGAGTAACTAGAAGCACAAAGTGCATGTCCATGAGAGTTATATTCTAAAGACGAATCTAGGCTGATGTGGTGCTTCTTCATTGTTGCTTCCAAGGTTGTCATCTTCTTAAAACATTTTGATTCATCATGATTATCTTTCCCACAAAAATTACAATGACACTCAGTCTTCTTTCCTTTTTTCTTAGATCCTTTTTCATTTTTTAAAGAAGGAGCTGACTAAGAGGGTTTGGGACCCTTGTTGTTTTGTTTATTATTGCAAAAACTCTGTTTCTTGGGAGGCTTGGACTTTTCTTTCTGTTGGGACAATAAGGCTTTCCTAAATGTATCTGCATTGTTAATTATTCCAAGATGAATGAGCTTATCTTGCTCTCTAATTGAGGAATCACAAAAGGATTCAAGGCTAAGCTCTTGATAGCTAACAGTAGTCAAAGATTCTTTCATGGAGTAGAATGTAGATACAAAAACAGAATATGCAGGTCCAAGTTCGGAAAGAATATGATAAATACATTATTTGTCTTCTTTCTTAATATTGCATTCTACACATAAGAGTCTAAGAGTTTTATACTTAGATAAATATTCTTGAATGCATGAAAAATCATTTGGATTCAAGGAAATCAACTCATTCTCGAGTTGATGACTCCGAATTTCATTGTGTTTACCAAACACAGATTCCAACTTTTCCCAAGCTTTATCAAGTTCATCGATGTTAGATATGTGGAATCGCAAATCAATAGAGATTAACATCCCAATCAATCCACGAGCTTCATCACATCTATTTTCCCATTTAATTTTCTTATCATTATCAGTGCATTCTGTTTCTTTCCCTGAGGTTATCCTGAAAAGTCCCCTACTTCGTAGAACATCTTCCATACGAGATTTCCATGAGAAATACTTAGAAATTGTAAGTATAATATCACAAGGGGCGGCCATACTGCAAAATAATGGCTAAAAGAATAGAAACTAACTATCTAGATGCAAAGAGATAAAAAAAATATGCGGTTTTAAAGAAAACGGCACTTAAAACGGATTCTGGATGATGAATTTATGCTTGATCAAAGAAAATGTTGAAGATGTCCCCAATAGTGACGTGTAAGATATTAACTTGACCAACTAAAAAAAAGAAGCCCCCTCTTCCCAAAATCAACCTTTGACAATCAATTTTACAATAAAGTTGCTTTGAAGTGAATCACTTTTATAGAATAAGTGATGTTCACTTTTACAATAATGTGACTTTTAAATAGTGCGGCAATAAATTAAAAGACTTAAGTGACTCACTTTTATTTTATTTTATTTATGTGAGATGCACTTTTACAATAAAGTAACTTGAAAATAGAAATTGCATGCACTAAAAAGTAGCTTGATAAGACTTGAACTCAAGACTTATCAAGGTGTAAAGCAACTTTGGACTAAGTGAGCTAAGTTTAAAAGGTACATAAAAGTATGGAAAGAGGAAGGTTTTTTTTTTTTTTACTCTTCTCTCTCTTTTTCTGTTCTTGCTTTCTTTTCTTGCAAATCACAAAAAAAAACGAAAAACAAAAACAAAAAAACTTTTTCCACACAATCGGGTTAGATCTTGGTTAGCTTACCCGGAAAGTCTACGTTTTCAAGTTTACTCGTTGTTTCTGATTTGTTGTGGTTGCACAAGGTGCATGGCAAAGAGCATACATAGCCGAGAAGACAAGAAAAACAACTTTCCCTTATTGTTTCTGATTCACCATGATTACTCAAGATGCATGGCAAAGAGCATACGCAGTCACAGAAAACAACAGTCCGAGACTAAAACATAAAATATCTAATAATAAACTGATAAAATATGAGAGATTTAAAAAAAACAAATCCATCACTGTAACATTATACCTTCATATTTGCCGAAATGGGTGTTTCTGAAGCAAACGGAAATGGTTTTTGATGAAATGAAAACTATTTCCCAATGGAAACAGCACTCCGGACGCAATGGAATAGATCCCACAGGACACAAATGCACAGAAAATCTAGAACCAAAAACCCTTTCAAAGTTTCGGCAACACTAGTTCCAGATCTTGATCAAAACTGAAAACGGCTCTTCATAAAAGCTCTGATACCATGTTTGGGTACACAGGGTACTCCCAAAAGAACGAACACCTTGAGCAACCGCTTCACACAAATAGATCATAGATCAACACACCGATGTTTGGCACGTGGTTAAAACCCTCGAGAGGGAAACAGTCCACGGCCCTAGCCAAATAGCTACTTGGAGCAATTTATTATGCAAAAGAATGAAGGTTACATGAGCTTCTCATAATCGATCCACTAGCCAAGGACCCTCTATGCTCTTTAAATAGAGATCATAGACCAATCAGGTGTTAAGCCACGGATCAATGGTAGGTATGATCTAAGAGAAGTTGAACAGTCGGATTACTCTATGTCTAGAACATATGGTAACCGTCAGATTAGAATATTTACAAATGCATACTAATGCTTACTAAAGAAACACACTTTTACCTAATGGATATATTACACAAGTTGATCTTAACTAACTCCTAAGTGTCTAAATATCCTAACACCAGAATGCTCCCAGTCAATGATGTCGAGCCTGCAATAACAAATTGGAAGGAGAGAAATCAATCTACAAAGGCTCTGACACCATGTGGAAATTGAACCCAAGTGTTAGAACAATTACACTCACAAAAATTGCCAATTATACATGCAAATTACACACAAAGGAGACTGAATATGGAGCAGAACACTAATTTGTATTGAATAAGTGCACAATAGCTAACCCTATGAAGTCATAGGCTACCACAATAAATAATTACATGAGAGATTTGAATGCATTGGGATGCCATTCGAATTGGTCAAAAGCAGGCTTACTAAATGTAATCAAATTCTCCTTAGGTGCATAAAGCAGCTTCCAAATCTGTCTAGGACCTCACAAATTGGTAAAATCAATTAGGCAAGCTAATAGGTGATGGAAGGACAACTCATACATGCTTTTATTAGGAGAAAATAGTGGAGGATGATGAGGACAAAAAATAAGTTAACATCACCTAGTCAAACTTTCCCAATTGCCTTAAAACTCAGCAAAAGAAAGAAATAAAGCAGAAAAAGCAGACATGCGCTAGGAAGGCCAGGAATAAAGCAAAATTGATTCCAAGAGGTTTCCCAAGTGCTCCATGACTCAATTTTAGCAATTTTGACCACTTTGGACATGTGGAGGACAACTTGCATAAGGTGGAATATGGAAACTAGGCAAATAAGACAAAAATGGATTAATTAATGTCTAAGGTAGCTAACTATGGGTTGATTATTCTAACACAGTAGTCCTGTAGGCCCAGAGTGTAGAGAAAAGCTATAAATACCAGTCTGAATTGGCCTACCCTACCATCCATTGAAGCATTGTTTTTAATACTTTATTTATCACTTCAACCTGAATATTGGCCTATGGATAGTAGGGTGTAGAGTTGTCATGTCAAAAACCTAATTTGATGCTAATCTCTGCCATCATTTTATTTTGGAAATTTTATCCATGATCGGTCACGATGGCCCTGAGAATCCCAAATATTGCAATAATATGGTTGAATAAAAAAAATTCAGCAGTCTTGCCATCTTCGACGTATGTGGGCATTTCCTCAGCCAATTTTGTAAAATAATCCACAGCCACAATAATGTAGCCATGCCCCCCGGTTGAGGTAGATCTATAGTGCACCAAGTCTATGCCCCATTTTGCAAAGGGGCCAACTGCTACAACGGGATGAAGCAGAGCTAGATGGGTGCATTTTTTTGTCATGAACATTTGGTGAGGCGGACATTTTTTTACTGTTTCAATACAATTTTTTAAAATAGAGGGCCAAGAATATCCTGCACACAAGATTTTCTCAGCAATAGCCAATCCAAATAAATGACTGCCACAAGATCCAGCATGGCAATCATTAAGAACGATCTCATCCTCCTCATGAGTAAGGAAATGATGTAGGATGGTATCAACACCACGACGATATAAGGTATCATTCAAAATACTATAATGTTTAGCCTGGTGACGAATACAATGATGTTCATCATGGGAAGCGTGTTATACCAAAATCCTGTCATCATTATGTGATATGACCTTTGACATACCTATTTTCCATTAATCCTAGCACTTGGAGTGGAAACCCATGTTGATTGTCAATCTTTCATAAAAAGACTCGGTGCCACACTTTCCCCTTTATCCATGAGCGGTACCTTGCTCACACCACCTATACCTTGTTATCCATAAGTGGTGCCACCACTTATAGCCCTTGTTCCATAAGCGTTTCTCACCTGAACCGCTCTGTCATAGAAGGAGAAAAGAGGTACCCTAGGTAAAATGGGAAAAAGAGAAGATTCTCGAGGCTTCTAGATCATGAGCCTCGTGTCCTCCCTTATCCCTATCATTGTGTGTTAGTTGAGCTTGAGATACCTCATCGTAGGATCTTAGAGGCCACCTCATCCACAAATCTCTCAACCATTCCTATCCATTGAGCCCTATAAATACAAGCTCATGTCCATGGTTGGGGGAAGAACCATTGAGGTATTGTTATGCTGTTGGATTGACCACTTGGCCCAAGCCATTGGAGAGCATAGAGAGAAAATTTGGAACTTATGGGGATGAAAGTGTTTGGTTTCATGGAGATGCATGTCAACACTAAGGATTAATTGGTTGTAAACTTATCCATATTAACATTAATGCAAAGCTGATTTTCATCCCACTTTATTGTTGTTATCTGATTTCACATGTAAATGTTGTCGAATTCCTTAGTCACTGACATGGATTAATAGATTATGTTCTAGTAGATTTGATGTGTTTGCATGTTTAATCTAATTACAAGTACACAGGTTTACTATCGAAGCAGGAATTCCAGGTATCTACGATATCCAGGGAGGGTCTTCAACCATTGTTATTCATTTGTTCTGGATCTGAACCATTCAGACTAGAGGAACAACTTTTGTCTGTAGAAAGTGAAATATTCCTGCTAACAAATCTAGAGACTCCGCTGGGGAATGAATATGTGTATCAATTGATCTGATCTTCCTCAGTTCTTCAACTCTTGTCTAAATCCAGGCTCCTTCTCCAACTCTCTTTAGTCAGATTTGCTATCTGACTCAGTGGATTTTGGTTTTAAACTTCCATATCTGTCTAGATCTGAATTATTTTCGACCTTTTATGCTCTTTCTCACTCTCAATCTATCATTTTTTACATTGATCTAGTCTTTTTCTGACTTGATATGTCATTCTCTATATGTTTTGGATTTTTACAGGGAACTGTACATGTTCTGTGAGCTAGAAGAGGTTCTACCTCAAAACCACCTATTAGCAACTTCATCTGCGCGGTTCCAGGTAGGTCGTGTTCTAGACTTTGTATTTTGATTTTTGTGTGTTTTTTGGCTTACTTTTTGATAAAAATGAAGTGTATTTTTGAAAAAAAATGCTCCCTTGAACCTAGGAGGGGCCATGAATTGTATATTCTGCAGTCCTTTTGATTGTTGTATTCTTTCTGCATTCAAAAAGAGTTTGTGTTTCTTGCATTAGATTTTACATTATTTTCTTTGCTTGAAACCTCTTGCTCTTTTCTATAGATATTATTCATTGGAATTGGAAATATACATTTCATTTTCATGTGTATGCCCTTGTTTGTTTTGGACTTGGAATGCATGAGTGATCCATGTTGTTTTGAGTCTTTCTTTCCTTGGGGTGATTCTTGTTTCCTTTTGCATGTTGATTTTTTCAGTGCTTGGTAAGAAATACTGGTTCTTCGTTCCCTTGTCTATTTCAAAGATAAGTTTTAGTTTTCTCTCTCTTTTGCTTTATTCACAAGTTTGTCGAATGATTTTCTTCTTGTTTTGTGCATGATTGTTTGAAATTCTAGATCTTACTTTCATTAAGAAGAAATATGTGTTTTCAGCTTTACGTGCATTAGAGTTAGATTTGTTTGGAAACGTTAGTGAAATCATCTTTCCATTAAGTTTTTATGCATATTTTTCAAGCATGAATAGATAGGAAACATTTTTGGTTTATTTATGTTTGATGTTCTCTAGATATCTTTTTTATTTGCCTTGAAGATTGTTGGGGTGCATTGATATTTCGCTTTTCATTTGAAAAGATAGAATTGCATTTGCATTTGGGCGTGCATTTTTTGGAAGAAAAGTAAATATCTCTCCCTCTCTTAGAAATAATTTCATTGAAGAGGAAAACTTGCATTATCATATAGATCAGTGTTCATATTCTTTAATTTCAAGTTTTCACTCCATGGTTCCACCTAAACGCACAAGATAAAATTAACGGTAGTACTAGGTTAAAAATTTTAGCAATTTGAGTGATAAGTTAGAGATGTGTTTGAGCGTTGTTAAACGTAGGAGCTATCATTACGCGTCTGCATTACATCCCGATACTCGCGCGGTTCTTCCACGTACCGTTGGTATATAAAACGGCCTTTCACGTACCCTTGAGGTATATAGAAAGGTACTTCACGTACTCGATTATATATAGGAAGGCCCCTTGTGAAAGGTTATGCATTACACAGCACTACTACCGATTCAAGCTCCCACGTACCTTGCGTATATTGAGAGACCCTTTTAGAAATCCTCAAACCATCTGAGTTATCATTTTGGCCTGTCCTATGAGGTTTTTGACTCTTATCCACTCCTTTCACATGTTTGCTTGTTGCTTTTAGTTTGAGTAGTACTTGCTTGTTATTATGGGGTTATTAGAGAGTTTAGAGATGGCATCCTCATCTGGGACTACCGCTCAAGAGGTTCATTTCCAAGGTGTACCTTTTGTATTCCCTCCAAGTGAAGGTATTGGTCCTCCCTTTATTTCCACTCTAAATCTTCCTGGATTAAATATAGGATTACTGGTCTGGATTTTTAATTTGGTAATTCTTGTTACACCTAATGTCTCAAATGTCACCTCTCCTCCAGGAGAGGATCGACCTCAACCTAATCCTGCTCCTTCTTCGTCAGTTGTGGCTTCATCCCTTTCTTCTTCTTTGCTTCACCAAATCTCTATGGTTAGTAGTCATGTGGATAAGAAGAAGAAGAAAGGGAAGGCTAAAAAGAAGAAGGATAAGAAAGAGAAAAAGTAGCAACCATCTGCTCTTGATGGTGCTCATTCTAAGAGAACACTCGAAAAATCCAAGTTCCCTTGTAAGCTTTGCAAGAGGGACCACCTTCTTAAGGAGTGTCCCGGTCTCTCCTGTGTATAAGAAGAGTGGTCTAAAAGGTCCAAACAATCCATGTCATCAACCTCTGATCATCATGTTGACGATACTCCCTCAACCAGTGACCCATTGGTAAAAGGTCATAAGGGTAAAGTCTTGTATCCTTGTTTTATATGCAAGGCTATGCATCGTACTTTTCTTTGTCCAAGCATGGATGAAGCTTCGCATTGGTTGGAAAATATTACTAATCATCAACAGGTGATTCCAGCAAGTGATAGTAAGTTATCCCTCGATTCCTCACTAGTTGACCAAGTGATCAATTAAGTTTCATCTATAATTGATCCCACTCTTCCTTCGGAGAGTGAAGTGGTCGAGTTGATGTCATCTCCACCCGATCCCGTTCTTTCATTAGAGAGTGTTAATACTGAAGTAGTCTCTTTGAACAAATATTCATCTTGTTCTTCTCTTCCAGTAGAGAATGAACCAAAACCTGCTAATTTTTTTATGCTTCGTTCTGATCATTCTCGACAAGAGAAAATTTTGTCTGTTTCGACATAACCCTCTCCGAGTAGTGAAGTTATTTCCTTTGACTGGAGTAACCTAACAGAGTCTCGTCTTCATTCAAGTGTTCCTTTCCAGATAGTTGTGAATGTTACTGCTAGGCAGATACTTCACACTATTCTTGACAAAGGGGCTTCTCTTAGTATTCTATCCTCAACTACTTGGAAAGCTTTAGGTTCTCCTCATCTTGTGCTAGCCACCGATTAGATATTGGATTTTGATCGAAGACCTACAGAGCCTTTAGGGATCCTTCCTCAGTTTCCTATTACTTTGGAATAAAAAACTGTCTGTATTGATGTTATGGTGGTCCAAGGTCCTTTAGATTTTAATCTACTCCTTGGACGTGATTATGTTTATTCCATGAAGGCTATTTTTTCCACACTATTTAGAGTTATGCATTTTCCCCATGATGGGAAGATTGTGACCATTGATCAGCTTTCCTTTGTTACACCTAACCATCGCATTACTCCTAGTAATCAGACCACCCTAAATGTGCCGCATGTTCTTGTGGTTCCTTCCCCTTCTTCTAGTTAGCTTCTTCCCATCATAGGTAAAATGGGGGGGCATGGCTCTAATCTATGGAAATCATAATGGAGCTAAGATGCTAGATTTTATGAAATGGGGGCAACCTACCAACCTTTGGATATCATGTTTGGTAGGAGTAGGTTTGAGACCATAGTTTACCTTTTGGTTTCAAGCTTGCATAAAAATGAAACCATGTGCTGAACAAAGTTCCCATTCTGTGTCAAGCTCATTAAAAAATGAAACAGATTCCCCTAAGCAAAGTTCCCATTCTATGTCAAGATCGTTAAAAAATGAAATAGCACCTAACCATCATGTCAGTTTTTCCTAGGCAAAGTTCCTATTCTATGTCAAGCTCATTAAAAAATAAAATGGATCTCCTCAAGCATTGTTTACCTTTTGGTTTCAATCTTGCATAAAAATGAAATCATTCTTGAGCATAGTTCATTTTCTATTTCAAGCTCATTAAAAAATGAAGTAGGTTTCATTAAGCATAGTTTACCTTTTGCTTTCAAGCTTACATAAAAATGAAACCATGTTCCAAGCAAATTTACCTTTTGTTTCAAGCTTGTGTAAAAATGAAACAAATCCCCTTCCCTTGAATCGAGTCTTCCCTTTAGTGTTAGAACTCGAACCTTATTTTCACCTACTTGATTCTCATTCTTCCTACCCCCCTGGTGAAAATTTTCACATTAGTAACCAGGTTTTTTAGGTTGGGTATGTTGGGGCTCCAACCCTAAAGGTCCTTAGTTTTGGTAACTCCGTAGTTCTTGAAGAAGTGTAAGCGGAGTTACAGCCTAAAATAGTCTTAGGGGTGTCGCGGGTGGGTCGAACCCCCTTTTTGTAATTAACCCTTGGGTTAAATCCAGGGTTAGGGTATTGGGCACCCATGGTGTAAATCCATGGTTTTGTAACAGTGCGCTATATAAATAGGAAATTATGTAAAGAAGTAGGGTTAGGTCTTGAATGATTATCTTATGAAGCTATTGTAATGCGAAGATAAGAGATTGTATAAGGGTTTTTGTAAGAAGGTTAAGTCCCAGCTGTGTGCGGGATGACCTCTGCAGCTGTGTGCGCAGAGGGGTTTTGTGGGTGAAAAGGAAGATCTGCAGCTATGTGCACAGAGGCTTACTGCTGAGTGCACGACCTTGAGAACTGAAGGGATCTGCAGCTGAGTGCACAGATCAGAACTGTCATTTTAGTTGTAAAGAGTTAAATAAAGCGCAGTTCTGTGGACGTAACCCCTACACTGGGGGTGAACCACGTGACATCTGGTGTTGTGGTTCATTTGTGTGATTTGTTATTATATTTTATGCACTATTAAATAAATAACTGCTAAAGTAAGACTGTTTTTAATAACTAGCTTCGCTGTGAATTCCCAGATAAGGGTTGTGCAAGTAACTGTTTATTTATCTAATCGCGAAGCTGCATAATTGATAGTACAAGCATTCTGATTAAGTGATTGTTAATCATTAAAGACTAAAGGTACAGTAAGATTCTCTCTTCTACTTGCAGAAACCTAATTCTGCGGTACCCCATAGCTGTTTCGGGTGAGACTGTAGCCTGTTCGCAGGCTGCTGCCAAAAGGGCCAACACTGTGGGTCTTTTGTTGGTGCGAAGTTAAAGGTGAAACCCAGGTCTGCCCAGTTAGCTCAACAAATTGGTTCCGTTGACGGTTGAACTCAGTATCTGTTGAAGAGAGATCTACGTCGTACCTTGAGGGCTATGTTTTGGTGGCCCTCTGTAAAATAAATTGGTTATTGGATCGAAGCGACCTATTTCAAGTTTGCAGAACAAAAAAATAAATATCCCCGTCGTAGCGTGAAGCAATTTTTGCAAAGGTACGTTTTTTCTGATGTTCATGAAATTTTGTTTGTTTCTATACACATAGAGTTGCACCAGTGGTTATCCAGGTTAACAGAAAGGAGGATGAACTTCCAAGAAAATCATTTTCCTCCCTGGACCCCCATAAGAATCGCGATCTTGAAAAGAGTGAACAACGCGATCTCGCGAGCCGTGGATTTTTGGACTGCGCGAACTCTCGAGGAATTTGTGACGGAGTTTGCCATCGACACAAGTACCTCCTTTAGCGAAGCTGAACGACAATTTTTCAAAGGACCAAGGGGTAAGTACTTGAACCTATTTAGTCTGAATATTAAAATACTATTGGCTGAAAAAGGAATCTTGCTTATCGAATCAGATTGTTAGATCTAGCATTGCTAACCTATGATTGGAAGTGACTAGGACTACGACGAGCAAAGTGGTTTGCTGCAAAATAGAAAAAGATATAAGCGAGATCTTGGCTCCTCCACTGAGTATACCCCTTTAATATTTGAAGCCTCTAAGTCCACCGAGGTCCCCTTTGTTAGAAACCCTTCGATAACCCCGCAGCAAAGACCTATTATCCCCAAGAACTTGTCGCAGTCTGAAAGTAACACTATCCCGATTATTCCTGTCGCAGGTCAGTCTTCCCCAGCCAGTTCAAACCCTTCCTCCTCCCCTAGATCCCAGATGGCCCATGTTCATGATGACATCAAACTACCGGTTTTTAAAGGAATTGGGTCAGAAGACCCCTAGCAGTTCTGGTTTCTGTGCGAAGCTGTGTGGACCGCGAAGAACATTACGGACATAGATGTTCAACGAGCGCAGCTGATCACTTCTTTCAGAGACCGAGCCCTGACTTGGTTTCTGAATTTTTCTAGCACACAGAATCCTATCTTGGCTGACATCAAAGCAGCACTGATCCGAGAATTTAAGAAACCTAAATCAGAGTCGCAGTGCATCACTGAGTTAAAAGAGATTCAGCAGCGGCGAGGCGAATCTGTGTGGGACTTTGATCAGAGATTAAAAGTTCTGCTTGACCAAGTTAGCTTCACGATTGGACCAGCACAACATAAGGAGTGGTTTATTGTAGCATTATTACCCCACATCAGAGCTCCACTCATGCAACAGAAGGTTGTTGATCAGCAAGAAGCCTTAGAGATTGCCATAAAGCTTGAAACTGCATCTGTCAAAGATAATTATGGCATAGCTCAAATTCAAGCGCAGCTCATGGAGATGGCTTTAGAGCTTCGCGACATGAAAAAAGGGAATTCCACCCATGAAGATGTATGGTGTATACATTGTTGAACAGAAGGCCATGACAAGGACCAGTGCCCGGCACTGAGAAACTATTTGAATACTGGTGCACCAAACCCGCTGAATCCTGGCCAGCATCGACTGGAAGACTATTATCTGTTACAGAGGTATGTTCAAGTCCCGAAGAACCCTTACTATAAATTCTGTAAGTCCCTTGGCCACAATGAAGATGAATGTCGCAGTTTTGACCTTATGAGGGAGCGGACCTACGACACTTATAGGATATACCCGGATGCACAAGGCAATGATGGATATGGTTACCGAGGTGGTCGAGGCAACTTTAGAGGCCGTGGTCAAGGTATTCCTGGTGGAGGTCGAGGTCAAGTTATTTTCTATAACTGCAATTAGGCAGGACATCTTGCTCGAGACTGTCAAAACCCAACCACGACATGCCGATACTGCAGAGCAGTTGATCATGTCATCGAGCAGTGCCCACAGTTACTAGCTAAAATCCAAGAAAGAAACAACAAACCTAGTCCGAGTGTCCAGTTGATTGCTGTCAAACCACGACCAATCCCATCTGTTAATGTTGTTACAAGAAGTGGAGATACGACAGAGGCGCAGTGTCAGGCACAGCAGCCTAACGAAGCTTGGGTTCGCAAGGCCGTAGAGAAAACCCCAGCATTTGATGTTCGACGAGAAAAAGAAACTTTTTTGGAGGCCAGACAAGACTTTGTTGATTCAGATTTACCAGCACCAAACAAGCAGCATCAGTAGCTGCAATCCCAGGAAGACTCACAAGGCCAAGTAAGTACTATGTCATCGTTTTTACAGAGTTGCATCAAATTGTTAAGAAAATTAGAATGCCTTAAATGAATTACAAAAAGTTATACAGTCTTGTGAACCTCATCAAAGTCCTGATAGTGAAAGAGCTATTAGTAGAGTTAGAAGAACTAGAAGAGAGATGAGACTACATGCTCAGGTAGGAGAGTATGACATGAAGGATATTATTTTAGATCTGGGTTCTGAAGTCAATATTTTAACTAGCAAGCATGGGTACAAATGGGAAAACCTACCCTTGATTGGTCACCTATACAGTTGAGACTAGCCAATCAGCAGAGGATTGTACCCTTAGGAATATTTCCTCGGGTACTAGTAGATATAGATGGAGTCAGTACTATAGAAGATTTTGAAGTTATTGAGATCATTGATGACAGTAACCCCTATCCAGCTTTTCTAGGAATTGAGTGGGAAATAGATAGTGATGCAGTTATCAATATTAAAAAGAGACAAATGACTTTTGAAGGGAAGTGATTGAGAGCTATACTACCATTGGATCCTTCTCAAGGAGAAAGATATACGGAGCCAGTCAGAGAGGAAGATCAGGATATTCTAGACCACATCTATAATATCACAACAAAAGAAGAAGATTATGTCAAGCCTAATCCCGAAGGTGTAATGGTTTGGCAATGTGATAGCTCCTACATGTCTGACTCAGAAGATGGTCTCGAGAGTTGGCAGAATCGATTATACGAGCTACACGGCCATCGGTGCGCATGAATTACCAAATCTCTTAGATGCCTTAGTGCACAGGTCAGAGACTTGCCTAAATATGATGGGTTGACAGATCCAGGAAAATTCATTGCGCAGTTCTCAGAACAAGTGCCAGAATCACAGAGAATGCAGACTCTGGAAGCAGCATTAAGAGCTACAGCAGCGAGATGGTGGAAAGGCCACAGGAAGTATATTCACAGTTGGGAAGCTTGCCAAAAATTTCTACGCCTCCGATTCCTAGACCAATCTCAAGGGGTGCGAAGTAAGTTCAATGGGAAAAACAGTCCTCAGGAACATTTGAAGCAATGTTATGCAGCATGGGAACATGTACCTCGCGAGGAATGGGTGCATAAGTTTGTGCACACTTTGGAACCTATAGAAAAAAACTGGTATACGGAGGTCGAGCTTCGACAGGGTACTGTAAGTTGGGATGATCTTGTTGATATTTTTATACTTACATTTTCTATTAACAAAGTTTTCCCTACTTTAGATGCAGATGTCAGACTGATCCATGACAAGGCAGGTGATGATCAAGAAAGAACTGAGTACTGAACTAAGGAGCAGAACCATGAAGTTAGTTTACCAAACCTAGCAGCCCCGTCACAAATATTACCAGGACAGACCGCGGAGCAATGTTGTACCAAGGCTGCCAGTTGTGGCGAAGCTACAACAGTGATTTTACTGGAGCACAAAAACACGGCCAAGCTTAAAATCCAGCCGTTGTAAAACAGCCGAATTGACGACATGGGCACTTTAATTACCTTAATTATCTGTACTAATGAGATCATGGAAAATCCAGTACTGGTAGGACAAGATTTTTATCGGATTTGGTGCCTTAAATGCATCGTCCTAACATATTTGATTGATAAAGTGTATAAGAGGATCTGTTGTAATTTCACAGATCACATAAGGTTACCAATAATACATACTAAAACATACACAATTATAAACAGAGACAGAAGACAAGAACAGATAGGATAGAACAGAGTATTTTATTACAATGAGTTCATACAAAGCACAAAACTGAACTGAGTTCTTGTGTGGCTCAACAGCCTAATATATACAAGTTACAAACAGTTACAGAATAACTACCTGTCAGTTCGGTGAATCGACACTACTGTTAGTTAGCCGACTTAATTAACTAGTTTAGTCAGCCGACCAACTTAGTCGGTCCATCGACTTAGTCGGCTGACTAAGTCGGTCTTCGTTCAAGGCGACTTATGTCGACTTGCTCCTTCTACATCTCCCCCACGAACAAAACGTTTCTTTGTCCCGAAGAAACAGGGAGGTACAAAAAAAATGTTTGTTTTGTCGAACCCTGCAACGACTACTGAGGTGGACTGTGTAGACGGATAGTCGGTCTTCGCTGGACGCATACTTCGACTATTGTTGGTGCAGTTACGGCAAGCTGGTGCTAGAAATCTGTCCAGGTCTGCAAGGCCTTCTGGACGTCGATCGTCAGAGTAGTCAGATTTAAAAGTACCGACATCTTTCCTGCCATGGGCATTTCTGCAATGTGCTCCATGTTGGGACCCAACATCCGGTTCTATTCTTCTGCAGCATTAAGGAGTCTTTGCATCTGTGGGCAGATGTTGTCGACCTTTTCTAAGTTTGGAAGGGCTTTCTGAACCCACTGATGAGCTTCTTGTTCTAGCTTCTGTAGTTTGATATTTTCCATCACAATCTGCTCTTCAATGGTCTGCCTCATTGCTGCCTGTGTTGAATTACGTCCCTCCAAGGCCTGAATATCTTGTCTTGTCTGCCTGTTCTGATAATAGACTTGCCCATAATGAGTAGGCCAATCTCTCAGTACTTCCTCAGTAACAATGGATTCCTGCATATGGTCCTGTAAGACTTTGTAGACTTCGGAAAATGCAGTGTGCTGTGTCAGGAGTAGTCAGGCAGTCTCTTCCTTTTGCTCTACCTTAGTCTCTTGGAGATGTGTCTGTATAGTCGACACCATGCTTTCAAATAGTCGGTATGCCCTTTCCAGAGGTCGATCTGTAGCATCTTCGACCGGGCCTGGGACAACAGATTGTGCAAGAGACCTGCATTTGCCGAGAAACTCGACCTGTTCTGCCTCCTTGTCTTTGAGCTCTTTACTTTTGGTGACCGTCCTCTTCTTTGACTCTTTGGCCAAAGTTTTGAGTAGTTGGCCGACCTCTGAGTCGGTTAGCGAACTTGCATCTTTTAAGCTAATCTTCAGGCCGGATGGTCTATGATGGTCTTTATTTTTCTTCTAAGTGTCTGTCTGTGGCTCTTGGGTACCTGCAGTTGTTGAAGTGGGATCTGTAGTTGGTGGAACGGAGGCCGAGGGTTGCTCTGCTTGGGGAGGTGGTAGAGAAGTCGGGGGAGTTTCTTTTTGAGGAGGAGGGGGTATGGGGGACAGTGGTTTTGCTGCTGGAGGAGTTGGTATGACTTCTTCCGGCTGTGAGGCTGATGGTGGGTTTGGCTGTGAGTCAGGGGGTGGCGGAGGTGGTGGAGATGATGGTGGCGGAGGTGGAGACGGAGTGGGGGACAAAAGGGTGACGGGACTATTTGGTGGGCTTTGTTCAGAAGAGATACTTGCTTCCGACGGTGACGTGGGTGGTTCGTTCTGGGCGTCGGCGATGATTTGCTCCGTGATAGAGTGGATGGATCCAATCACGTCACCTCTGTCGTCGATCCTAGTGAATGTCATTGTTTCTTGGGCGTAGATTTGTTTGTGTGCTTTAAGAGGAGTTGTCGTCCGTATGGTCTGTGCCGACTGGAACAGTGTAGGCAACATCACGAAGAAGGCTCTAAGCTCAGCGTCTTTGTCGGCACTGGCTCTTAGTGCCTCCGAAATTTCTCTTTGATAGTCTTCCATCGGGTCGCCCAACTGTTCTGCCGGTGCTTGTTCTTCGACCACACGCGTCGGGGATGGAGGAGGGGGGGTCGACACAAGGTCGACAACGTTTTCAGGCGTCTGTTGTGTTTTAGCTTTCTTGGGCCTACCTTCTGGGGCTCCTGCCTCAATATATCATTGAAACTGGGTTTCAACCGACACTTTATTAGCACGGGCATCTTCGACAATGTCGACAGCCGCAGCTGCGAGTTCCTCGTCATCGTCAGACGAGTCAAGAATAAGCTTGCGCTTACCCCTGCCTATTTGTTTTTTTTGTGTCTTGAGTCTCTTCCTGGCAACCGCTATCTCTTTGGAAATCTTCTTGATGTTGCTCTTTGATAGGGCATACTCAGGGTCGTCCTCTTCGACTTCACCTGTGGGTTCTGGAGTGGGTTTGACGATTGCAGGAGCCGGAGGAGTTGTCTGTTGCACTGTTGGCTACGTTTGTATGGTTGGTTGATGTTGTTCTGTCGGCTGAGGGTCGACGGCCTATGCAGTCGAAGGTTTGACAGTAATATGCACCCAACTAGTGGTCACGGTCAGGGCATCCTCCGAGTCGAAGGTACTGATATATAGATTCAGCTCGTAGTCTTCCTCCTTGTCCTGGTCGGTCAGTGGTTCGATGGTAGAGAAGTCGAGGTTTTTGGCAGCCTCCAGAATTGGTACCTTTGTTCCTGCCTGTTAGGTCAATTCTCTGAAAATTTGTTCAAATGTCGGGTAGTAGTCAAGGTCTTTTTCTTTGGGGTCTTGACCTCGCATGTACCATACTGATGTATGGTCAAGTGCTAATCGGATATGTGAGTCGGTAGGGAGGTTTCGTCGGATGTTTTGGGGCACCCTCCACCTCATCGTCTGGACTTTTAACTGCTGGAACCAAGTCTCCAAGAATACTTTCCCCTGTGCGAGCTCATGCAGGGTGCATTTTTGTGAGAAGGGTTTGAAATGGTGCATTTCAAATCTAGTCAGCTCCCGGAAGACTAGACTGCCTTCCGGAACGAAGTGATACATGACTATCCAGATAATCAGGGAGGGGAATTTGATAATACCTCCCATCTCCTGGCAGCATTCACAGATGGTTTTGACCATGTCGGCGACATAGTCTCCCCATCGGTAGACTTTTTCATTAGTGGCGATTGTGTCGACTGCCTCCAACATCTCTAATTTAAGTTCGTTGCTTCGACCGGCCAAGGTAAGGGTGATTGCGATTATTTTTGCCACAATTTGTGGTGTTCGGGTCGCAATCTGTCCTATCATTAGTCCTTTAGAATTTTTTCCAGTCGGTGTGCCTGTGAGTTCTTGGACAAGTCCTTCCTTAATCCCAATTGGGACAGGGTCGCCTTTGTTCGACAGATCCGTAAGCGTCGAAATAACATCTCCGGTGATGTCAATCGGCTGGTCGAAATAGAATCGGCCGTTGTGGTAACGACTGATAATAAATTTAACAGCTTCTTCCTTCGTCCCGCCGAAGCTGGCCATCAATGGTGCATTAGGGTACTGGAGAATGCTGCTGTTCCGGACTTTCTCTATGGCCTGTGTCATTTTACTTCCTTCATATGCCCAATCTTGGATTTCGTCCCAGAGTTTCTGAAATGCACCCTCTTGGACTTTGGCAGTTTTGATGTTCTTCAGTCTTTGGACCAAAGGTGTGTCCTCTGCCTGCAACTCCTTGTCCTTCGTCGCAGCTCGGGTGAGTTTGGGTGCCATGATTTTGGATTGGTCGGAATTTGAACAGGGTTTGTGGGTGCTAGTT
>LPNX010918673.1:216191-295353 GCA_001517045.1 Pseudotsuga menziesii | reverse complement strand
GTTTTTGTCTTTTTGATTTAGGTTACAAATGTTCTTAGTTTGTTTTTCAGGGTTAGTATTTTTTATTTGATGCAATAAATCAATGAAGTGGGCTATCGACTCATCTGTTTGAATGAGATGGGTTAACTGCTGTGCCGTGATAAGTCGACTGTGAATAATGTCTTCTTGCTGTGCAATGTTTTGAAATATGTGTGATGCCTCTTGATAGGTGTGTTTTTGTTTTATAGGGTCTTGATAATTATTTGTGTCTTGTATTTTGCTAATTTGGGGGTTATCAGGCCCTGTTTTTGTGCCTTGACGAGTGACAATATGCAGATTTTTAGTATGTAATACATCATGCTTTTGTACACAGGACAAGACATTAACATTATTTTTCATATTAATTTTTTCCAACATAGTAGGACAAACCTCCAAGGAGTGATCTCCTACTCCACAATGCGTACAGAATTTTAGGTCAGTTCTGTCCTTATACGGACAGTCTGCCAATCTGTGCCCCTCTTTATAGAAAATGAAGCACTGGCTAGGTCGACGAGGGCGTATGTCTCGATTCCCAATGAACCGACCTCTTCCAAACCCTTGTCGTCGATTGTCATACCGACGTTCATATCATCGGCTGTTAGCTTGTTGCCCATTTTGATTGCTTGGATTGCTTTGCTCATTAGTCTGTGCTACTGCGTTTGTTTGGTAGACGGCCTGATAGTTCTGTCTATTTTTCAGGTTCAGTTGACAGTCGGCCGTGTTGTGGCTTTTTGTCTCACAGATGGCACACCAGGAGGCCTTTCCATTCTTCATGTTGTATGGATAGTCAGCTGTAGAATGGTCTCCACGTTCCTGGCAGATGTCACAAAACGCTTGAGTCTGCACAAAACGGACATCTTGTCGGCTGTACTACTGTCGACAAGTATCTTTTGAATGACCAGCTGTCGAACAGTTTGTACACCAGATCTCTTGATTCTTCAAGGTCAACTCTTTTAAATACTTTTGGACATTTTCTAGCTGTTCCTCCAGGCAGTGGTCTGTTGGATACGCAGGGATGTCTTTGTCCATCTCGACCTGCAAAGCTTTTGTCAGCGCGTCTTCATATGTCTTGAAAGTTTCCAGACTGATATGTCGGTGAAATTTCTGTGATAGACCTGCAAGGAACCACTGAATTAATAATTGTTCATCAATAACATAATCTAGTTGGCTCAGTAAGTCCTTCCAGCATTTGTCGTAGTCGCGGATAGTTTCTCCTGGCTTTTGTTGGGTTGTTTTTAGCTTTTTGGCCGCCAGGTGCTTAGCGTCTGGAGTTTTGAAAAAGGATAGGAAGTGCGCCTTTATCTCTGCTTTGGTCGCTTTGAGGGTCCTTTCTGTGAATGTCATGAACCATGTCAAGGATCTTTTGCATAGGGCCCCTGCGAACTGGGCCATCTGTCGTTCTTCATCTGTGACCTGGTTTGCTTCCCAGGTTGACTCGCAGACGAACCAATGTCGTCTGGGGTCTTCATCCCCCTCGTAGAGAGGAATGTGAGCAGTGCCGTGACCCATGCTTGAATCACTATCACTACTTTCAGAAGTTGGCGAGGTGGGTGGTGTGGCTGGTGGTGAAAGAGGTGGGGTTGTTGATACGGTCGAACCTATGGGGGTGACGATGGGGTTTTGGTCGACGGAACTTGTGCTTCCGTCGGTGGTTGATTCTTTCTTGCCGTACAGCGGATTGTTGATAATTTGTCTTCTCGATGGCCCACTGTCACTTTGCGTGCTCAGGTCTGACTCTTGGTTATCTTCTAAAGTTGTATGTCGCAGGGGGGGTGCTCCTTCATGTGTCGGTAGGAGCAAGTGGATACTGCGAAAGGAAGGTGCCGTTTGAAAGGTCACCCAGTTCCCTTCGACTGGTCGGTGAATGACAAGGTGTTGGCCCGGGTATGGTTCATCACCGAGTTGACTCCAGATTGTGATGTCACCAACTCTCAGTCGGAGGTCGTCTTCAATAATAGTCTATATTACGGTATGTGAATTGGCTGGGGACAGGGTTACTTCATCGGGAATCGTTATTTGGAGAGCTTCTTGCTGCTCTATCCACACTTCTTCATCCTTAGGGGCCGTCTCTTCCTCTACGCCTTCTTCTTGTAGGTCATGACCCGACTCTGGCAGATTCTCGTCACGGTCGGTCTCTCTAGGGTTTTGTTCTCGATGCAGCTCATCGGCTCGTTCACGTCTGGCTTCCCTTCTTTGTTGTCGTTCGTCCCTCTCGATTTTCTTAATGTCCGACATACGTTCATACAATGCTATTCCTGCGAGTCCTCTTCGGTCGACTGTTCATTACTGGTTTGGTCGACTAGTATTTACTATGCTCCCTCTCCAACACATGACCAGCTACCCCCCCATAGCCTACCCGACGCTTTTTAGAAATCTCGGATAGTTCTGTCTATTTGCTCATGAAGTATTCCCACTCCCTTTCAGCGATGAATTTCTCCCACTTCTTTTGCTTCTCCGCCCAATTAGTGTTTGATGGTGGTTCGTACAATGGTGGTCGAGGTTCGACGATATGGCCTGCTCCTTTCTCTATCAGGAATTTGAACAGCAGCGTTGGTAAGGAGCATAGAAATTGGTCAGTGAAATCTGTGTAGAATTTGGCTTTTACAGTTTCCACTGAGGTTCTGTCTTCGATTGCTTGCTCTTCACAGAAGTCGTCAGCGATCTTCTCACACCACTCCAACAGATTTGTCCTACCGCCTCGTATAAGTTTCTCTAGCAACTGTTCTTCTTTAGTTGTGTCAGTATTTTTCATCCAGGAGTTGCTTCAGTAGTTGTGGCACAGATTCAACAAACTTCTCGTGTGTCTCAGTGAAAAATCCGGCTTTGGCTTCTGCAACTGTTAGTCTGTTCCTACGTGCATAATTTTGTAAGTAATTGGCAATCTTACGCTCCCACCAGTCCTTTATCTCCTGCTCTGGTATCATATGTGAACAGATATTCTAGACATGTACTACCGGCAACGAAACCAATGTTGTAATCTCACAGATCACATAAGGTTACCAATAATACATACTAAAACATACACAATTATAAACAGAGACAAAAGACAAGAACAGATAGGATAGAACAGAATATTTTATTACAATGAGTTCATACAAAGCACAGAAATTGAACTGAGTTCTTGTGTGGCTCAACAGCCTAATATATACAAGTTACAAACAGTTACAGAATAACTACCTGTCAGTTCGGTGAACCGACACGACTGTTAGTTAGCTGACTTAATTAAATAGTTTAGTCAGCCGACCGACTTAGTCGGTCCATCGACTTAGTCGGCTGACTAAGTCGGTCTTTGTTCAAGGCGACTTATGTCAACTTGCTCCTTCTACAGGATCCCTAAGTTGAAAAAAAACACATTCTGCATTTCCTTGACACTTACGAGTGCACCCATGACAAACGAGTGAGAGCTTCAGGATATAGTAAGAGAGTTCGAACAGAGAGGTCTCCAGAGTCGTTTTGATCCCCCACATACCCCTGTTCCTCGGGAAGAAGCTCACCCAGCCCCGCCGTGGCCGATGTAGACATGGTCCGCTAGGAAAAAGTTTAAACCTGAATTTCGTTCTAAGCAGAACGAAGACCGACACAGGAAATCAGGGAAAACATCAGGGACTCACCAGATGGACCCGTCGAGTTCAGCACAGGTCCTGACTGAAGAAGAAGAGCACATTAAACCACAAAGGCCACTGTATCTCCAGCCTGTCCGACCAGGCATCCAGCTTCCCCAGTGGAGAAAGCAGTTTACATTAAGCACACCCTCACTGCCACTGGGTGTACAGCTGGTTGGCACCATGACAGGAAAAATAGACCGGCTCAAGTATGCCGACCATGACACAAATGATCATAGAAAGTTTCCACAGTTCGTACCTGCTCAATACTTGCATCGCATCAAATACCCAGACAATAATGTGACACTATTGGAAGTGCGACAGTGGGCTGCCAGCTTGAACACAGCTGGCCTGTTAAAAATGCTTGATATTCCTCATTTTGGGTGCAGCACATAGGTGACCATCGTGGTTAAGCAGCTGTTAGCATTGGTACATGACGACTACCTGTGGATAGGATACTAGCAAATTCCTATCGATGCCGAGCTTATTCATAAGATCACAGGCTTACCGATAGCAGGGCCTGTTCTGAGCATTGAATTTCCATAAAAACACGAGGATACGAAGCTCGTGTAGAGCATGAAGGACCGTTTCGGACTGACCAAGGGGAAACGAGGGTATCACACTTCCACAATTGAAGACCAGAACATCCGCTTCGCAGCTGAGCTCCTAGCGTGCAAACTCCTACGAAAGTGCAGGCCCAGCGAAGTGCCTGCCCCGGTTATCAGAATCGCTATAAACTGCACTGAGGGGTACACTTACAACTGGTTTGCATATCTTGCGAGGGAATTCCTGGAAGATTCCCGTGATGCGCAGGAAAAAGGTAGGCCTTTTCATTATTCCTGGCTATTAATACTTATTGCACTAATCGGGTGGAAAGAACCCACTGAGGCTCAGTTCGTGGAGACACCCCCAGGCATGCCGGGTGCAGTAAGATACGCATCCCTCTGGCTGTCGTCTGATAGAACATCTCAGCAGATGATGAACACTGTGTTCACCTTTTATGGCATGAGTATACACTACGAGATATTGCAAATACCACGACTTACCCATGAGTTGTTCTCTCAATATGAAGGTGCCGCGAGCTTCAGTGCCGACATGCATCACGTTTTCATTCAAGCCCGTGCAGATCCAACACATGAGTGGTTTAAGTTACCATATGTAGTAACCAAAACAGACATCCTGGGCATAGTTCAACAATGTCCAGCAGACTGGTTGAAAGATGCAGGAAAGAAACCCACTATTCCAGTTCCCCCTGTTACCCATACAGGTGCAAGTACCAGTCAGACGCAGCAGCAAAACCCTCTAGAAGACAGCGAATACCTAAGTGACTCGCAACAAGATGGAAACGGCCAAGGTGGAGATGGAAACCAAGAAGGAGAGGATGAGGAGTTTGTCAACACTCTATCAGATCTTAATCAATCAACTAAGCGCAAATCGCCAGAGGTAGAGGAGGTAACCAAGCCTCAGTCCCGCAAGAAGACAAAAGCGTCGAAGGACAAAAATCTAGACGAAGGAGTCACTGTGATGTTGGACGAGCTTGAGCAAGCCCTCAATAAATCTACTGAAACACTAACTCAAAAGTGGTCACAGTTCACAGATATGCATCTTGCTGCGCTCACGGGCGTAGCAAACAGGGTATCAGAGCTGAAAGAGTTAGTAAAAAAATCATCAACTAGGCTAGCTCCAAGTAGTACCCCAGCACCCGCGCAGCAGGATATGAGGCAATGGCCGACCAGAGATAACAGGGGCCAAGTGTCGAGCGCAGCTCTAATACTGGCTGATACAGATTCCCGGCTACCGATTACTATGACAGTTGGGATCGACTACACTAAGCTGTTTATGACAGAATTGCACCTCTGCTAGCTAGCCATCACGAAGGAAATCCACGCTCGATATCACTATTCTCAAATTCTGTTGGAAGACACCTTGAAGCAAAGCCAGAATCTCGTAGCAAGGCTGGAAGAGGTTGCGCAAAAGAAGAAAGAGGTTGAACATAAAAGAACTACACTGGCACAAGCACTAGATGAGGCATGTCGGAGTCTTCCTGACTTCGACATCCAAGACGAAGAAGAACCAGAGAAGAGAATTACCAAGCTGAGAGACTATGCCCAACAGTATCGTAGTGAAATTGAAAAGTTAAAAACAGAACACCAGAATCATATCGTGGAGCTTCAACTCCCTATCCCTCCAGAAACCCCACCTGAGGTCCAAGAACAACGCCACAAGGACATCCAGGCCTCCGCAGCAAAGATATCAGATATTGTGGGCAGCGCAGCAAAGCTGCTGGAAGATAGTATTGAAGCGTGGGCGAACCTACAGGACCACCCAGATATAGGTAAGGTACAAGAAACCATCAATCTGCGACAGGTAGAATTAGATGCAGTCAGAGCAGAAATTAAGATGCTGCCTCCTATGCAGAAAATGGCTAAGGTGAAGCAAAGCAAGGAGCTCCAGCAGGAAATTGACTCGTGCAGGATGAAGGTAACACTACTGGAAAATTCGCTACAGCCACTTGTCGATGAAGCATTGGAATTGAGCAATGCTGCGGAGAGTCGGCTCAAAATTTTGAAGAACTACGATACTTTTGCGCAGGAAAAGGCTAATGAAGTATCATCCTCAGTATTACAGGAATTGGTGGAAAAAGAGAAAGTAGCTGATGAAATTATACACAACCTCAACAGTCATTTCGACATCCTTACAAAGAATATTCTCCCACCAGAAGAGTCATAGAGTGCCCCGGGACGGGTCACAAGTGAGTCTTAGGGGACTATTGGGGCTCCGACCCTAAAGGTCCTTAGTTTTGGTAACTCCACAGTTCTTGAAGAAGTGTAAGCGGAGTTACAGCCTAAAATAGTCTTAGGGGTGTCACGGGTGGGTCGAACCCCCTTTTTGTAATTAACCCTTGGGTTAAATCCAGGGTTAGGGTATTGGGCACCCATGGTGTAAATCCATGGTTTTGTAACAGTGCGCTATATAAATAGGCACTTATGTAAAGAAGTAGGGTTAGGTCTTGAATGATTATCTTATGAAGCTATTGTAATGCGAAGATAAGAGATTGTATAAGGGTTTTTGTAAGAAGGTTAAGTCCCAGCTGTGTGCGGGACGACATCTGCAGCTGTGTGCACAGAGGGGTTTTGTGGGTGAAAAGGAATATCTGCAGCTGTGTGTGTAGAGGCTTGCTGCTGAGTGCGTGGCCTTGAGAACTGAAGGGATATGCAGCTGAGTGCATAGATCAGAACTGTCGTTTTAGTTGTAAAGAGTTAAATAAAGCGCAGTTCTGTGGACGTAACCCCTACACTGGGGGTGAACCACATGACATCTGGTGTTGTGGTTCATTTGTGTGATTTGTTATTATATTTTATGCACTGTTAAGTAAATAACTGCTAAAGTAAGACTGCTGTTAATAACTAGCTTCGCTGTGAATTCCTAGATAAGGGTTGTGCAAGTAACTGTTTATTTATCTAATCGCGAAGCTGCATAATTGATAGTACAAGCATTTTGATTAAGTGATTGTTAATCGTTAAATACTAAAGGTACAGTAAGATTCTCTCTTCTACTTGCAGAAACCTGATTCTGCGGCACCCCATAGCTATTTTGGGTGAGACTGTAGCCTGTTCACAGGCTGTTGCCAAAAGGGCCAACACTGTGGGTCTTTTGTTCATGCGAAGTTAAAGGTGAAACCCGGGTCTGCCCAGTTAGCTCAACAGGGTATGGAAGAAGAATCGTCAAATGAAATGAATCTTAGGGGCATATCAAGCCGCTAGAAACCATGCTAGGGGTAAGCTTCGCTAGCAATCATGCTGGGGGAAAGATTCCAACCTCTGTATATCATGTTAATGGGATTTTTCAAGCATAGTTTACCCATTGGTTTCAATCTTGCATAAAAATTAAACCAATCTTTGAGCATTCTTTTAAATGATCTTCGAGCTCGTTAAAAACAGTAAGATGGTGTTGAGCTAACTTTGCATTTTTCGCGCTCTAGTTAAAACATGAAAAGTGGTTTGAGCTTAGTTTATTACTTTTTCGTGCTCTAGATTCAAACATGAAAAATGTTAATAGAGTCCTCTTTAATCTCTTTTCGGAATCTTAAAATGTGAAAAGATGGTTGAGTAATCTTGTCTTCTTCATGCTCGTTAAAGCATTTGAAGAGTCGTCTCTCCGACAGTAGGTTATCTCTTTTTCGGTTCGGATAGACTATTTAAAAAAAAGGAACACTCCAGCCAATCATGACTAGAAGAGTTCTCTAAGGTATGATTTTACACTTTTTTGGGCCTTAGAGACTAAATCATATGAAAAATGACCCCCCCTGGAGTCTTCTTCTGTGATCGTTCAAACTCTCTAAACATGAACAATACCGAGTTTTATTTCATTGGACTCGTTAAATTAAACATTGAGAGACCCGTTTTTGGAATGAACCCCTCCTCTCTCAGGTTCGTAAAACATATGACTCTGGACTTGTCCTCTGACAAGATATATCGAGTGTTTGTTACCCTCTTTGAACTCGTAAAACCAAAAAGAGGCACTCATCGATCATGATGGGGAAAATGGGAAGGGAATCATTTTGCAAATAAATGGCAGTAATTTGTCATTACCTTTGAAAATGGCACTTGTCTACACATCATATCAGTTAATTGGGTATTTATCTAATCTCCGTGACGATCCACTTTCATGAGTCATGCCACTCCTTTGAGTCTTTCAAAAGAATGCATTGTCCACTATCGCATTGTGTGTTTGTCCCGTCCAGTCATGCTGCCAAGTCTTTTGTCGTGCTGCCTAATGTTCAAAGAGGATTTGAAGAAGTTCACCTCTGTAGTCAACATAGTCTTTGTGTCAATACTTTTGAGTCGGTGTTATGGTTACTACATTCACATCATTCTAGAACTATGTTCTGAGTTTCATGTCGTCCCTGTGGGACTCATCATGGCCCTCTTTCGATGAGACTATTCTTGTCAACATCAGCTCATTATCCAGGAAATAGTCTTAGAAAAAAAACTTAGTACCTTGAGATATGTATACATTAATGACATATTCTCTCACTCTCGACATAGGTTCACATCATTGACCATTGATCGATAGAATCGACTGGGTGTTCAACATAAGGACGTCTATACATACTTAGTAGATTGTACTAGGGTACCTTGGGAATATTGACATTAATGGTGATCTCCCTCATACTTCTTAACATTTCACATCATTGTCCAATAATCAAGTGGTTTCTAACATGTTCGACATCAGATCATTGTAATCACATGGATAGAATCGTACTTTGTGGAAGACGAGATGAAGACCCTGGGCATTTGTTTAAAGCGCTCATTGCTTTTTCCCTAGGTTGTGATGGAGTTTTGTATATCTAGCATGGATCCACATTTGTATGTTCATGGCTATTCTCAAATTAGAATCTGTATGACATAGATCTACATTGTATATCTGGTAGCTATGTCCAAGTTTGAGTCCTCTATCACATGGATCTATGTTGTATTCTAGTAGACATGCTTGTTTATTCCTCCCATGGATCTGCCTTGTATTGGTATACAGCCATGAGTTGAATACTTGTGTTTATGATTCAAAATATTGATGCACTACAGATTCCTACTTGACGACATGCTCCGATCGAGCCAACATTTTCACCTCATAGCAACGACTTATTCTCTCAAAGCTCTCGTTTATCGTATCCCTCTAAGACTCATGCTTTGGGGGGCATCCTATTATACCAAAAGCCTATCATCATCATGTGATACGACATTTGACATACCTATCTTCCCTTAATCCCAGCACTTGGAGTGGAAACCCATGTTGATTGTCAATCTTTCATAAACAGACTCAACACCGCACTTTCCTCTTTATCCATGAGCGGTATCTTGCTCGCACCACCTGTACCTTGTTATCCATAAGCGGTGCCACCACTTATATCCCTTGGTCCATAAGCGTTTCTTACATGAACTGCTCTGTCATATAAGGAGAACGGTGGTACCCTGGGTAAAATGGGAAAAAGAAAAGATTATCGAGGCTTCTAGATCATGAGCCTCGTGTCCTCCCTTATCCCTATCATTGTGGGTCAGTTGAGCTCGAGATCCCTCATCCTAGGATCTTAGAGGCCACCTCATCCACAAATCTCTCAACCATTCCTATCCATTGAGCCTTATAAATACAAGCTCATGTCCATGGTTGGGGGGAGAACCACTGAGGTATTGTTATGCTATTGGATTGAACACTTGGCCCAAGCCATTGGAGAGCATAGAGAAAAAAGTTGGAGCTTATGGGGATGAAAGTGTTTGGTTTCATGGAGATGCATTTCAACACTAAGGATTAATTGGTTGTAAACTTCTCCATTTTAATCTTAATGCAAAGCTGATTTCCGTCCCACTTTACTGTTGTTGTTTGATTTCACATGTAAATGTTGTTAGATTCCTTAGTCACTGACATGGATTAATAGATTATGTTCTGGTATCTTTGATATGTTTGCATGTTTAATCTAATTACAGGTACACATGTTTACTATCAAAGCAGGCATTCCAGGTATCTACAATATCCAGGGAGGGTCTTCATCCTTTGTCGTTCATTTTTTCTAGATTTGAACCATTCAGACCAGAGGAACAACTTATGTCTGCAGAAGGTGAAATATTCCTTCTAACAAAGCGATGGGCTGATATCGTAAGGTTTGGAGATACAAAATAAGATCTATGTACTAGGGATCATTCGTACTAATGAGGAACAATGATTTATCAAGCAAGGAATCAAAGGGCTCCATATCCTCCGTAGTATGGGGAACGTCACACATAAGCTCTGCAAAGACAACATATTTCTTCGAAGTGATCTTAGCGAATTCCAACTCAAATTTCTAGAGAATGACGATCCAGCATGATTATTTTCCCCCAATCACTTGACGGTTAAGAACGTAGTACATGGGGTTGGAATCAACATAGAGAGTGGTGGTGCGGAGAAAAATGTAATAACAGAATTTCTGGACCGCAATGACTGTGGCAAGAGCCAATTTCTCCACATGTGAATAATGAGTTTCAGATTCTAAGAGACTCATGCTTGCATAATAAATCACATGTTATATGTCATGTTCATTTGTCTAAACGAGGACCATGCCTATAGTAGACAAGGATGAAGCCACATACAAGGAATAATCCTTAGTATAGTTAGGTGGTTGCAACACAGGAGCATGGGTAAGTGTGTGCTTGAGATTGTCATATGCACTTTGCACGAAATCATCCCAAACAAAAGGAGTATCTTTTTTAAGTAACCTCATGAAACCATGTGTCTTTTCAGCATAATTACAAACAAAACGACGTAGAATTTTTTCCTTCCCTTGCAAACTCTGGAGTTCAAGAACATTGATTGGTGTGGGTAGAGCCAAGATATATTTGATCTTCAAGGGATAAATGCAGATGCCATCTTTTGAAACAATAAATCCAAGGGGTTGACCAGTTTCCACACAAAAAACACATTTGTGGGGGTTAAGACGGATTTGAAAAGGATGACATCTAAGAAAAATGGCCCTCAGATATTCTATGTGTAAATGCCGCTACTTTGAATGAGCAGGTGGTCATCCAAATATGGTTCCACAAAGTGTTTAAAATCATGGAAAGCATATGACATGGCGCGCTAAAAAGTAGCGCCATCATTCTTTAATACAAAAGGAAATTTGTGATAGGCAAAGGTTCGCCATGGAGAAATAAATGTCATTTTATGCTGATCAGATGGGAGAATCTCGATCTGATTGTAACCAGAAAATCCATCCATGAAGGAGAAGATGACACTTCCAGCGTAGTTGTCAATTATTTGATTGATATAATGGGTAGGAAAATTTTCTTTTGGACAAGCTCTATTTATATCCCTAAATTTGATACAAACCCTAATAGTTCCTTATTTTTTATTGATAGGGACTATGCTCGACACCCATTCGGTCAAGGGTACGGGGTATATGAAGCTCGCCTTAGAAGTTTTTCAACCTCTTTCTTAATGGCTACTGCTTTTCGTAGATGGACTTGTCTAAGTTTCTGGTGGACTGGCTTGGCATCAAGATATGTTTTAATTTCATGGAAAACTATTGAGGGGTCAATCCCTAGAATTTCTTCATATGTCCATGAAAAGACATCTCTAAATTCCTTGAAAAGGTCTATGAAATATCTAACCTCCTCAAGTGAGGATTTTTTGCCAATATGAATGTTCTTAGAAATATTGAGTTTCATAGATATGTCTACAGGAATAGTTTTTGTAATGTTGCTTAGGTTTCCTTCAGAGTCCACATTGCGAGTGAGTATGGGAGACTAAGGGTTTGTGGCTATATCTAAAGAAACTATGGATGCAAACTGGTCTTCTACCATCTTGCAAGGGGGAAGGAAAGAGGATCGATGGTGATGATATTTCCATGGCATCTCTGTTAAAGACATAACTTCCATGATGGATTCATCCATAGGAAGTGTGTGAGATAAATAGTCCAGGGATGGGGGGGTTTCTAGCTAGTATCGTATATGATAGCTATCTGAGGCCACCAACAAATGGTCGTTGATGGTTAGGTCACCGGTAGCTTGAATTGTATTATATACTTCTTCGAAAGGGGTGAACAATGTGGACTCTTGATTCGACTTACCCTTGTCCATAGAAGAGATCGAGATCATGTTAATGAATGCAGTTTGCAAACCAGGAGGAGGATTGGACAATGGAAAGACTCCCATGAGAGAAGAATCTTTAATAAGACCTACTCCAATGTCCTTATACTAAGGGGTATTCAAGAGTGGAACGCTATTTGCATTGTTAGTGATGGCAGTAGGGGTAATGAAATCAATTTGATCTACAGTGACAATCCTTCCTTGGAATGGGAACTGGAAATGATTGATACTATGGATTGCATAGCATAGAACCAATTGTGACCTAGGAGTAGGTTATAGTCCAAAGGGGCATCGAAAACATCAATGTGTATGGAAATGGACTTTCCCCCCAATTCAATGTGGATGGAAAGTAAGAGTCCATAGGGCTTAAAGTGATGACCATCAAAAGCTTTAAGAGTAGTTGGTGAACGGTTGATTTTGGGAGAACCAATGGCTCTCCAACAAGATACAGACATGACTAAATTGGAGGATCCCTCATCTAAAACTGTACGGCGAATGGTTTTTCCAGCAATTTTGGCAGCCATCTGAAAATCCAGTTGATGTGAGAGCCTAGTTTGAAAATCATCCAGCTTAAAAGTGATGATATTACTATTTTCAGGATCCATAGCTCCAACTGCAGAAAGCAAGTTTTTTTTGTTTGGTGGGACAAGTTTGGAGTACCTCTAAAGCTAACATAGTGCAAGGTGCTTGAGATAGATCTTCTACTATGTTGTAGTATTGAGCAACATGTGCATTAGGGTTGATAATGGACTTACGAAGGGAGCTCTTAGGTGCGAGGAAAATGCCTTCTGGAATAGGATTTTCAATATGAAGGCCATTAGTAGGAGGAGTTATGGAAGCGAAAGATTTATCAAGTGAAATTTCATCAGATTTCTTTTTTGGAGAGAGGTCATAACTTTGGGATCTTATGGTTAAATTAACCGTATCACTGGACATCATCCTAACTTCATCTGTTGATGAAGAGGGTCCATGTAAATATTGATGATCAATGAGTTGTTGTTGGGAAGGGAAAGGATCTTTTAGAACTGCTAGCATGGGTGAGTTTTTTAAAAAATTTCTAACTTCCTTGCGATGAGGGCATTCTTTAGTGAAATGGTCACCCCAAAAATTAAACATGGATAATTTCTCTTTCGTTTCCCTTTTGTGTCAGCATATGGATTTGGTGGATTTTGTGGTTTATTGCTCTCGTTGATTGTCAGGTTTTTTCTATTTATTTTTACCTTTCTTCTTTCCACCGGAATATTCAACAGACTGAACTGCATTTACTTTGGCCGAAACAATAGGAGAGAGTGTAGTTTTGGTAGATTGACTTGTTGGTGTAGTAGGTTGATTTGTTTTCTTTGAATATTTGGTCATTGTTTGTGTTTGAACTAAACCAAGTATCACATCAACAGGTGGTTTAGTAGTAGGTCTCAAAGGGTCTGTAGTAGGCCAAGGAGCATGGGGAATCAGATCATACAAAGTGCCTAACTGGGAATAAACCAAGTCAAGGTACTGAGCACAACTAATAGCTTGCTCTTCGGTAACAACACCTCCCATGGCCACATCTCTAGCTATGGGTGGAAGCAAAGAATTTGTGAACCATTCAGCCAGTAACTAATTAGGAATGGGAGCCTTAATCAACCTACCTCTTCTTCTCCATTCATGGATATGATCAAAGATATGGGTAGATGTTGTTTGTCAAAGTGAGGTCAATAGGGTTTTACCTGTTTCATACCGGATCGGTAACTGAAAATGTGTCAAAAAATCCATAGCTAAAGCATTGAAATCACGAAATGAATGTTGTGTAACTTGATGTACCATTTAGCTGCAATGCCAGTGAGGGTTCTTTGGAATAAGCATAGATGGATCGAGCCATCCATTAGTGATTTTGATGAACACCAAAGATGAAAATTCATAACATGGTTTTTTGGGTCCTCACGAGGTTTATCATCGAATTTTGGGATATCAGAAGGTAGCTTGACTAGGATGGTAGGTCACGAGGGGTCATGATGAATTGGGTCATTTATCAATTTAGACAGATCTAGAAAATCTAAAGTTGCCAAGAATGGTAATTTTTGATTAGGATACGGATACTGATAATACTGATAGGGCAATTACTGTCCAGTAGGACCATATGCGGATTGATAGATGGGTATAGTTGATTCCCATGAAGCTTGTTGAAAAGGGTGTTGGTTTCTAGAATTTCCATGGGGAGCTGGGTCCCCTGAGAGAGGGGGTCCTTCGGAAGGTGGTGGTGGTGGTGGTGGTCCTCTTCCTTCGGATGGTGGTGGGGGTCTGCCTCCGTTAAGTGGTGGTGGTGTTCCTCCTCCTCCAGATGGTGGTGGGGGTCCACCTCCGCCAAGTGGTGGTGGTGGTCCTCCTCCTCCAGATGGTGGTGGTGGTCCTCCTCCACTAGGTGGTGGTGGTGGTCCTCCTCCTCCAGGTGCTGGTGGGGGTCTACCTCCACTAGGTGGTGGTGGTGGTCCTCCTCCTTTAGATGGTGCTGGTGGACCTCCTCCTCTAGGTGGTGCTGGTGGTCCTCGTCTTCCGGGTGGTGGTGGGGGTCCACCAAATGGTCCATCAGGTCCTCTAGGTCCTTGCGATGGTATTCTAGGGGGAAGTCCACAGTATCCTCCAGCAGTATTGACAAAATTCCCTCCATATGAAGGGATATTTGACCAATTTGGTTGTCCCCAAGGCACAAAATCATTTTTGGGGTAAGGCATTCCAGGATAAATAGCCACATGTGGTGGTTGTTGTAAACTTGATTAACCATAGGCTATTGAGGTCCTGGATAAGTATATCCCCAAGAAGTCGTACTGTTGATAGTTTGTGGCCCTAAGGGTTGGCTTGTACTAGATGGGGGGGGACAACATGGGTATTGGTGGGGGGTATAACTACTGTAGGTTGTGTTATAGCTACAACTTGTCCTGAAATAGGCATAGTTCCACTGACAGGTAACATAAATCACGCCGGGGGTTGGCCCCAGCATGAGATTTTACTGACATGGATTGATTTGAGGATTTCCCCCCGACCATGACAGGTATGGAAGGTATAGTATTAGGTCCAGGATGTGACACTATAGGGTTGTGGTTTAGACCTGGATTACCTTGAAACAAAATTTCTTCAATAGGTCCTAACACTTGAGCTAGTGAACAATATCCTTCAGGCCATAGGTTACGAGAAGTCTCACAATAAGTTGGGTGGCCATCAAAAGAAGGTTTAATTTCAGCTTCAATCCAAGGCTCTGTATTACAGGGTAATCATGCCGGTAAAGTCTCATGATGGGACAAAGGTGGAGGAATAATTATTTCTACTCTCTCTAAAAAGTTACAAGATCGATCGACAGATGCATTAATTCTTCTTTGTTCCTCCTCTCCCAAGGGAGGATTCCTTGGTGAAGGTCTAATAACCCCAAATTCAGCAATAGCTTGGCCCATAGAAGTGCTCCAAAAAGGATCATCTGGACCATAATCTGGTGGGGAAGAAGTATCGCCATGGCCTTCCAACGGTGTATGTACAGAAACATCGGTTGTAGGAGGCAACTGGACTAAAGGACTAGCATGAGTAGAGAAATTTCATCTAGGTGGAGTAAGTTCCATATGATCCTCATCCAAAGCTGGTATCTCCACAGTTACCCTTCTTCCCCTTCCACGGCTGGAGGAGATTCGGGAGGTAAACCCTAAAACCTACGGGATTGACGCCGTGCAATATGCTCATCCATGGTGGTGGATGGAATTCTTCTAACCTAGCTCAAAGAAGAAGGAAAAATCACACAAAACCTCCTACACAGAGTTAAAGGTCACAAGCAGTCTTAAATGCTAGGAGGGGTTCAAAGTCTAGTTTCTCACCAGGATTATCAATACTTTACAAGCTTCTGCCGTAAAGCTAAGATGACCCAAAGGTTAACTCAGTTTTGATAGGGTATCCTAGTGGGATCTCCTGATATACGCAAGGTACGTGGGTGCTCAAATCAGTAGTAGTGTTTTCTGATGCACAACCATTCACAAGGGGCCTTCCTATATACAATCGAGTACGTGAAAGAACCTTTCGATATACCTCAAGGGTACGTGAAAGACCATTTCTCTATACCGATGGTACATGGAAGAACTACCCGAGTCTTAAGATGTAGCGCGGATAAATAACGACAGCTCCTACGCTTAATGATTCCCGAACACATCTCTAGCCTATCACTCAACTTTCTATAAAAATTTTAACCTAAAGCTACCATTGATTTTATCTTGACTATTAGGTGAATGTTTGTGGAAATGATGTCTCCAATAATGCAGATTAACTCTATATGCAACAGAAAACACTTCGTTGACTTTCGATGAAAACTACATAGGGTAAGGAGAAAATTTTCTCTTTTTCTTTTTTCAAGAACCTTAAAATGATGTCATTTCTACAACACAAACTTGAATCGAGAAATGCAAGAAAATGAAGTTTTTTCAAACACAAATTTTTTTCAACAAGCACTCAAAAGATTTCAGAAAATTTTGACAAAGAAACTAAGCCTCTAGTGTGCATGCAAACTATCTTTGCTACAATGTCAAAAAATCTATTTCTTCTAATCTATTTATGTAAAAAAAGTGACAACTTCTAAAGCATAAACAAGAAGAAACTAAAATGGTTATTTTTTGTATTTTCCTGGAAAATATGAGGCACTCAAAGCAGTCTAAAATGAACTAATTTAAAAGAGGCTATGATTTTCTTTCAAAAGTAAAAGTTTCCAGATATTTTGTTAAAGCCAAAACTGAAACTATCTACCATTTTCCACTATAAGAATGAAAAATATCAATCCTTGGAACTGAGCTCAAAAGAGAATCAGGTTCACAAAGTACTCTCAAACAGCAGGCATATGCAAAGAATACAACAAAATTTCAAAGAAGCAAACAAACCACACAGACTTTTCAGAAAGATAAAAAATTTCTAAACAGACGAAAGAAAAAATTTTACAAGGATTTTTTGAAGCCTGGTACCTCAAAAGTCGAATCGGCATGCTCAGAATTCATGACACAGGTTCCTACGGTGCTCTGTCAATTGAAAAGAAAAGCACCCTAGATGATGGATGACACTCTGTCAACTGAAAGAATAAGTGCCCTCGAAGGAGGGCGGTGCTCTGTCAATCAAGGGAAAAGGTGCCCTAAACAAATATCGGCACTCTATCAACCACAGAGAGGCACGCCGTCCAAACAGTATACTGAAAATTCAGATCTGCAAGAGAAATAGAAAAGTCTCAGTTGAACTGAAAATAGTAAAAAAAAGCAATTACCCAGAGAATAGTAAAAAATATAATACAGAACCGAGGAAAATTATCATAAATAAAATGAAATGAGTAGCTTACCTTGCAAACTGAAACAACAAAGAGAAGAGAGAAAAAAAAAACTTTTCCAGTGGAATGGTTACCAAAGAGTTGTAGATCTGACTAGATCTGCACTAGATCTGACTGGATCTTTCCCAGATCTGATCAATTATACTTTCCCCAGCGGAGTCACAATTTTGTTTCCAGGAATTCTCAACCAGTACGGACACTGCTTGTTCCTCTATAAAGTAAATCACAAATACAAAACAAAAAGACATAGCAACATATCCTCTCCTTAAATTATTAGATTGACTAACATGAAATAACATACCTCAACCTTAGATCTACTTGTCTTCTTCTCTGAAATTCCTTTCAATGGTTCAATACCTGCAACATAGATCACAAGGCAAATAAATAAGATCAAAGCATCATGATAAAATCATCATTCATGTTGGTGATCAAGGAATCCAATAACATCTAATTACAATTAACATAATTAAATAAACGAAAGGGAAATGTCTTTGTATTAATAATGGATGAGAAAGAAGTACAACCAAAAGCCTTGATGTCAATGGATTTTGACTCACAAGAATGTCTACAATATCCTCTAACTATGAAGATCTATCCAGCTATAAGCTAACTCTACTTTGCCTCTATTTCAGACTTCAAACTAGCAGCATAACGATGCTTTTTTGGTTCTGCCCTATGTTCCTCATGAAGGCTTCATTTATAGGCCTAAAACTTGAGAGATTGGCTTGGAAATGGATATAATAGGATCCCATCAGGTGAGGGATGCGAATTCCACCTCTCCCAAGCATATAGGAACTAAATCCATGGAGGATTCCGTACGAAATATTCTAGAAGTTTCTTTCTTCCCTTCCTTGGACCACCAACGCTCCTAGAAAATAGGGTAAAGGTGTCGATGTTATCTTTTTCCCAAAGGAGGAGGGCTACTATGCTCCTTGCTTCACTATGACCAGCGCCTTAGGAAATCTGTGCAAAATATAAGGAAGTGCCGCTTATTCTAGGTAAGGACAAAAAATGGCCAAGGAGGCTCAAGCAGCCTCTCTCGAAGACATGAATGGGAAAAGTTGAATTTCCATAAAGGTTGTTCATGCAGGGTGGAATTTCTAGGTACAACAGGTTTATTCTACCTGGCCATTAGCCTGAGGATGGTAAGGTGAAGACTTGCAATGTCAGATACCATACTTCGTAGTGAGCTCTTGCATTAATTTGGAAGTGAATTGAGTACCTTGGTCTGTGACAATTTCTCTGGGTACACCAAATCGGGTAAAGATTTCTTCATATATGAATTCTGCTACAGATTTCTCTATAGCCCTAAACAAAGCTTTAGCTTCTACCCATTTGGTAACATAATCTGTGCAAACCAAGATATATTTATTTTTACGAGACATGGGAGAGATTGGTCCTACAAAATCAAGAGCCCATTTTTCAAAAGGATCAATCATGACCTGAGTTTGTAAAGGCATTTGGTCTGATGTTGTGGGTCTACCCATTCTTTGACAACTATCACATCCTTTAACGTACTTGGAAGCATACTTAAAAATGCTTGGCCGGTAATAACTAGAGTGCAGTACTTTCTATGTTGTTCGTTTATCAGAAAAGTGTCCTCCACATGGTCCATCATGGCATGCTCGGAGGATGTCTATCATTTTATCCTCTCGCACACATCTTCTAATAATAAGATCTGGGCTAGTGTGAAAGAGGTCATTATCAACCTAGGAACAGTTAGAGCTTTGTACTATTATGCGGCGTTTCTCATATGGAGCCAAATGGTGAGGTACTTTTCTAGTTGCTAGATAGCTTGCAATATCAGCAAACCAAGAGGTTTGAATAGATACAGCAAATAGATGTTCGTCAGGAAAATTATCGTCAACAGATTTAGTATCACTATCGTGTTGTATACGAGAAAGAAAACCTGCTACTAATTTTTCTTTACCAGGTCGATCAATGATGGTAATATTAAATTCTTGTAATAGGAGAAGCCATCGGGTAACTCTACCATTGGTGATCAGTTTATTCATTAAGAATCTAATGGCAGAGTGATCGTTGTGCACAAAAAATTCATACCCTATAATATAATGGTGGAATTTATTAATGGAATAGACTACTACCAAAAATTCTTTTTCAATAACAGTATAGTTTAATTCAGTAGGAGAAATATTTTTACTGATATAATAAATGGCATAAGGTGATTGTCCTTCTTTTTGGCATAGGACTCCTCCTATGGCCGTATAAGAATCATCAATAGATATATGAAAGGGAAGGGTCTAGTCAAGGCCCCTAAGTATTGGTGCTACTAATAGTTTAGCTTTCAAAATCTCAAAAGCATTTTGACAAGATTCTGTCCATTGGAATTCTACATCTTTTACAAGCAATTTAAACATTGGTGCAACTATCCTTGTAAACTTTTCATTAAAACAACGATAATAGCCTGCATGACCCAGAAAGCTTCTCACCTCCTTTTGGGTTTTTGGAGAGGGAAGGACAACTATTACTTCAATCTTAGCAGGGTCTACCTTAATTCCTTGAGAAGAAATACGGTGTCCTAAAACTATACCTTCAGTCAGTAACATTTTACACTTTTCATGACTAAGAGCTAAGTTTGTCTCTTCACATCAAATCAAAACTTTCTCGAGGTTGTGAAAAGCTTCTTGGAAAGTATTGCCATAGGCTATAAAATCATCCATGTATACCTTGACACAGTCATGTATAAGATCAGAAAAGATGCCTAAAACTGCTCGCTAAAAAGTAGTGGGTGTATTACATAATACAAATGGCAAAAGTCGATAAGAAAATGTACCCAAGGACATGTAAAAGTGGTCTTATCCTGATCTTTAGGTTCTATTATGATCTAGTTGTATCCACTATATTCGTCAAGAAAGGAAAAATACTACTTACCTAACAAGGTATCTAATACTTGGTCAATAAAGGGCAAAGTAAAGTAGTCTTTAAGAGTGGCTTTGTTCAGTTCCCTAAAATCAACACAAATACACCATTTTCCTGTAACTTTCTTTGGAACTACCACTAGAGGAGACACCCATTTGCTATCGTAAATAGGATAGATGAAACCGATGGTAAGAAGTTTTTGTAATTCTTCTTTTACTATATCCTTCAAAGCAGGATTCATCCTCCTCTTAGGTTGTCTTACAGGTGGTATATTTGGATCATATAAATGTGGTGAATACAAGTGTCAAGGTGTATACCATTCATATCAGTGTATTCCCATGTGAATGCTCTGGTTTGTTTTTTAAGAACCTTAAGTAGTTAAGCTTGTTGATCTTCACTTAACCCTGCATTTATGTGCAGAAATTTTTTAGGGACGACCTCACAAGGTATGGTGAAAGGTCCTGTATGCTCTTCGATTGTGAATACACAAGGTGGTTCTGTAAACATTGAGAGATCCATAGTTTCTTGAAACTCATCTTCAAATATTTGATCAAATTTAGCAAACGACTAAGGAAAATATATACTAGTGGTGGAGAAAATAAACTAATTCAATACATTCTCAGTAGTCTACTCCTGTAATGCCCAGGAGAAATCACTAGGAAAGGAAAGGTCATCAAAATATTCGTCCCCAAAGGAACAATTTAACCACCATGAATTTTTAGTTACTGGTTGTGATGGGGGATATAAAATAAGTCTTTGGGTAGACAACCCATTGGAAATGGTCATCTCCCCATCCCTACATCCTATAAAAGCATTGGAAGTAGCTAACCATGGTCTTCCCAATATGATAGGATGTCCTTTAGAAGGATCCTTTAATTCTATGACCATGAAGTCGATGGGGTATTCCTGTGAAGCTACTAATACCATAATGTCATCCAGGACTCCAACAGGCTTTACCATAGTATGGTCTGCTAGTTCTAAGATGGAAGGGGTAGGTCAAATAAATTGTCCCAACTGTAAATCTTCTAAAAATGAGGTGGTCATAATATTGATGGCTTCTCCTAAATCGATTAATGTGTTATATATGGAGGTATTATTTATAATTACAGTCACTACTGGGGCTCCTGGATTGGTATATTTTGTAATCCGGGACTGATCTAACATATATTCAGACATCTCTCCTATGACATGAATTGTTAGGGTGTCTTTTTGTTTCTTCCCTGGGCCTTTAATGCATAATTCCTTTATTACCTTACTGTAAATTGGTATATATTTAATATCTTGCAATAATAGAATTTTGACACAGAGATGCTTTAATTCATTCAATATATCATACTCGGAATGAACTATGGGATTTTCTATTACTAGTCTTGCTGGAAATGGAGGAATTCTTTGTTCCTAAATATATTCTTGCAGAGGATGTGTAGGTACTGGAAATTTTGGAATGTTCACATCCTCCAAGATGGAATCATTCATGGGTTCATTTAAATATTCTTCTTCTTCATTTTCCTCATGAATGACGACTGAAGTTCTGGGTTTATCATTAACAACTCTTCCAGACCATAATTGAATCTCATGTATAGGTACAGTCGAAACAAGGTAGGATGGAAGAGTTTGCAACTCAATATTGTTAAGAGATTGAGTTGGTTTATTATTAGGGTTAGGTATCGGTTGTGCAGGTAATAATGTTGACCATGGAGGATTTGAATTCTAGAAGAGATGAGGTTTTTGTGCAATGAGAGGAACTGGAGGTACAAATCCAGGAAAATGCTTCTAGAAATTCGGTTGATGTTGAGGATAAGGATGATTAGGTGGAGGGATATGTTGTGAATGAGGGTATGGCTGTCCTCTCCACCCTTGTGACCAATATTGTTGCTGTGGAAATTGAGGAGGAGGATACTGAGGTGGCCAACTCTGCCAACTAGGATTGTTCCATTATTGGGGTTGTTGGTACGGAGAGTAATAGGGTGGGGATTGTGGTGGAAAACTCTGGTATGTTATTTGATCTCTAGATTTCCAAGGAGGCCTCCTAGATGTTTCACCTACATCCCCACTCTTCTAGATGGATTGCAATCTAGGAAATGATGGACAGTTATCTGTTGGATGTTCCTCTGTATAGATGTGACATATAGAAATGTTGTTTAACAGGCATTACCTTTGGGGATGTTTTGTTGTACACCTTGGACAGAAAATACGCATTGTTGCCCATTCTTCATCTTGCCTTTTCTTGGCTTGTAAAGCATCTAATTAAGAACCCATGGCTCCTAATATGTCAGTCTTAAAATTCTCCAATAGGTTACCCAATTCCATCCTTGTAATCCCTCCTAAACTAGGAACATTTCCTCTTACATTTCTACTATAAGGATTGTGAAATTTGTTCCCAACTTTCCCCCTACTTCTAGAATAATTTTTACACATCTCACCGATCTGTGCAAAGGTTTTATGAGAAATGTCGATGGCTGCCATGAGAATAAGACTCTCTAGCAAGTCCTCAGAGATTGCTTTGATAAAAATTGTATGTACTACATATTCTTGAAGGTCATGATATTTTTATTTATGAAGTATATAAATGAACCTTTCAAGATAATCCTCTAGGATTTCATATTCAAGTTGTTGTATCTTGAATATATCATGGCGAGAGTCTTTATGTTTGCAGTATTCTTGATACTTTCGCAAGAATGAGGTTCTCATTTCATCCCAAGTTCTGATAATGGATTCACCTAATCCCATGAACCATCGCAAGGCGAAATATTTTAATGTAGCGGGAAATAGTTTTAGTTTGTGAGCATATTGTAGATAATTATAGCTCCTACAGAGAATATCAAACTCGAACAAGAATGTATCGGGGTCCTCATTACTTTTTCCATAAAAGGTAGGTAAAGAAGAAGGAGGGATGTTTTTCATATTTACATCCAGTACAGTGTCTAAAATAGGAAACCCAAAGGTAGCCTGAGTGTGATTTTCTCCTTCTCCTTTGTTATTTCTAACTTCGTTACGATCTTCGTTCTCTCTCTGTCCCTCCATATATGCTAGGTTTTTAATATAAATATACCTAGCAAGCTCCTTTTGAGGTGATAATGGAGCGTCCCCATTCTCTGTTTCGGGAGAGATATTCCCCTGGTCAACCATTTTCTTATTGAACCCTGGAGGGAAAGTAGGTTCTACTATGGATGTCTCAATTTGTGAGATGACTGTATCTAAGTGGTTTCCAATGAGGGATTTTACCTATTCAGGATCAACAAAGTCAACAAATTTCGGACTTCCTACTAGTGAAAAGGTCGTATTCTTTGGTTCTATGACTAGTGGAAAACTACAGGTTACTAGTGGTTGATCCTTCTGAATTTCTTCCAGAATGAGGTCCTTAGGACCTCTAGGCATGGTTCCTTCACCTTCTATGGTTTCCTTAGTAATATCTCCTAGAATATTTTCTTTAGGTTTCCAAGTAGAATTACTCCCTTCACGTGTTTTTCAATACCTTTCTGGTGAGTTAGTATTTGGGGTATTACGTCCCCTGGAAGAGTTAGTAATAATGTTGATAGGTTTTCTTGTCTTAATAAATCTACCCTGAGGATCTCTAAGTCTGTTCATGAAAAGAAAAGTAAATTAAAGGAAACTGATGCTATTATTGTTGTTGTTGTATTTGGGGGCGCTTGCTAAAGAAAAACAAATATGTGACAAATGCAGAAAACAACACACTTAAAAAAACAACAAAGGAACAACAAGGCTTTGGGGCACCCCACTATAGTGGATGCGTCTAGCTGTTACACCACGAAAATTCCAGGAATTTCATAGTGAAGTCGTATTTTCATCTTACTATTCTCCCCTCCCTCTTGTTGTGTAATATAAAAGAAATCTGTCTATCTATCTAAACTTCATAAAGGAACCCTATTTATTCTACCTTATAAAACAACTCCCCGGCAACTGCGCCAAAAATGTTGGGTGTGTTCTACTATCTTAAATACACCTAATATTTAATTATTAACTAGGGTTGCTAAGCTTAGAGTTGATACAAAATATTTGCAAAGGGAAAAAGGCTCCTAGGGTGTCGTGGAGGTATTTTAATAAACAAAATATCAAAATATCTTTCAAAATGAAAAATCGAGGAAAAATATTAAGGCTATCTAAATAATTGGACTAGACTGGAGTATCAAATTCTAAACAGCTATTAAAAAGAAAGACATAAACAATAATAATTATAACTTCATACACTAACTCATACATAAAAATAATTATAACAACTGAACTAACAAATAACCAACTAACTACTCCTTAAGCGGAAGGCTGGGGTAAAAAGACAACTTATCTTACAAAGAATAGAAAAATGGAAAAAGAAAATAGAAAAATTAATAAATAAAACTGAAAGAAGCAAGTAGAAAACTTAATAAAGATATTTAAACTGGATTCTTCAATAAATAAATACCAAAAACAAGAATGATTCCTATTCTAACTTCCTCTTAAAAATAATACATCTAACCCTAAATTCTATATGCAAACAAAGATAACCATGAAATAAAAGAGCAGCAAAACAAAATCAGTATTTAACATTCAAGAAATGAGAACAACTTAATCCATATTTAATTTAAAAAGATAAGAAAATAAACGAAGAATAATAAAACCTTAATCAATATCCTAAAACAATCAAACTTTAATTGAAATGCTTAACTAAAACTACCAACTACAAACATAATCCAAATATTGACAAAAAAAAACTAGTAACAATCTCAAAATACATAAAAAACAGTAAAAACAGAACCAAGGGTTAAATGACAGACTAAACAGTAGGTCTATAAAGGGTGACTAAATGGAAGACTGGACAACTGGTCCGAGTCCATACAGTAAAAATGGTAAAAACTAACATAAATGAATTAATTCTTTAGCTGAAGTTATGCAGTTCTAAACCTAATGCATGGAATCAATAAACAAACCTATTTAATCAGCAAATTAACTTCAAACTAACTCTGAAACAAAAAGAAAGCATTGCATTGTAAACTAATGAATAAGCTAGAATTTAATTTAAACAAACTGGAAATTAACTTAAGCAAATTCATGGCAAGAAATAAATAAACAGAACTAAATGTAAACAAAAGCAAACTATTTTATATAAACAAATTCATAACAGGAAATAAATAAACAAGACTAAATCTAAAGGAAAGCAAACTATTCTATATGTTTTGAAATAAAAATTGAAAACAATGCTGAAATGAAATGACTGTAAATAAACTAACTAATAAGCAAATGACTGGAAACAACTGGATGAAAGAAAATATATGCGCGCATTCTACGTATTTAACTGTTGAAATAAAACTAAGTTAATGCAATACAGGAAATAAAATATCATTTACTATTAACTGATGAAAACAAACTGGAAATTAAACTAAACTAGATAAAACATAAAAGAAAGAACTAAATTAAACTAAACTAGATAAAACAGAAAGGAAAGAACTAAATTAAACAAAGAAATGAACCTCTAGTTGATGAGAGGACTTCTCAACAATCAGGGGTGAAGTCTGCTAACTCCTACTCAAACGCAATCTTCAACAGCAATGCATACAGCTCTTTATTTAACTTCAGAAATAGAATTACAAAATACTTCTCTAACTCTCTTGACTAACTAACTTCTAACTCTGACTAAATTTGCTCTGTATTCAGAGACTAATATATATAGTTTACATGAGAGATGAGCAAGTTGACCCTAAAGGTCAACTGCTCTCTAATTTTAGTCAATCTTTAAAGCACATAATTGATTTGCAACCAACACATGGTCTGGCTCTTCCTTCAGCGTGATCGTGGCATAATATGGCGAGTCTGCTCCTTCTTTATCATGAACAAGCCTCTTAAGTGTGCTTGATGTGGTGACGATCCCTTCCTTAGCATGGAGGATGGACTGGTGGTCAACACAAGATTGTACACAGCAGCATGCTTCTAGAATGCAGGTCCTTCATCAACACGAGTGTGTGGACTTGTGATGTTGTGGAGAGAAAAGGAAATGACACAATCGGTCTTCTAGAACACAGGTCGTTCCATCCCTTAAACGCACAGGCTTGTGATAGTTTAATATTAAAACATAGGAGGCCATGAGTAAACAGAAAATTTCCAACCCTTTAAATGTGTGGATAAAGAGCAGCTAGGTAGCGATCCTTCCAAAGGAGGAGTTAAATGCATCGGTCCAGCACAAATATGGTTGGCATGATGGCGAGCGAAGGAGATTACAAGTTGTTTTATGTTTAAATGCTCAAAACCTATTATGGACAGCATGTAGGTTGGTGGGCGAGATGAATGGTGAACTAAATGGAACATTGAGTCGTGAGCTAGATGTGCGTCGATCTAGGGCAAACATGGCAAATGATCAGCATATTTCACACGATGGCTGGATGACGAGGTGAAATCCAAGTTGGACCGTGACCTGGACATATGGTGCGAAAGGAAGGTTGAATACGTTTTAGTGTTAATTTTCCCAAACAAACTATAAAATATGCAAACAAATATACATATCAAATAATACATTAAATATGCTTTAAATAATATACTTTTGAGTTAATAAAATCATAAAAAATGATATTAATAACCAAAGTTATAATAACATCAAATTTGTTCTTACCTTGTGCTGAAATAACGATCTGCGTGACATAAAACATACTAAATATAATCAAATATGTGTTAAAATGTGTTATTTAATCGCCAAAAATGATAACAAAATGAGGCTCAACACCTTCCTCGTTTTCCTATTACCTTAGGAGGGGAAAATGTCTGTATCGATATTATGGTATTCCAAGGTCCCTTATATTTTAATCTAATCCTTAGAAGAGATTATGTTTGTGCCATGAAAGCTGTAGTTTCCACACTCTTTCGAGTGATGCATGTTCCCCGTGATGGGAAGACTGCAACCATTGATCAACTCTCCTTTGTCAAACCTGATCATCGCATGACTCCTAGTCATCAAACTTCCATGAATGTGCCTCATGTTCTTGTGGTTCAATCCCCTTCATTGGTCCTGTCTCTCGACTCTAGACATCACACTGGCGTTCAGTTGTTTGTAAATAAATAGCTTCTGCCCATCATGAGAAATAATTGGGGGCATGTCTCCAGTCTCTAGAAATCATACTAGAGTTAAGCTGCTAGCTTTTTATCTAATGGGGGAAACCTACCAACCTCTAGACATCATGTGGTTAAGAACTATGGTGAGAAAAGTTCCCTTTCTATGTCAAGCTCGTTAAAAAATCAAACAGATGTTTGCAAGCATAGTTCCCTTTCTGTGTCAAGCTCATTAAAAAATGAAACAGGTGGCATTGAGCATAGTTTATTTATAGTTTTAAGCTCATTAGAGAATAAAAACTGGCCCTGAGCATATTTTACTTCTGGTTCCAAGCTCATTAAAATGTAAAACCACTCCTCAAGCGTAGTTTACTTTTTGGTTTTAAGCTTGTGTAAAAATGAAACCATACCTGAGCATAGTTCCTTTTCTAAGTCAAGCTCATTTAAAAATGAAATAGAATTTCTCAAGCAAAGTTTAATTTTTGGTTTTAATCTTGAATAAAAATGAAACCATCCTTCAAGCATCGTTCTTTTATGTTTCAATATTGTGTAAAAATGAAACAGGTCGTCCCTTTGAAATGAATCATCCATCCTTTTTAGGACTGGGACCTTCATTTCTTCTATTGTTAGATAATTTTTCTTCCTTCATATCTGGTGAATTTTTCTTAGTAACAACCTAGAGTTATAATTTTGGTGAAGATAAAAGAGTAGGCAGATGAAACGAAGCTTGGGGGGCATGTATTCAAACTTTTTATGTTGAAGTTGAGCCACTAGATAGTTTTAACTGGGGGTAAATACCAACCTATGGACATTTTGTTGGGAAAATATTGCTGAAAAGACTCGTGTTGAGCATACTTTATTTTAGTTTCAAAATCTCTAAATCATGGAACAGTGTATTGAGCATAGTTCTTTCTCTATTACAAGCTCGTTAAAAAATGAAGCAAATACCCTGAGCATTCTTCCAACTGATCTTAGAGCTTGTTAAAAACAGTAAGAAGGAGTTGAGCTTACTTTTCATTTTTTGTGCTCTAATTAAAACATGAAAACTAGTTTGATCTTACTTTATCATTTTTTTCGTGCTCTAGATTTCAAACATGAAAAAGGTTATGAGTGTTATTTTCGAAATCTTAGTCGTTCCCGTTAAACCTAGTACAAAATTTTTGAGTCAAGTTTTACTTCTTTTTCAGGATCGTTAAACCAATAGAGGAAATTTCAACTCAAAAATGGGCCTCCTAAGAAAAACTAATAAAATTAATAGTTAAAATAGTAAAATAAGATTTATTAATTTTGGAGGAAGAAAATAAAAAGACTACTTTTTTGTTTGTATGTTTTACATATCTCCTTGTGTTTTTACTCAAATTTCGATTGGGAGAGCTCGTTGGATGCTAAATTAAATTCCACATCCAATGAGTACCCACTTGACATACTATTGATGGGCCTCACTATCCCAAAAACAAGAAATACATGAAAACATGTGAGAGAGATATGTCGAAATTTGAGTAAAATGACAGGGAGATATGTCGAAAATACGAACAAAAAAAGTAGTTTTTTTATGATACCTATCCCCAAATTTATATTAAAAGGAATTTTAAGACCTATACGGTATTTTAAATTTAAATCAATTTCATTGGCTAACACATGATGACATGGAACTTGAATTAGAGTTAAAAGGCCCATTTTGAGTTGAAATTTTCTCTAATGTAATTTTCTCGAAAATAAACCCTAATGGAGTCTTCTTTAAGCTCTTTTCAGACTCCTAAAATGTGAAAATATCATCGGGTGAACTTGTCTTCTTCATGCTCGTAAAAGTAATTGAAGAGTCATCTTTCCAACGATAGTTTACCCCTTTTTCAGTTTGGATTCACTAAGTTACGAAAAAGGAATACTCTACTCATTGACTAGAAGAGTTCTCTAAGGTATTATTTTATACTTTTTTGTGCCTTTGAGAATAAATCATATGAAAAAAGGAATTTTTGGAGTCTTCTTCTATTTCTTTCAGACTCTCTAAACATGAACGATACTGAGTTTACTTTCAAGGGACTCGTTAAACTAAACACTAAGAGACCCTCTTTTGGGAACGAACCCCTCCTTTCTCAGGTTCGTAAAACATGTAAGAATGGACTTATCCTATGATAAGCTACAATGAGTATTTTTTATCCTCTTTGAACTTCTAAAAATGAAAATAGGCACTCTTCAATCATGATGGGGAAAGTAAGGGAAGTGAACCACATTTCATTTGCAATAATGGCAGTTTGTAGTCACCTTTGAAAATGGCACTATTGGAGCAGGGTCCCGCAGCTACAGAAGAAGCTGGCAGTTTAGTGGATAGACAGTTTTGGCAGAGAGAAGATAAGATAGAGCTACGACACCGTAGCACATTTCCAGCTACAGAGCAGAGCCGGAAACCATGACTTTTAAGATAGATAAGTCAAGGAAGATGACGGTACCTGAGCGGCCGAGAAGAGAGAGCTCACCCACTACATTGAAGGCAGCGGCGGAGACAGGAGGGGTCAGCGACCCTCATAAAGGAAAATGAGCAACGAGGCTGAAGCATTGAAGACGAAGGACAGAAAAGTGAAGCGGTGCATAGTACCCATGGTCAGTGCCGGGAAGCATGGAAGACTACAGAGAGTTGTGGTGTGACGGAAAGCGGCTACCTCAAGTACAGATATGGCCGACTGTCACTAGTTAGGGTTTCGGGTTACTGTTGGGACAGGCCCACAGTGTTTTAATGGCAAGGCCTTCGGGCTGCCTATAAAGGGATGTATTTTGTATTGTAAAAGGTTGGCATTTTGGGCATTTTAGGCCATCCAGCTAGTCATATCATCAGTAGTCTGTTAGCTTACTGTTATTTTGTATTGTAACAATCCACAGGGATTGACAGAGAGGGAAGAGTATATTGTAAGAGAGACAATATAGAGATAGAAAAGAGATCTAAGAGAGGAGATCTTGAGCTGCATATGCAGTGCAGCAGAACTGTGTTTTACCTTCCCCTGAGCTATAATGAAAACACAGTTCTGTTGACGTAACTTCCATCCTAGAGGTGAACCACGTTAAAATCGAGTGTTATGTAATCTTATGTGTTATGTTTACTTGTGCATTCACCAGTTATTTCATGAACTTTATTTACAGTCAATGAATGAATGTGTTAATCAGTTTACAGCAATATAGACGGATAAACATAAGTTGAAGTCTTTGGCATGTTGTATGTGGGTTCGTTTATGCTTTGCTTGAAACAGTCACTAGTCGCAGTATTGAACAGTCTGGTATGTTGATTCTTGCGAGTCGACACGAACAACGATAAGTGCGCTGAGCCGCGGGAGTAGGTTATCGCAAGAAGGTGATACCACACCAGCAGAGGAGCTGCGGTGCGCGATACCATAGGTTAAGGGCTTAGCGTTGGGAGGAAGTTATGTGTCGCTTGGTGAGCGGCGATGCGATAAGGCTAGAGTTATCGTGAGTCAGTGAAAGTGCGCGACGTGGAAAGGGACTGCATGACAATAGTAGAAGAGACCTCGCAGCTAGAAGAGCTGCGAGTTGAGAGATCGCGCGACGCGAGCCGAGGAGTCGCGTGACGCGTAGAGAAAGAGACCTCGCAACTAGAAGGGCTGCGAGTCATAAGAAAAGACACCACAGAACCTGGTCCAAGATGCTTGAGTCCTTGGCCAACCCATTAGAATCACTTCAGGTGAGACTTCAGGCCGCTTCGTGGTCTGTTGCCGAAAGGGCCAGTGAGCTAGGGGTTTTGTTGGTTGATTATAGTAAGCCCAGGTCTGCCAATCATAACCAACAAATGGTTTCATTAGCGGTCCCTTTCCACGTCGCACACTTTCAATGACTCATGATAACTCCAGCCTTATCGCATCATCGCTCACAAGGCGACACGTAACTTCCTCCCAACACTAAGCCCTTAACCTATGGTATCGTGCACCGCAGCTCCTCTGCCGGTGCGGTATCGCCTTCTTGTGATAACCTACTCCCCTGGCTCAGCGCACTTAGCGTTGTTCGTGTCGACTTGCAAGACTCAACATACCAGACTGTTCAATACTGCGACTAGTGACTGTTTCAAGAAAAGCATAAATGAACCCACATACAACATGCCAAAGACTTCAACTTATGTTTATCCTTCTATATTGTTGTAAACTGATTAACACATTCATTCATTGACTGTAAACAAAGTTCATGAAATAACTGGTGAATGCACAAGTAAACATAACACATAAGTCAATCACATAACACTTGATTTTAACGTGGTTCACCTCTAGGATGGAAGTTATGTCCACAGAACTGTGTTTTCATTATAGCTCAGGGGAAGGTAAAACACAGTTCTGCTGCACCGCATATGCAGCTCAATATCTCCTCTCTTAGATCTCTTTTCTATCTCTATATTGTCTCTCTTACAATATACTCTTCCCTCTCTGTCAATCCCTGTGGATTGTTACAATACAAAATAACAGTAAGCTAACAGACTACTAATGATCTGACTAGTTGGATGGCCTAAAATGCCCAAAATGCCAACCTTTTACAATACAAAATACATCCCTTTATAGGCAGCCCGAAGGTCTTGCCATTACAACACTGTGGGCCTGTCCCAACAGTAACCCGAAACCCTAACTAGTGACAGTCGGCCATCTCTGTACTTGAGGTAGCCGCTTTCCGTCACACCACAGCTCTTTGCAGTCTTCCATGCTTCCCGGCACTGACCATGGGTACTATGCACCACTTCGCTTTTCTATCCTTTGTCTTCAATGCTTTAGCCTCGTTGCTCCTTTTCCTTTATGAGGGTCGCTGAGCCCTCCTGTCTCCACCGCTACCTTCAATGCAGTGGGTGAGCTCTCTCTTCTCGGCCGCTTAGGTACCGTCATCTTCCTTGACTTCTCTATCTTAAAAGTCATGGTTTCCGGCTCTGCTCTGTAGCTGGAAACGTGCTACGGCATCATAGATCTATCTTATCTTCTCTCTGCCAAAACTATCTGTCCGCTAAACTGGCAGCTTCTTCTGTAGCTGCGGGACCCTGCTCCAATAGGCACTTTTTTGCATTCCATTCATCCAATTGGGTATTCAGCTTTCTTTCGAGTCGATCCACTTTCATGTGTCATGTCACTCCTTTGAGTATTTCAGAGAATGCATCATCCATCGTTGCATTATGTCTTGGCATCCGCCTGGTCAAGTCAATGCTTCCAAGTCTTCGGTCGTACCGCCCAATTTTCAAAGGGAAGTCATGTTAAATTTTGTGTCAACTACTATTGATTCAGTCCTATGGTTACATCATTATCAAAATTCCAAAACTTTGTTTCAATTTTCATGTCGATGATGTGGGATTTATCATGGACCTCCTTCGATGAGACCATTCCTGTCAACTCCAGCTCATTATCTAGGAATTAGTCTTAGAAACAATGTAGTACCTTGAGATCTGTATACATCAATGGCATATCCTCTTGCTTTGGACATAGGTTTACATCATTGACATTTGATTGAAATATCCGACCGAGTGTTTGACATTAGATCATCTATTCACATTCGAAATATTGTACTAGGGAACCTTGGTAATCATCGACATCAATAGTGATCTCCCTCGCACTTGTTAACAGTTCTCATCATTGACCAGTAATCAAGTTGTTTCTACCATGTTCAACATCACGACATTGTAATCACATGGATAGAATCATATGTTGTTGAAGAAGAGATGAATACCCTGGGTATCTGTTAGGCACTCATTGCATTCCCCAGGTTGTGATGGACTATTTGTGTGAGTCCTAGAATGGATCAACATTTGTATGGTCGTGGTTGTGCTCAAATTTGCATCTGAATGACATAGATCTACATTGCATGTCTCGTAGATTTGTCCAAGTTTGAGTCTTCTTCGCATGGATCTACGTTGTATTCTAGTAGCCATGATTTTTTGTACCTCACATGGATCTACTTTGTATTGGTCCACATCCATGATGAGAGGTATCTATATTTGAATCAAAGTGTTAATGTACTACAGAATGAGTTATGTTGTTGGAGATATTCGATCAATGAAGTCTTTCCTCGATGTGATAACTTGTTCTAACAAAGCCCTCACCTATCCTATCCCTCTAGACTCATGCTTTGGGGGGGAATTTTTTTATACATGTTTCTTGTCATCATACTGTACTAAGAACAAAACATCAGAACTTGCCTCCATTCACCAAGTTATGAAGTGGAATTGAACTTGGATCAGTTGTTTAAAGATTTAATCCACCACTGCCCTTTACTTATGGACAAAGTGTGTTACCTAAGTCAGTAACACCTGTTTTCCATGCACAACAAGCGGTGCTACCACCACTTACCTTTGTACAATGAGAGGTGCCTTATTGGTAATGCTCTGTAATAGTTGACAAAGAGTGTTGCACGAGTTTAAAAGCTAAAAATAGATGTTTCATGAAGCTTCTCAAACCTCAGCTTCGTGGCAACCTAATCCCTAGACTCTTGGACCATCTAAACTCAAAATCCCTCCTTGTAGGATCTCCCCTCCACCTCATCCACAATAATCTCAACCATCCCTATCCTTTAATAGCTATAAATATTAGCTCATCGCCCATGTGTAAGGGGAGGAATATTATGCTATGGAACCAAAATTATGGAAAAATATAGCCAAGGAGAGAAGGAATTAGGTGGACAAGTTGAAGCTTTGGAGGCAAGATCTTACTTGAGGAGAGACTTCTCAACACTAAGGCTCTCGGTTGTAAAATCTCTCTTATTATATTATTGAAATGAAAGTTCTATTACACCAAAATATCATCACCATCATGTTATGAGATAGGTATTCCCTTGTTTTCTCCAATCCCTCAAAGTTTCCCTAGAGAAATGACAAGAAAAAATATCCCCTTGCAATTTTTCCTTGTTTTGAGTTGGTAACGCTCCTCTTCCATTGACAAAAGGTGGTGTTAGGCCAGCACCACTACTTATACATGAGAAAGAAGTGGTGCCACCACTCCCTCCCTTACTACAAGAAGTGTTGCCACCGCTCCTGCCCTTACTACAAGAAGAGGTGTCCCCTTAACACCACTTGTTTTCTTCATTGGAGGAGCGGTGCTCGAGTTTTCAAGGCAAAAAGAGAAGCTTCAAGAGGATTCTCGAAGCTGACCTCCGTGGAGCCTCATGCCTATGGTTTAGGGCTAGCTAGAGCTCGAGATCCTCCCTTTTTGGATATAATCTCCACCTCACCCATAATATCCTCAACCATTCCTACCCTCCCATGCCTTTAAATGCTGGCTCACCCCCCATGGGACAAAATAGGAAGAATTGTGTTTCATACCCAAACCCTGTCAGAATAATTCTTGATTCTTTGGAGGCAAGGTGAAGTTAGAGGCAAGGAGCCATTGGAAGGAACTCTCAACACCAAGGCATGAATGTTGTAGTCTCTCCATTTATTTCTAATTAAAAATGGCTTTTCTTTCCCATATATGATGTTTCATTTGTATTTATTGCTTGATTCCTTGGTCATGAGCATAGATCTAGTTGATTATATTGTATGCTATCATGTTTCTCTTGTTGTTTTCCATGTTTTACAAGTTCTACGGAGATAGCGAGGACAACCTTTGAGAGAAGTATCATGTCATTTCATTCAATTGATTAACCAGATCTATGGGAAGTTTAACTTTTGGTGTTTGTGCTTTGTTCTAGACCTAAACCATTCAAATCTAGGGAACCAGCTCTTGCCTGTAGGAGGTGTGTATTTCCGGCTAACAAAATTGGTGACTTCACTAGGGAGTACATCAAATTCTGGATCATTGGTAAGTTGAAACCTCCACCTTCATTTTCAGTTTGTAGATCTACTTTGAATTTGATTGATTTGCCTCTATCAGCCTTTGGATCTTCATGTTTTTGGTTCACTGGGTTTTCTGGTGATTGTATGGGTTCATTCTTTAGACTATAACTTACTTTTCTATTTCATTTTTTATTTTTTCAAATCGTCATCTTGGGCACCGCTCTTGAGTTGTGTTATATGTGTGGTTCTGGAGCTGTCACCGCTCTTCCTATGTTTTAAAGAAGTGGTGCCACCACCCTTTCTTTGTGTATAAGAAGCGGTGTTGGACCCGGTAACGCCTTGGTGTGAACTTGGTAGAAGTGGTGCCACCACTCTGTTTCTATGTGCAAGAAGCAGTGCTCAAGCTAGTAATGCATTGTTCAATACCTGTAGAAGTGGTGCCAGGTATTCTTCTTAGCCCTGTTTGGTATTTGATTCTTAAATGTTTATCTTGGTATCTAAGATGAATGCATCAGATTGTTACAGTTGTGTTTTAAACTCTGCAATTCATTTTTGAACAAAAAACTCAATCAAAAACCAAAAAATAAAAATAAAAAATGAGCCAAAAATGTTTCTCGGTGGCTCACACCCCTGAAACCCCCTAGACCCCCCTTGAGCGTGTATGAATTCATACGTATTTTCAATAATTGTGATTGATGTTGGTCTTTAAAGCTTCATAGTTGGCTTTGAACAGAACTTTGCTTTGTTAGATCTCTGATTTCTGTCTTCTTTGATAGAACAAGAAAATATTCATTCTAGTTTTTCTTCATTTTTTATACATGATTTTTGTATGGTTATTTATTTTTTCAAAAATTGTGACAGAATCCATATAAAATTTATTGTAGAATGTTTCTTTTAGTTCATTCTCACTTTAGTTGAAAAATATGAACACTTTTGTATAAATTTGTAACAATCTTTTCTTGCTTTTCATTATAGATCTCACTTATTTTTCAGCTCAAAAGAGAAGATTTTGTTTGTTTAGTTAGGAAAGGACCATATAAGCAAGTTTCTTTTATTTTTGTATGGGATTTATTCTATGTTTCAAATGAATTGAACCTCTCTCTCCCTTCCTTACATAGGGCATACTTTAAAAGTGAAAGTGAAATTTTGCACATCATACTGCATGGTTTTAATTTTTATGTCCTCACCTCATGCATCCACCTAACCGTTCAAGATAAAATTAAGCACTAGCTTAGGTTTAAATTTTTTTATCAATTTGTGTGATAGGTTAGTGACATGTTTGGGTGTCATAAAACATATCATTAATTTGTCTGTACTACATCTCGGGATTCATGCGGTTCATCCACGTACCATCAGTATATCGAACGGCCTTTCACGTACCCTTGAGGTATATCGAAAGGTACTTCACGTACTCGATTGTATATAGGAAGGCCCCTTGTGGATGGTTGTGCATTAAACATCACTACTACCTATTTGAGCTCCCACGTACCTTGCATATATCGGGAGACACTTTTACGAATCCTGAGACCATCCGAGTTAACCATTTGGTCATCTTGGCATCACACTAGTTGTGATGGTTTGACAATCCCGTGAGGTTCCAGACCTTTAATCCACTCCTCTCACATATTTTTCTTATTGCTTTAGTTTGAGTAGCGCTTGTTGTCTGTATAGTTAGGATTTTTTAGAAGAGAGAGATACTTTTGTTACATAGTTATGGATTCTCCTTCCAAGACTACCAACCAAGAGACTCCTTTACCAAGCATGTCTTTTGTGTTCCCTACATATGGGGATGTTGGTCCTCCTCTCATGGCTGCGTTAAGCCTTCCTGGATTGACTATTGGATTACCTATTTGGTTATTCTCCAGTCTAGTTATCCCATGTACACCAGTTGCTTCTAATCCTAATCCTTCATCGCGAGAGCATCAACCTCATGTTGATCCCTCTCCTTATTCACCAGATGTGTCTTCTCCCTTTTCTCCCTATTCTCCTGTTGAAAGTTGTAGTACTAGTAGTCAGGTGGATAAGAAGAAGAAGAAAAGGAAGATTAAGAAGAAGAAAAACAAACAAAAACCAAGTCTCAACCAATCACTCCTCCTAGTGCAGAGAGTGTTGATCTACACACCCCAAGATTGTGTAAGCCCAAATTCCCTTGTACGCTTTGCAAGGGTGATCAACTTCTGAAAGATTGTCATGGTATGGTCCTATTTTTAGAAGAGTGGTCTAAGGTTTCCTGGCAAGATATGTCATCACCCTCTAGCCATCATGCTAATCATCCCCCCTCAACCAGTGACTCTATGGTTAAGAGTCTGAAGGGTAAAGTCATAAATCCTTGCTTGCTATGTAAGGACATGCACTTTACTTACCTTTGTCCTCGCATGGATGAAGCTTCTAATATGTTGGAATATATTATTGTTTCTTGTCAATGGATTCCAACAGGTTATCGTAATTTGTCACTTGACATCACATTGGTTGATAAAGTGGTCGATCCAAATCTATCCTTGGTTGATCCCACTCTTTCGTTGAATACTAAAGTCAAAGGGGTCGATCCAGTTCTAACCTTGGTCGATCCGACTCTTCCGTTGAAGAGTGAAGTTGAAGTGGTCAATCCAAGTCCATCCTTGGTTGATCTCACGTTTCCTTTCAAGAGTAAAGATAAAGTGGTCAAGTCGATGAAATCTCCACCCAATCCCGCTCTTTTGTTATAGAATGTTGAGACTGAAGTAGTCCCTTCGACACAGTCTTCGTCTTGTCCCTCTCTTCTAATTGATAGTGAAAACCATTCTGCTAAAGTTTTTGTAGTTAGTTCTGATTATTCTATGCAAGAGGAATTTTTTTCTCTTTCAACAGAACCCTCTCCAAGTAGTGAGGTTATTTCCTTTGACTGGGGTAACCTAACATAATATCATCTTCATTTGAGTGTTCCTTTCTAGATAGTTGTGTGAGTTACTTATAAGAGCATACTCCACACTATTGTTGACGAAGGGGCTTCTGTTAGTATTCTATGCCAGCTACCAATAAGATACTGCCTTTTAATCGATAACCTACAATGCCTTTATGGATCCTTCATCGGTTACCTATCACTTTGGAAGGAAAAACTGTATGTATCAATGTTATGCTAGTCCAAGGTCCTTTAGATTTCAATCTTCTCCTTGGGTGTGATTATGTTTACGCCATGAAAGCTGTAGTTTCCACACTCTTTCGAGTGATGTATTTTCCCCATGATGGGAATATTGTGACCGTTGATCAACTTTCCTTTTTTAAACCCGATCATCGTATGACTCCTAGTCGTCAAACTTCCCTAAATGTTCCGCATGTTGTTTTGGTTCCTTCCCCTTCTAGTTAGCTTCTTCCCATCATAGGTGAAATGGGGGGCATGGATCCAGTCTCTAGATATCACACTGGAGTTAAGTCTCTAGTTTCTTAGGTAATAACAGGTTGGTGAGTATAGTTCCCATTCTTTGTCAAGCTCATTAAAAAATAAAACAGATGCCTATGAGCATAGTTCCCATTTTGTGTCAAGCTCGTTAAAAAATGAAACAGATGCCTACGAGCATAGTTCCTTTTCTTTGTGTCAAGCTCATTAAAAAATGAATCAGACGTCTGTGAACATAGTTCCTTTTCTCTATTTCAAGCTCGTTAAAAAATGAATTAGATGTCTGCGAGCATAATTCCTTTTCTGTGTCAAGCTCACTAGGTTCTTGGGTAAGAACAGGTTGGTGAGCATAGTTCCCATTCTATGTCAATCTTGTTAGAAAATGAAACAAATGCCTATGAGCATAGTTCCCATTCTATGTCAAGCTCGTTAAAAAATGAAACAGATGCCTACGAGCATATTTTATTTTCTCTATGTAAAGCTCGTCAAAAAATGAATCAAATGTCTATGAGCATAGTTCCTTTTATGTGTCAAGCTCGTTAAAAAATGAAACAGATGTCCTTGAGCATAGTTTACCTTTTGGTTTCAAGCTTGCATAAAAATGAAACCATTCGTGATCATAGTTCACTTTCTATTTCAAGCTCGTTAAAAAATGAAGTAGGTTTCGTTAAGCATAGTTTACCTTTTGGTTTCAAGCTTGTGTAAAAATGAAACCATTCCTGAGCATAGTTCACTTTCTATTTCAAGCTCGTTAAAAAATGAATTAGGTTTCCTTAATCATATTTTACCTTCTGGTATCACGCTTCCATAAAAATGAAACCATGTTTCAAGCATACTTATTTTTTGTTTCAAGCTTGTGTAAAAATGAAACAAGTCATTTTGAGCATACTTTATTTTAGTTTCGAGCTCATTAAACCATGAAACAACCCTTTGAGCATAGTTCTTTTTCTGTATCAAGCTCGTTAAAAAATGAATCAGATACCTTGAGCATTCTTTCAACTGATCTTCGAGCGTGTTAAAAACTGTAAGATGGTGTTGAGCTTACTTTTCATTTTTCGTGCTCTGGTTAAAACATGAAAACTGGTTTGAGCTTAGTTTATTACTTTTTTGTGCTCTGGATTCAAACATGAAAAAAGTTAATAGAGTCTTCTTTAAGCTCTTTTCGGACTTTTAAAATGTGAAAAGATTGTCGAGTGAGCTTGTCTTCTTCACACTCATAAAAGTACTTGAAGAGTCGTCTTCCTAGTGATAGTTTACCCCTTTTTTGGACTAGGGGGAACTACTTACGAAAAAGGTACACTCCAGCCAATAATGACTGGAAGAGTTCTTTGGGGTATTATTTTACACTTTTTCGGGCCCTAGAGACTAAATCATACAAAAAAGGACCATTTGGAGTTTTCTTTAGTTTGTTCAGACTCTCTAAACATGAACTACACCGAGTTTTCTTTCATTAGACTCGTTAAATTAAACATTGAAAGACCCTTTTTTGGGAACAAACCCCTCCTTTCTCAGGTTCATAAAACATGTGAGTTTGAACTTGTCCAAAGGGTGATATAAAACGAGTGTTTGTTACCCTCTTTGAACTTGTAAAAATGAAAAGAGGCACTCATCAATCATGATGAGGAAATTAAGGGAAAGGGAAAACATTTTGCAATAATGGCAGTTGTTAGTCACCTTTAAACATGGCACTTGTCCACATTTCATTCATTCAATTGGGTATTTATCTTGTTTTTTATTCAATCCACTTTCATGAGTCACGCCACTCCTTTGATCCTCTCAAAGAATGCATTATCCATTGTCGCATTGTTTTCCGCCTCGTCAAGTCAATGCTGCCAAGTCTTCAGTCGTGCTGCCTTATGTTCAAAAGGGAAACTATTTTGAGATTTTACACCTGCATTCAATGAATAAATTCTGACCACCAATAGATTAATTTCACTCACAACAAATTACAATTGATCATGCAAAATTGTCAACAATGGAGACTGAATATGGAGCTGTAACACAAAATTATATTAACTCAGTGTACAATAGCCAACCCTGTAATAACATAGGTTGCTGAATATATATAATACATCAATAGGTCGAATGCATAAGGAGGCATCCAAAACTAGCATAAAGCAGGCTTACTCAAAATAGGCAAATCCCCCATAGGTGTAAAAAGCTGATCCCAAATCTGTCATGAGGCTCAGGAATTGGAAAGGGCGCATGGGAAAGCTAATGAGTGGTGGAATGGCAGCTCATACATGCTTTTTCATGGAGGAAAGAGTGGAGGATGAAAGGGCAAGAAAACAAGTTCACCTCACCTAGTCTTGCTTTCCTATGTGCCTTAAAACATTGAAAAAGCAGTCAATAAAGAAAAAAAAGTAGAAGGGCGCCTAGGAGGCCAGGAATAAAGCAGATTTGATTCCTAAGGCTTTCCCAAGCACTACATGAGTCAAAGATGGAAAGTTTGACCTCTATGGATAGGCAATTAGCAACTTGCACATGGTGGGACTCATGGACTAGGCAAATAAGACAAAAATAAATGAATTAATGTCTAAGTGGGTAATACTATGGGTTTGATTATTCTAACAGTCAAAACAATTTTTTTTTAGTCAGTTACTTTTGAGTCAATCCTATGGTTACATCATACTCAAAATTCTAGAACTTTGTTCCAAGTTTCGTGTCGTCAATGTGGGATTCAATGGCTCTCCTTCGACAATACTATTCCTGTCGACATCAGATCATTATCCAGAAAATAGAAATTAGTCTTAGAAACAAGTTCAGTACCTTGATATCTATATGCATCAATGAAATATTCTCTCACATTCAACATAGGTTCACATCATTGACCTTTTATTGAAATATTCAACTATTCACACTTAGGAAATTGTACTAGGGTACCTTGGGAATAATTTACGTCAATGGTGATCTCCCTCGGACTTGTTAACGGTTCACATCATTGACTAGTAATCAAGTGGTTTCTACCATGTTTGACTTCAGATAATTCTAATCACATGGATAGAATATTACTTTGTGGAATACGAGATGAAGACCCTGGGTAGTTGTTAACCACTCATTGCTTTCCCCAGGTTGCAATGCAGTATTTGTGTGATTCCTAGCATGGATCCACATTTGTATGTTCGTGGTTGTGCTCATATTTGCGTCTGTATGACATAGTTCTACTTTGTATGTCTGGTAGCTATGTCCAAATTTGAGTCTTCTTCACATGGATCTACGCTATATTTTAGTAGCCATGACTTTTTTGTATCTCACATGGATCTATGTTGTATTGGTCAGCATCCATTTTGTGATTCATTTGGGACATGTATCAAAATGTGTTACTGAAAGTTTGTGATGTTTGAGAAGTTTTGACCATTGGACCTTTGCCTCGATACTATACCTTGTTCTTTAAAAGTATTATTCCTATCATTTTCCTCTAGCCATCATACTTTATGGGGCATCTCTGTTACACTGAAATCTTGTCACCATCATGTTATGCGATAGGTATTCCCTTGTTTGCTCCAATTCCTCAAAGATTCCCTAGAGAAATGACAGGAAAAAATATCCCTTTGTAATTTTTCCTTTTTTTGAGCTGGTAACGCTCCTCTTCCATTGAAAAAAGGTGGTGATAGGCCAGCACCGCTCCTGATACATGAGAAAGAAGTGGTTCCATCGCTCCTACCCTTGCTGCAAGAAGAGGTGCCCCCTTAACACTACCTGTTTTCATCATTGGAGGAGCGGTGCTCGAGTTTTCAGGGAAAAAAGAGAAGCTTCGAGAGGATTCTCGAAGCTAACCTTCATGGAGCCTCATCCCTATGGTTTAGGACCAGCTGGAGCTTGAGATATCTCACCTTTGTGGAGCCTCCATTCCTATCCTCCCATGCCTTTAAATACTAGCTCACCCCCCATGGGACAAAAGAGGAAGAATTTTGTTTCATACCCAAACTCTGTCAAAATCATTCTTGAGTCTTTGGAGGCAAGGTGAAGTTAGAGGCAAGGAGCCATTGGAAAGAACTCTCAACACCAAGGAATGAATTTTGTAGTCTCTCCATTCATTTCTAATAAAAAATGTCTTTTCTTTCCCATATATGTTGTTTCATTTGTAGATATTGCTTGATTCCTTGGTCATGAGCATAGATCTAGTCGATTATATTGTATGCTATCATGTTTCTCTTATTGTTTTCCATCTTTTATGGGTTCTTCTGTGGAGATAGCAAGGACAACCTTTGAGAGAAGTATCATGGCATTTCATTCAATTAATTAACTAGATCTAGGGGATGTTTAACATTTTATGTTTGTATTTTGTTCTAGACCTGAACCATTCAAATCTAGGGAACCAGCTCTTGTCCGCAGGAGGTGTGTAATATCATCACCACCATCATGTTATGAGATATGTGTTCCCTTTTTTTCTCCCATCCCTCAGAGTTTCCCTAGAGAAATGACAGGAAAAAATATCCCCTTGTATTTTTTCCTTGTTTTGAGCTGGTAACTCTCCTCTTCCATTGACAAAAGGTGGTGCTAAGACAGCACCACTCCTGATACATTAGCAAGAAGTGGTGCCACCAGTATTTCCCTTACTACAAGAAGAGGTTCCCCCTTAACACTTCCTGTTTTCTTCATTGGAGGAGCGGTGCTCACGTTTTCAAGGCAAAAATAGAAGCTTTGAGAGGATTCTTGAATTTGACCTCCGTGGGGCCTCATCTCTATGGTTTAGGACCAGCTGGAGCTCAAGCTCCTCCATTTTTGGATCTAATATCCACCTCACCCATGATATCCTCAACCATTCCTATCCTCCCATGCCTTTAAATACTAGCTCACCCCCCATGGGACAAAAGAGGAAGAATTGTGTTTCATACCCAAACTCTATCAAAATAATTCTTGAGTCTTTGTAGGAAAGGTGAAGGTAGAGGTAAGGAGCCATTGGAAGGAACTCTCAACACCAAGTCATGAAGGTTGTAGTCTCTCCATTCATTTATAATAAAAATGTCTTTTCTTTCCCATATATGTTGTTTGATTTGTATATATTGCTTGATTCCTTGGTCATGAGCATAGATCTAGTTGATTATATTGTATGCTATCATGTTTCTCTTGTTGTTTTCCATATTTTATAGATTCTTCTGCGGAGATATCGAGGAAAAAATTTGAGAGAAGTATTATGGAATTTCATTCAATTGATTAACCTGATCTAGGGGAAGTTCAACATTTGGTGTTTGTGTTTTGTTCTACACCTGAACCATTCAGATCTGGGGAACCAACTCTTGTCCATAGGAGGTGTGTATTTTCGGCTAACATGTTCCTTTCCCATAGATCATATTGTGTATTAATCACTGGTTTTATTATTGAATTACTTAGTCATCAACATAGGATTATAGATCGTACTTGGTACTTTTAATCTTGTATGCTTTTGTGATGTGTTTTTTGCAGGTAAATTGTGGAGATCTAGTATTATAGAAGGCTAGTACGTTACATTGTGTGACAGGTGAAAGATCCATTCCAAGAATCTATCAATATTAGGGGATGTTATTCTCATTGTTGTAACTCATTTGTTCTAGCTATAAGGACTTTAGGCTAGGGAAACAACTTCTGTCCACAGAAGGTGAGAATTTCCAGCAACATGTGCCAACAATGCTTTCCAAATAAACCCATTTTTTCGAAGCATTCCACAAGTAAGATAATGTTGGATATGTGTTTTATATTTTGCATGTATAACTAGTCACATCCCAACAAGGCTTGAGAGGTAGAGCCCTTGATGATTCTTTTGGGTCCATTATGTGTTATTCTGACCAATGTTTTTAGCTCATTATAATTTAATCCCAATTAATGGATTGACATTGCAATCTAATTTAGGTTACTAAATTATGGTTGATTAAATATAAAATACCTAAACATCTGTATGGTAAATGATTGAATTAATACAAAGAGATACAAAGAGGGTGTGGCTCTCACCTAGGTTGGATTTCCTAGTTAAAGTTTTTGAAGGTAAATAAACGTATGTATATTATGTGAATATGCCATTATTATTCTTAAGTTTTAGATTATATTAATATTGATTTTTTGTAGACATTTATTAAACTCTTCGAAATCATCACAAGATTGTTCAAATATAATTAATGCAGCAAATGAGAATTAAAACTAACGAGTAGAGTTTCCACCATATTTGTTTGACACATATCTACACATAATTAAATTCAAAACATATTCTCCAACAAAATAAGAAAATGTAAAATCACTATGTCTTGAGTATTATTACACGTATAACACACTATGGAAAGATTCTCCATAGTTCATTACCAAGACGAAACTCTTTGTTTAAACACCACTCTTCCACTATGGATTTTGACATTTTTACTTCTAAGGAAAGAGAAAATAATCACCATTACCAGTTTTGGTTGAATATGTTCTAGCATTAATTCAAGGATACTTATACATGGATTTATAATTGTGGTTCATATGGTTGTTATTAATAACATTCACAAAAAATATTTTTCAGTTTTTGTGGTCAGGTGGGCAACTAAAGTCTAAGATTCATTTGTCATTTTGTGAGAACTTAGCTCTTCCAAAACTTATGGGAGGATGTGGTATCAAAATACTTAAGTGGTTTAGTCCAGCTATACGGGATAAAATCCTTTGGAGTAGCATGTTTGATTCTAGTTTCTAGAGTAGAACTATCTAATCAAAATATTTAAAGGGAATGCGGGTCATATTATGGATCAGGAAACCAAGACTATACGTATCAAATGCTTCCATTATTGGGAAAGGGATACTCAAGGACATTTCATTAAGTGGAAGCTATCTCAGGTGGAGAATTAATAATGGTGTGCAAGCCTTCTTGGGTATTGATAATGAAGCTAGATTATCTAGGGAACTAATTTTATAGCTACACAAAACAAGCTTATTTTACAACTACACAACAACAATATCTTTGTTTTGGCTCAAGCAAGAAGGGTAGTGGTGAATTGAACGCATCCTATTGGGATCATGCCAGTGAGCTCGGTTTACAGGAGGATGTTGCTAAAGAATGGAACCATTTCACAATGGAATGAATGTTGCGGGAATTCGACAATGAGATGAGGAAGACACCCTAGTTGGGACTTAGGTGATGAAAATGGAAAGTAGACTGAGAAAAAATCCTATGAAGCCATTGTTTCTAGGGAGGGGAGTTTTACCAATTAGTGGTGGCCTAGGAAATTGTGGAAATTAAAGATACCACTAAAGGTCACGTGTTTTATTTGGTTGTGTATACATAACATAATTCTCATGTGGGATAACCTTCTCAAACGAGGATTTGAAGGACCTAGGAGATGTGTGTTATGTATGGTGGCGTCTAAGGATGTCAATCACTTATTTTGTCATTGTGGTTTTATCAAAGGTATCGTGTAGGTATTAAAATTGAAATTGGGTCATATGGATTCATGGGGAAACTCGAAGTTCATTGAATGTTTAGTCAATTGGTTTCATAGAAGAGTGAAATTTAAATTATTTCCTTTGCTTCTTGTATGGGAGATATGGAGAGCCAAAAATCTTTGCTTATTTGCATATATTAATCCAACAATGGATCTTGTTTGTATTTGTGTTCAAAGAGAACTTAAAGGTTTTACCGTATTAAAAACAAAGGAAATATCAGATGTATTAGTCCTCTGGCACTCTGAGATGTCTCTTCGACTAGGTTCTTTGATGGTGCGACCAAGGATGGATTGTGTGGAGATGGAATAATATTAAACCTAAAAAATGATCATAAAATATATCTAAGGATGGTTGTTGGTAAAGGAAACAATACAAAGGCAGACTTCTTTGCCTTTTGGGGTCTATTATGGTTTTCCAAAAAGAGGGGTGTTATCTATATCAAAAAATTTGGTGACTCCAAGGTGGCCATCGATTGGGAAAATAGGCTATATGAGATGCATATGTTGAATCTGGAGCATTGGCTAAGGCTAAGAAGTATTTGTTTGCGTAAGGAGGAATTTTCAGAAATCTCTGTGGAACATGCTTTTAGAGATTTGAATGAGCATGTCGAACTGACTCTAAGGATAAACTCAGAACCAAGGATATAGTCTTCCTTGATACTGTCTAGTCTATACAAAGAAAAAAATTCAGACTTATCAGAAATCTGTATAGGTAATTTTTCTACTTTACCAGTCAGTGAGACAGGAGTACCTTCAATTGTTGAACCATGGTCTGCGACTTTTCCCAGTAAAATAAAGGAATAGCTGATCCTCTTGCAAGATTTAACTGACAACCAGAGTTAATCATACAACTCAAAGAATAAGAGTTATATTCAGGAGGACAAAAATTAATATTTATAAACAGCTTAGGACCTTGGAATAGACCTAAGTTTGGATCAGGAGAGGAAGGAGGAGAGACTACTATCTGTTCTGGGTTCTTCATAGCCTGTTCAAGATGTTTGTTGATTTCTTCATCAGAAGACTGATATTTCTCAGCTACCAGTATAATTAACATATATTTTAAGCTTTCTATTGAAGACACTTTTAATTGTGTTGCAGTTTTTAAAGACCACCAGTTTGGTACTCTAGTCGAGTACCAAGTTCTACCAAGATCGAATACAGACATTTAATATAGTAAATTTAGCAGATATAAACATAGAAACGTTCACTTACAAAAAATTCCTTCACTGGCTCTAAAACATTCACCTCTTTAAGCTTTTTATTCTTTTCACATCCAACCAAATTCTTTATATTAGCAACATGCTCATTACAATACTCCCGCAGATCGGCTTCGGAGGGCAAAGCTCGTCACTGCAACTACATACTCCAACTACGGCACTTACAGACTTTAATATTTTCAGACTGAATTTCTGATGCAATATTATACCACAGAGGGAAAGCTGTAGAGCATACTTTCCAACTTCAGCAAATAGAGCTCAACACATCAGTGACTCCAAAATTGAATGATCTCTAATGAGGCTCGAGGCCCTTATTTATACAATACTATCCAGTCACCATGTGACTCTAAACTGGCACTAACAAGTCATTAAGAGAGACTCCGGGGTGATAGTGGGACCACACTATCATTACCTCATCCCTTCATGGTCCAAAGACATATGGGGACCTGGACTTCATCATGACAGACAAATAGCTGGCTGAAACACTTTACAGACATGGCCAACAAATTGAAAAAAATGCTCGACAAATTACAAAGTGGAGCAACAGAAACCGGCCCACCATGGCTTTCAAACATGGAATCAAGAAAAAATTACATAAAGCTAATTCTCAATAGCATGGATCAAGTGCATGGCGACAGATGCTCACTTCCTTCTCACTGATGTTGACTCCACCACAACAACAGTCAAATCCGTAGGTGCTTTCATCGTCATAGAAATCACCACATGATGGATACGTATCTTCAGGAGGTAGTGGAGGATACAGGTCAGCACTAGAACATCTTTCTACATCTGAATCGTGGAAAACTGGATTCTCCTCACAAAGGAACTCACCCTCAAATAGTGATTCAACTCGAAAGTCTAGAGGGAGTTTACGTGTATGCAACTTGGCATCAATACAGTTTCCATGATGATCGTGCTTGACAAAATTCTTCTCTATAAAAATGGTGTGCTCCAGATGAGTATACCTCCCTCCCTCGTGGGATAACAAAAATTTAAACCACTGGTGGTTTTGGTCAACCACCTCCATGTCGGCTTGTAGGTGCAATATGAAATTGGCCCGATGGTTTACCCAATCTACACGTGGGAAGAACTTATCAAGTAGAACCTCTGTCCAACATGACCAATATTTATTCTGGAGATTACCTGGATCTCCACACATCATAATACACCTTTCTTCTCAACAAAATTGGAGAATCAAACTGTAAGACAACTAAGTTAGGTTTCCTTCTCCAATGTCAACATACCAGATAGGCTAGTCATTTTCCTCATTGCAGTCTATCATGAGTTCTTCGCAATTTTTTAGCTTTGATTGAGAATTTTCAAAGCTTCTGGACGTAGATCGTTCCCATATTTCTATAATTTGAAGCTTCAAAGGAATATCTTGGATTTGTTTGATGAGAGTGATCTCCAAGTACTTTTCTGCTTCATTTCTGGATGCAAAATCTAGCAGCTATCTTCTTTCATCTTCAGAGAGGGACTCATCCCATGGATTTAAGAATAAACCATTTCTCGGCTGGTACAAGGGACGAATAGGTTCTTTACCTTTATCACTGGTGGGTCCAGAACTTAACGAACTAGGAGTGAACATGCTTAGATCAAGAGCTGCAGGCTGTGATTTTTCTCTAGTTAGCATGTCAACTAAACAATTCAAATAACCAGGTTTATAAACAATTTCATAATCAAAATTACTTAACCAAATAAACCACTTTAGAATTCTATTGTTGTTCTCAGCCATCAAGTTTTCATTCTTAAAGATTCCAAGATGATATTTAAGCCTGCTCTTATTACAAACTTAACAGGTTTCAAAAATAAAATAAAATGTTGTACAGTCTTCTTCACTGCCAATATTTCTTTATGGCTTGATGGATAATTCAACTCCGTTGCTTTGAATGAACCTGATCTGTAACCACACACATTTTCTTTGCCTTCAATAACTTCGATCAACACACCACCCCAAGTGGAAGAAGAGGCGTCGGTCTCAATGACTAACTGGCTGGTACCTTGAGGTAACAACAAGGCTGGGAGATTCTGGACTTTAGCTTTGATTGATTGGACTGCTAAAGTCATCTTATCAGACCATCTGGGTGGATTCTTTTTAAACCTATGTTGCAAGACATGAATGTCATTGGCCTTCCCTTTGTAGAATGGACTTATGTAATTTAGGCTCCCTAGGAACCTTTGCAGTTGCACCTTCTCTAGAATTCGATCAAGAAAGTGATTGAATACACTAATAACATGCTTTTGCAGAATTACTTGTCCTTTTTGGATCTTGAATCCAAGGAAATCTATTTCAATCTTACCTAAATATATCTTCCATTCTTTTCTGGAATTCTGATGGGGCATTGTTTATTCAGAACGGAAAGAATTTCCATTGATATTGTCCATGAGGGACAACAAATGTCATTTTGTAATGATCCTTTGCTTCAATGCCTATCTAGTAGAAACTAGACTTCAAACCAACCTTGCTAAATATAGTGCACCCAGCAATTCTCTGCAACAAACTTGCTTTATCGAGAAAAGGACATATTACCTTCCAAAGGATTGCAGTTAGGGGCTTGTAGTTGACAAAAAATCAAGGTTTACCCCTTTTAAGCTTAGAGTGATTATTTACAACAAAAGCATGACATGCCCAAGCACTCTTGGAGGGCTCAATCAAACCTTTCTCTAGCAGCTCTTTAATTTCTTTTGCACAGAAATCTCTTTCCGAAGGAGACATTAATCTGGCTAAAGCTTTCATTGGCTTGATATTCCGGAGTGGATCAAATGGAAAACTTACAAAGTATTTTTCATGCTTCTAGAAGTCATTAGGACTTTTAGAACAACAAACTTTGATCATCTTAGCAGATATATCAGCTAGATATTTTTCTTTATGTATTTCTACATAAGTGATACGGCGCTCCATTTTATACAATTTAGTGACCTTGAGTTTTGACACAGGTTCAGGCATAACTACTTTACACTTGATTTTTGATTCAAATGACAAGGGACACCTGACCAACTGCTTATTCACAATGCAGGAGAACAACATCTTCAATTTATCTACAGAGAAAGGACTGAATCTAAGGAGAAACTCAAAACCAAGGATACAGTCTTCCTTGATATTGTCTATTCTATACAAAGACAAAACTTTAGACTTATTAGAAATATGTATCGAGAAATTTTCTACTTTTCCAGTCAGTGAGACGGGAGTACCTTCAATTGTTGAACCATGGGCTACTGACTTTTCCCAGTAAAATAAAGGAATAGCTGATCCTCTGGCAAGATTTAACTGACGACTGAAGTCAATCATACAAATCAAAGAATAAGACTTATATTTAGGAGGACAAAAATTAAGATTTATAAACAGCTTAGGACCTTGGAATAGACCTAAGTTTGGATCAGGAGAGGAAGGAGGAGAGACTGCTTTCTATTCTGGGTTCTTCATAGACTGTTCAAGATGTTTGTTGATTTCTTCATCAGAAGACTGGTCTTTCTTAGCTACCAATATAATTAACATATATTTTAATATTTCAATCTCAGAAACTGTCTTCTTCAACTTCTGAAGCTTCAAAGGACTAGCTTGGATTTGTTTGATGAGAGTGATCTCCAAGTACTCTTTTTGCTTCTTTTCTGGATGCAAAATCCAGCAGCTGTCTTCTTTCATCTTCAAAGAAGCACTCATCCCATGGCGTTAAGAATAAACCATTTCTAAGCTACTACAAGGGACGAATCGGTGTTTTACCTTTATCACTGTTGGGTCGAGAACTTGATGAACCAGGTGTGAACATGCTTAGATCAGAAGCTGCAGGCTATGATTTTTCTCTAGTTAGCATGCCAGGCAAATAATTCAAATAACCAGGTTTATAAACAATTTCATAATCAAAATTACTTAACCAAATAAACCACTTTAGAATTCTACTGCTATTCTCAGCCAACAAGTTTTCATTATTAAAGATTCCTGGCATAATATTTAAGTCTGTTCTTATTACAAACTTAACAGGTTTCAAAAATAAAATAAAATGTTGTACAGTCTTCTTCACTGCCAATATTTCTTTATGGCTTGACGGATAATTCAACTCCGCTGCTTTGAATGAACCCAATCCGTAACCACACACATTTTCTTTTCCTTCAATAACTTCGAACAACACACCACCCCAAGTGGAACAAGAGGCATCGGTCTCAATGACTAACTGGTCGGTACCTTGAGGTAAAGACAAGGCTGGGAGATTTTGGAATTTATCTTTAATTGATTGGACTGCTAAAGTCATGTTATCATACCATCTGGGTGGATTCTTTTTCAACCTCTGTTGCAGGACATGAATGTCATTGGCCTGCCCTTTGTAGAATGGACTTATGTAATTTAGGCTCCCTAGGAACCTTTGCAACTGTACCTTCTCTAGAATATGATCAGGAAAGTGACTGAACACACTAAGGACATGCTTTTGCATAATTACTTGTCCTTTTTGGATCTTGAATCCAAGGAAATCTATTTCAGTCTTACCTGTCTCCATTTTTCTCTGGGACAGGACTAAACCATGCTTGTAGACCAGATCATAGAATGACTGCAAATGTTTAAGATGATCCTGTAGATTTTTTGAACATATCAAGATGTCATCTATAAAAACCAATGCCCATTTCATATCCCTAAATATATCTTCCATTCATTTCTGGAATTCTGATGAGTCATTGTTTATTCCTAATGGCAAGACTTTCCATTGATATTGTCCATGAGGGACAACAAATGTTGTTTTGTAACAATCCTTTGCTTCAATGCCTATCTGGTAGAAACCAGACTTCAAATCAAACTTGTTGAATATAGTGCACCCAGCAATTCTCTGCAACAAACTTGCTTTATTGGGAAAAGGATATTGGACCTTTTGAAGGATTGCATTTAGGGGCTTATAGTTGACAACCAATCTAGGTTTACCCCTTTTAATCTTAGAGTTCTTATTTACAACAAAAGCACGACATGCCCAAGGACTCTTGGAGGGCTCAATCAAACCTTTCTCTAGGAGCTCTTTAATTTCTTTTGCACAGAAATCTCTTTCCGAAGGAGACATTAATCTGGTTGAAGCTTTCATTGTCTTGATATTCTGGAGTGGATCAAATGGAAAACTTACAAAGTATTTTTCATGTTTCCAGAAGGCATTAGGACTTTTAGAACAACAATCTTTGATCGGCTTAGCAGATATATCAGCTAGATATTTTTCGTTATGTATTTCTGCATAGGCGATACAACGCTCCATTTTATACAATTTAGTGACCTTGGGTTTTGACATAGGTTTAGGCATAACTACTTTACACTTGATTTTTGATTCAAATGATAAGGGACACATGACCAACTGATTATTCACAGTGCAAGAAAACAACATCTTCAATTTATCTACAGAGAAAGGACTGATTCTAAGGAGAAACTCAGAACCAAGGATACAGTCTTCCTTGATACTGTCCAGTCTATACAAAGGAAAAAATTCAAACTTATCATAAATATGTATAGGAAAAGTTTCTACTTTACCAGTCAGTGAGATGGGAGTACCTTCAATTGTTGAACCATGGTCTGCTGACATTTCCCAGTAAAATAAAGGAATAGCTAATCCTCTTGAAAGATTTAACTGACAACTGGAATCAATCATACAAATCAAAGAATAAGACTTATATTTAGGAGGATAAAAAATAAGATTTATAAACAGCTTAGGACCTTGGAATAGACCTAAGTTTGGATCAGGAGAGGAAGGAGGAGAGACTACTTTATGTTCTGGGTTCTTCGTAGCCTGTTTAAGATGTTTGTTGAGTTCTTCATCAAAAGACTGGTCTTTCTCAACTACCAATATAATTAACATATATTTTAAGCTTTCTATCTCAGAAACTATATTCTTCAACTATTGTTGCTTATCTTTTATCTAGAGCCTAAGCCTTCTTTTCTTTGTCTCTTCTATAACTCTGTCTTGACTCATGCTCATCAGGGTAGTTCCTATAAATATCAGCTAGATTATAGTGTACAGGAATATCTGAAGGTGAATCTGCTTTTCCTTTTCCTTTTCTGGTTCGTTCAAGATGACTTAAGAGTTTCTTCTTTTCTTTCTAGAGATCTATTCTCAGGATATATTGGAAAGCATGGACAGTTGATAACTGTAAATCAATATCAGCCAATTATTTTTCTATGGAGGCTATTTGGTTGTAAGAGAACATATATAAAGAGAAATCAAAATCAGGTGGCCCACATCCTCCCAAATTTGCATCCAAAGCTGGATCAAAGCTGGAATCTGAAATAGTTGACGGATCAATTTTTCAAGAGCAACATCAGAATATGAAGCAGGTTTAGAATCTTCATTCTCGGATTCATCAGTCAAGAAGATTACTTCTCCAGTAGGTGGAGGAGTATCTACAGAACAAGCGCCTAGATCCCACCAATGTGGATCTAAATTAGAACACAAGGCTACAACCCTAGTTTTGTACTTTCTTTTAGGACATTTACCAGCCCAGTGGCCTTTCTGACCATAGATAAAGCATGTGTCTTTATCCTTCCTTTCTGTTCTTCTTTTGACATAGCATTTTGGCTGAGATTTTCGAAACTTAGAAGGATATCTTTTTTCAAACTTATGATAATCATGCTTCTTTTTATACTTATAGGGCTTGGCAGGATGATATCGAGGGATGCTAGTATAGAATCCCATTTTCCTTCTCTTACATTTGAAGGATTCATGAAAATGACCTCAATTGTGTGCTCCATAACCCCAATTAGGAATTATTGCCACATCTTTCCAGAAGGATGCGGAATACATTCCTTGGTGCCTCTTAAAATATTTACTGACTCGGCGTTCAAGACAATGTTCTTGCCAAGTCTTAATAGTATAAGAATGTAGTTGTGTTGAGGCCTGGAAATTCGCAGGCAACAACAGGAAGGGATTCTCCCTAGTCAACATTCCTAACTAGCCCGTGACTATTTGGTGTAGGGAATCCGTCCGGTTTGCAGTCTGGCTACCGTAGGTCAAGTAACAAAACAAAGGTTTTACCGGTTGCGGCCTAGTCCACCGTGTATGTTTTTGTATTTTTGACTTAAAGTATGATATGCACGTGCCTAATTAACAACGCAGGGTGATAAAGACACAAAGAGTAGTCACAATGTGATGTGCAGGTTCTTACCTCTCGTCTTAGAACTAACAAGCATCTAAATCACATATGTAGCAAGAGAGTAAACTAACTATCTATCTATCTACCTATCTATCTATCCCCACGGAGCCAAATTGTAACTTATTTATGAGTAATGTGTATTGTACATGCATTATAAAGAGAAAATACAGATAGCTGATATTCCTTCCTTCAACACATGAACAATTAAAGATATTTAGACAATCAGATAGCCAATTGTTTATGAACGGCATACATTACTCATGGTGTTAATTTCACAGAATAAACCAGAAATCATTCAACAAGAACATAGGCTCTAAGAGTTAGAATGATCTCACAGTTAATGGACAAAAACTGGAAAAACGAAATAGTTCATCTTTCCACAATCCACAGCATAACATTTGAAAGTCCCACCAATCCTTCTCCAGTAGGCAAACAATAATTCTTTATTGCAAAAAGTAGTTCTTCTTACAATATCACTTTACATGTCTAACTGGGAAAAATCGCCCTTTTTCCTCTAAGTCTTCTATATTTATACAAAAATATGAGACTGTTGGGTTGCCCACAAATAACCCTTGGGCTTCCCAAATTTTCGCCTCCCAAAACTTTCCTCAAATGTTTATAAAATCGTTACATATTACAAAAGTGAATGATTATTCACGACGAGGGCCCGGCTTGAGTATTTAGGAATTTCTTCCACGCCAAAGCCTCAGAGGTGATGCCTTCAAACGCACAAGGTTCCAAAAATTGAATGTTTATTTCGAACTTCGCGGATTGATTCTTGATGACCTCAATTCTGGCCGCACTCAAATGAATTTGATCCTCCAAAAGCTACACACTAATGGCGGAATGATCTACTTCACTCCTTAAGACCTGGTGGTCGAGGGCCTTAATGTGCTGTATTTTTTCTTCTTCCTCTTGATACCTCTTCTGTAAAATCTCCACAAATGAGTTGTGGTCTGGAAAAACCTCTAGCCTCTGCTCGGCTTCTACTTGGCACCGGTTATATGTAATCAGGATCCTTCTGAAGAATTCTAAGCATGCTCCTTTTGTCTTCCTAATAGCCTTTTTGAAATCTTCTGTTGTGTTTATAGCGAACTCTAATAAGTCGTAATCCTACTGAAGGGCCAGTTAATCTTTTGAGGGAAGCTCTGCAGGAGTTTCTTCATTATTTTCCAACCTTGTCATTCTTTCTGTCAGGACTTCCATGACGTCCTGAGATCTATCAACAAAATAAGAGGAAGTCTCTAGAATTTCCTCTAATCAGCCATCTATTTGCAAAACTTTACATCTCTCTTCTTCTATGGCGGTTTGCAGCTGAAGCATCTTGGCCTTTTGTGCTAGCACATTCTCCTTGAAGGGTTGGAGGTCAACCTGCTACTCTCTTGCTTCTTCTAGAGCAGTTGTTAAAGAATAAATCTGCTCTTGAAGCTTCAACTCTTGTTCTTGAGCTTGCTTCTCACTTGCCTCCAAAGTGGTCTTTTGCAGTTCTAAGCCTTCTATCCTTCCCAGCAGCTGTTCCTTCTCCACCCTAAGCTCTTGATACTCTTGCTGCACTCTCTCCAGACACTCCTGTGTAGTTTCCCTAACTTGTCTCTCCACTTGGAGGAGCTGCAGTTCATCCTTTGAAGACCTTATCTCTTTTTTCATGTCCTCATATTTCCTCTTCAGCTTATTGCTTTCCTCTCTCTCCTTTATCAATGTGTCTTTCAGTTGAGCAGAGGACCTCTTGGATTGCTCCAAGTCTATCATAATCTTGTCCACATTATCTTCTTAAGGATGAATCAGTGCAGCTCCGACTCTAATGGTGAATCCTGGATCTCGGTCTGTTCCAAATACAACGGGCGTATCCGTTATCATTTTCCTGGGCAGACCTCCTGTTTCAACCTTCCTTTCCATTCTCTTCACTATCCTCTTTGTCTCCTTGTCATAGAAAATAGTGTTAAAATCAGGTATTTCTTCCCCTTTCTTCTGTTCAAAGGGGACCAGCTTCAGTGTAGGTACCATAGACTATCCAGGTGTGCTAGCAGTCGGTAATTCTGGGTCCTGAACCTCGGGGTTCTCCATGTCCTGGGTCTATCCTCCAGCTGTGTCAGAGGCTGATTGTTCTGTCTTTGTCTGCATCAGCTCTAGCCTCTCTGCTTCTTGCTTCTGTAGCTCCTCATCAAGCTTCTTCTTCTTTTCTTCTTCTTCATTCCTTGCATCTTCCTCTGCTTTTCTAGCTGCCTCTTGTGCACCTTTTGTTTTCTCTTCCTCTTCTCCCTGCAACCACCCTGCAGCTTCATGTGCCAGCCTTTGGGCTTCCTCATTCATTTCCTTTCTTCCTCATCATATTTTTCTTGTTCATCCTGCCCCTTCCCACCTTTTGTGGTTATCTTATTCTTGAACCTTCTCCTCAAGGCTGTCATGTTTAAAGCACTGCGGAAGATAGATTCTTCTCTATCCCAATGGTGGGTGTATTTGAAATGGACATTGTTTTCTTTGCAGTGTTCAGCCACTTTGTTGTGAGAATCATTTCTATGGAAGGGCATCTCACCAAAATGAAACCTTTCCAACTCTTCTACAAACTCATCTGCTTTCTTCACCCCGGGAAACCTATAACTTCCTAACTTGAAAGGCAAAGGGGGATAGGAGGCCTTCTTATGTTCAAACAAAAAGCTTCCTATGCCATCCAGGAAGACTTGCCTAACCGCCTCTTTATGAATGATGTAGTCTGTGGCATATTTGGGTAGCAGGGAGGGTGCTCTGGAGCCTCCGAACATTCTGAAGTAGAGGCCATATTCAGTTAGGTAGTAATCTGCATATTCTTCAATGAACTGCAATGCCTCTTCTGACATGCAGTCGCATTCCTTCAGAAAAATGAGAGTATACAAGGGCATGATGAAGTGTTCACAAACCTCTCGGTAATGACTATGGTATTTGTGTGCCCATAGTGGCTTATATGCAGAATAAACCGGCATCCTCTCCATATCCCAGAGGCACCTTAGGCCGGTGAAAGGTTGATTGCACAATATACAATCGACGAGTATGGAACTCATGTAAAATTCAGACCTCTTTTGGGACACTCCTCCCAAAGCTGAGGCCATGTAGGCTGAAAGACTGTTTGATACTATGTTGGCCCAGTTGAAAATGGTCCCCTGGGTTGCAACATAAAAAATAATTGGCATCCATTCTAATTTGAATCTCTTGCCATGAGCTCTCCCAAAAATCTTGTTAAGCATTAAAGCTATGAACCTGTACGGGGCCCTTAAGCTTGCTATGTCATACTCTCCTGTAGGCCTAGTTCTGAAATGTTTTCCTGATAACAGCATTCTTTTAAGGGTCTCAACAAGGTCCATTCTAATGTTATTTAACCAATCATCAGACAGAAAAATGTGTGCTTCTGGCAGGTGGTAGGCCAGTGCTACATATCCTGGGCTATACACAGCATAGCCTTGTTTGTCCGCATTCTCCAGGATCATAGTGGTTACATTTGCTTGGGGCAGAATCCAACCAATCACTTCAGAGCATGGGAAAATCTCTGGTCTTGTGGAAATCTTCATCAGTGAAGATCTCTCTATGTTGGCATAAATGCCTTCCTCCTCTAAGCCCATATCAGGCACCTCTCAGCGCGTGATCAACCTGTATATCTCTCCCCACTAGTACTCGGGCTCTACACCAGATATACACTTGGTGTCTTCATAGATGTATTCGGTTTTGGTAATAACTTCCACGTCAGGGTCCTCTTCAACCACAGGGGCCTTCTTCTTTTGTCTCTTCGACATTTTGAATTCGGAATCTTCCTGTTATACATGCAATTTTCATCATTAGGCCCTTTACGACTAAGTTGCAAACATTGAGGCACAATGTGCAGTGTTCAGTTACTTTGTCTATGTTTAACATGATGAAAACTAGTCAAATGAAGCACATGTATGGAAGCTAACACTGCAGTCTAATACCAAAATAGTTCTATCAACAAATTTCGAGCAAGAGATAAATCTACATTAACATGAAGAAAACTTCGGCTTTCTGCAGGCACCATGATCATCATACTGTGGGGAATGACAGGGGGATTCATGCAAGCTATCGACGGTGTGCCTCAACAAAATACCGCCTATGCAATCTAAGGTCGATATAACTATATACAGTGATATATCCCCCTCCACCGGCCTAGGTTCAAAATCGGCCGTGAACCAGGTCGCGCGGAACTGTGCGGCGAAATACAGCTGTGGTTTGAAGATGCGGGTAGCACGAAAACAAAAAAAGGGGTGGTAACCATTCCAAACACCACTGGAAGGCCATGAAAACCTTCCCTATCAAAACATCATCATACAGGGTAGATTGGTGCAGAAATCGTAATAGCCATCTGCACCAAACCCCCACTCACTAAGCGCAGGGTCGCATAATATAAGGCCATGGGAAAAACTACCCTATGGGTAAAAACGCCCCCCACTAATAGTTACACTACAAAATCCTCAATATATAGGCATGTAACTAATGGGACAAGGGAAAACGACCGTGGGAAAAACCCAACCGTAGAAAAAATCAACCAAGAGTTCGAACGAAACGGGATAATGCAATGAGGAGCCTACCTGGCAATGCTGCATGGACGGTGAGAAGAAGGTCGGTCAAGCTTCCACAGTTGAGCCACCTGGACGTGGGTACCGACAACAGGGTCCTTGCGAGCTCGAGAGAACGACAGCACACAAGAGCAACAGATCATGATAGTTGGAAATAGTGATAGAATAATCCACACGACCCCATATATATATGTGTACAAACATAAGCAGAGGGTGAAAAATATCGGATGGTGGAAAACTATGCATCAGAGGACGTAAAGATAATTCCTTCCACAACGCCGGTTGGCCAAACCACTAATATATCCATGGGGATAACCGGGAGACAAATAACGCGTTGGAGCTTTAAAACATCGGAGCGATAGCGGAACGGGAGCCGCAACGACGTAGATATAAAGGATATCACAGTCTACGATGGGAAAAATCTTGATCGGAGAAAAAATGACTAAATGACCGGAAGGATAATGCTTTCAGCAGTCGCAATGGCGGAAGCCCAAGACTTAAGGGGCATCGAAAACAACAACGCGAGGTCTGAAATCTCAAAGCGATGATTGGAAGACTTAGCAATCTTCCATCTGCAACCACGGAGAATGAATTAACAAATCATTCCAATGTAAAATGAAAGACCAGCCGATTAAAACAAATGCATCGGAGAAAAATAACGAAGGTAAAGCTGATTACTCTTCCGCAACGGCGGGTGCTCCAGCAAAAATATTCTGATTGAAAAACTCGAGAACAATTTCGAAGGTAATGATAAATCAAAAGAAAGCAGTGGATCGTTTCAAGCATTAGGAAAAAACATTTGTGAAGAATCATTAAGCCAAATTAAAGAAGCAAATCAAACTAATATAAGCAAAAGGAGGGTCCCGAAATTTTTTTAATTTTGGGAAAATGTTGCAGCTGCAACAAGTTGTGCCAAAGACATACCTCTGAGATCGATATGCTTATCTTTCAAGAATTATTCAACTACATCGAGGACATGACCAAGAAAGCTTCTCAGGTAATGTTTCAGATATGTTGGTTCACCAGACTTATCGAAAGAAACTAGCAGGTTTTGCATATAGAAAAAATAATCTTCACTTTTGCTTAAATCGCACAATCTAGCAGACATAAAAAGTGAAGCCAAATGGTCATAGTCTTCCCTATCATCAGGGCCATAGAATACCTTACTGAGACCTCGAAGGATCTGTTGGTCAGCATCATCTGTAGATAACATTTTGTGTCTAGATTCTTGTGGTAGCCATCTCCACCACTCAAATGCAAGGCCTGAAAGACCTGCAACCAATTGTGTACCCAGACTTTGACCAGAAAGGTTATTATCCTGATGTTTCTTGTAAAGCATCTGTATTGCATTTTTGATATCAGTACGAGTCTGACAATGGATATTCAGAATTGGTTGTTCTAGCATCTAGGGCAATAAGTTATTCATACTGTCAATTCCAAATTGGAATCTATGAGAAGGAGTTGTAGATGGATTCACATCTGGCATATGGACGTCAAACTAAGGCTGAGGAGGAGGAGGGTCTGTGACAGAAGAATTGCCTTCTTCTTGATGTCTCAAAGACATCATTGCAAGATATTTTGGGTCGAGTGCAGGGGGGAATTTTTTGAGTTCAACAACCCAATTTCTTATTTCTTTACAATCTTCCTCATTTTGACCAAAATCATACTCTAACCAACTATCATCCTCAGATACGCTAAACTGACCAAAAGAAAGACTCTTGGAATGAGAGTACTTTCTTTGATGTCCTTTTGTAGCTAAGGCAAAGACATGATCACTTACAACATGAGATTTCTTCTTTAAAGTTTCAATCTTTGTCAAAAGCTATTCGAGCACAGCTATCCTTTTATCTATTTTTGTACCAACAATTTCTACTGCTATTTTTATTTCTGTTGAATCCTACAAGAGATGATTCAGCAACTCAAGCTTTGTTGCTATTGATTCTATTTTTTGTTTTCTTCTGCACTTTGTGTTTTCAGGTAGATGACATCTTGAGCTATATCATCTAGATTCTATGCAGTCAACTTTTGTTGCATATTACCCCACTTTGCAAGCTTGACTTCGTCTGAGATAGTTTGATCAAGGGTTGAGGACTTATAAGACAAAAAATATTTTTTAATCTGGCTATCTATGGAGAATTGTTGAAAAGGGGTTTCTGAAAGATTTCATCCTGGAATGAACAATCTTTTCCCTTGATTGACAACTTCCATTCCTGTATTACTCCTAGGAAGAGAGAACATACCTAAGGTAGGTGGATCCTTATTCTTATGATGATGGATGTTGGTCGCTGGACAGACCCGGGTTTACTATAATTAACCAACAACACCCCTAGCTCACTGGCCCTTTCGGTGACAGACCGCGGAGCGGCCTGAAGTCTCACCCGAAGTGATTCTAATGGGTTGACCAAAGACTCAGGTGTCTCGTTCAGGTTCTGTCACATCCTATGTGGTCCTCGCAGCTCTTCTTAGTCTGCGAGATGTTTCTCTTACTGCACTACGCAGTTTCCTCTTACTCACAGTGGCTCTAATCCTTATCGCATCGCCGCATCCTGGCCACATGTCACTTTTCTCCTTTGCTCGGTTCTTAACCACAACGCACCACAGCTTCTCTGATGGTGCGATATCGCCTCCCTGCGATATCCTACCATTGCGCCTCAGCGTACCTAGCGTACTGGTGTTCAACTTATAGCACTCAACACATGAGATTGTTTTACACTGCGACTCTTAATTGTCTTGAGTGAACTTAGCTACACTCTTATGCAAAATACTTAAAGACTTAAACTTGCATTCAACCTTTAAACATGCTGCGAACTGAATAACACATACATACATTTACTTTAAGCAAAGTTCATGTAATGAATGACGGATATAACAAGAAAATACAATCACATGAATCAATCACACAACGCTCAGATTTTACGTGGTTCACTTCCAGGGTAGAAGCTACGTCCACAGAACTGTGTTTCTATATTATAACTTGAGAGAGGTACACAGTTCTGCTGCATCGCATATGCAGCTAGAGATCTTCTGGGTAACTCCACACACAACCTGGAGCCCTTCTCTCTTAGATCTCTTCTCTATATTTCCTTCTTACAATATACTCTTACTCTCTCTCTCTCTCTGTGTCAATCCCTGCGGATTGTTACAATACAAAATACAGTGAACTAATAGACTACCGGTAATCTGACTAGTTGGATGGCTTAAAATGCTCAAAATGCCAACCTTTTACACTACAAAATGCATCCCTTTATAGGCGGCCCGAAGGTCTCGCCATTACAACACTGTGGGCCTGTCCCAACAGTAACCCAAAACCCTAATTAGTGACAGTCAGCATATCTGTACTTGGAGTAGCTGCTTTCCGTCACACCACTTCTCTCTGCAGTCTTCCATGCTTCCCAGCGCTGACCATGAGTACTATGCACCGCTTCTCTTCTTCTGTCCTTCGTCTTCAATACCTCGGTCTCGTTGCTCCTTTTCCTTTATGAGGGTAGTTGAGCCCTTATTTCTTCGTTGCTGCCTTCAATGCAGTGGTTGAGCTCTCTCTTCTCGGCCGCTCAGGTGCTGTCATCTCCTTTGACTTATCTGTTCAAATAGTCATGGTTTCTGGCTCTGCTCTGCAGCTAGAAACATGCTACAGCATCGTAGCTTCACCTTATCTCTTCGTCTTCACCAAAGCTGTCTATCCACCAAAATGGCAGCTTTTCCTGTAGCTGCGGGACTCTGCTCCAACAGTCCCCTAACACTTACTTGTGGCTCGTCCCCGATCCACTACCAACAGGCTTCTCCTGCTGTAGCTTCGCCTTGGCTTCCTGTGAAGTGCGCTGAAGCTTTTCCCGAAGTCCTGCGAATTCGTTCTCCATAGCTTCGACATGCTCCTGTGCCGAGTCAAGCATATCTTGACTAATACTTGAGTCTTCTGCTGCATCAATTTCATTTCTGGTGGCATTGAACTCCCCAACTTTCTGCTCAACCGCATCGACTAGTTCTGTGATTTGTTCCTGGTATGGTTGAAGCAGGTCGTTGATGTATATCTCCTTTGCTCTCAACCGCTGCGCTTCCTGCTGCAAGTGGTTCATCTCCGTCGTCTTTCTCATCCTCTGAAGAGCTGCTAAGCTCTTGATTTCTTCCTTCATTGCTGTTGTGGTATTCTCTATCTGCTTAATACTTTGCTGGATTTCTACTTTCTCAGGAGGCTCATCTAGCTCCAACCATGTGTTCGTCGCATCAGTTAGCACCGACAGTGCATCATCTATGGGAGATTTTATCTACGCAGAAGTGAGTCGAAAGGCCTCTACTCTGGCTTCTTTGTCTACCTAGGGGGTGCCCGGTGGTCTAGCCTCAAGCTCAACAATCTGCGCTTTGTGGTCTTCCTCCATCTTGGCCAATGTTTCTTTCATCCTAACTACTGTTTCCTCCAGAGCCTTTGCTCTGTTTGCAACTCGTCTTACCTTCTGCGGGATAGGCAAAGCAAACTCAATATTACAATGGGGTAAACCCAATGCGATGCTCTGTAAGACTTGAGAGAGATTCTGTTCTCTTTCTTCATATGTTCTTAATTCATCTACCTTTTTCTGATAGCTAGTGGCAAGTACTGTATTATGTTGCTTCAGCTATGTGTTCTGTTTATAAGTCGCGAGCTCTCTACCTCTGAGCTCTGCACTTAGCTGCAGCTGGATCATCTATAACTGATCAATGTGGAACTCTAAGAGGTTAACCTCGACAGGTTGCCTAAGCTGTATTGGTACATCCTTCATTGATGCAGGGAATCGGATGCTCCCTGGTGGTATCAAGACTGTATTGAGGCGGTCCGCAGGGAACATTTCCTCGCGAGAAATCGACTGTGTTGAACTTTCTCCGGCGGAACCTGTATCATGGCAGTCTTCTCAGTGATTATCTTTAAGTCTAGAAGCTGCTTTTCTACCGCGCTCTGTATCTTTTCCTGCGATGTCTACATCGCCTCGAATGAGTCCTTCAATGTGTCATGCATTCTTGTTGCAATGAGTTCATAATCATCCTCTGTCAGTGCAGTCTTCGAAAGTGGCTTTGTGGCTTTGTGCTTTTTCTTCTTCAGTGTCTCTGGTATATCTTCTTCTCCATCTTTCATCATCTGTGTCTCTGGTGTCCCCTGTTCTGCATCCTTCCTCTTTTGTCCTGGTAGTGGTACTTGTGCTGCATCTTGCGTCTCAGTCTCCACTTTGTCTTTGCCTTTGTCTGATGGATCTGTCTGTGCGGTACTTGATGGTAGGGATGTGAGATCTTCTAATGCTTGCTTCCAGTTGTCATAAAAGTCTTTGATGACACCCTTGACATCTTTTGCTGTCATCCTGAACCAACCATTAGCACAATCGTCCCTTTTAGTCCTTTTCGGCCTCAGGTAAATTCTATGGCGGTCCAACATAAAATCAAGCCGATCATCATATGCATCCATGATCTCCTTGCTGATCCGTGGTGTTTCTTCGAGTATGTTCCTCAACATCTTATAGTATTCATAGAATACTATCACATTGACCTTTTTCTTGGTTGTGCTGCTAGTCTCCCATAAGTTTGTGTAGCGCACCTCTGGGCTCGCCACTTGCTAGCTGTCGAAATTGTGTATGGGGTGGCTCCTTCCATCCGACAAAAGCGCAGAGTATCAGCAACCACGAGAAATGGAATGGGTGGGTTTCCTCATCCTGAGCTTGCAAACAATCTTGGTGAAACATATTTAACAAAAATAAAGACCAATTTAACTGTTCCCCCTCTGCAACTTGTATGGCCAGGTTAATTACTGATCCTGTGACTTCCTTTGGGCGAACCTTGGTTAGCAGTATGCCTGCAAGCAGACTAGTTGTAAATCTAAGTGTATTGTCTGTTAAGCTTGCAATGTCATAATCCTGACCTCCTCTCTGCAGTTTATACTTGGCGACCAAGGTTGGTGATAGCTTGGAATCCTTGGTCTTTCCTGTTATATTTGTCTTCGGGTCTTGATCAGTCTTGGATAGGCCAGTAATCCAGTGTATCAAGTCGATGTTCAAGTCAATCTTGTTACCAAGCCAGAGGTAACATCCATGTACGCATGAAAGTAGGATGCGCACCATGCCATTAACCTCTGCGCCTCGTCCAAAATGCGGTATCCTTAATAAATTGAGCAAGCCTGAGCGCTCAAGAATCTGGACATGTTCCATGGGAACATATTCATCTGCACCTGTCCTTGGGTTTTTCTGGATCGTAATATACTGATCTGGGTGGAACTAAGGATATGTCTTACTATTGCCCAGGTTATAATCGACAAATTTAGCAACAGCGGAATATCCTAATAGATCTCCGTCTTCCTTTACTCGAGAATCAATCTGTGGTATAGGAATAGGAAACTTACCACTCTTGGGAATTTTTACCTCTGGTGCGCCTTCAACTCGTGGCAGGATGTAGTCTGGTGCGTTATGAACTTCTTCCTCCAGCTCTGAACTGGATTCTTCTCTTATGTGAGTTTGGCTCCTCATCCCTGGTCGTTGTCTGGTTTGTGATGAACTTGGCGTGGTCATAGCAGCTATAAGCCTCTCCACGCTCGAATCTTTCCAAAATCGCTTCTATAGGCTCGTCCTCAGATAGAACCCACTCGGTGTTATAATTTGGATTGGCAATGGCTGCAAACTCTGGAAATCACAGCAGTCTGTAACGAAATTAGCTCTGGACAGGGGAAACTTAACAATGCACTCTATAGCTCTTGGCTCTTTGGAACTGTAACCCTCTCGAATGAATGATTTCTGTTGTTATGCCGAAGGCGATAATCCCGAACACAACGGTCATCTAGACTGAACCCGTCGGTCATATTAATTGCTTGGACGAGACCACACCCGTCATCCTGATCCTTAATAAATGCTGAAATCCGATCAATTTCCCTCGAAACGTGTGTGTGCAGGCGCCGGTCTCGTCGAAGATTTGCCAAATATGGATAATTGATTATGTTGTTGCCAAATCTACGGTAAGGTATACCGGTCATTTCTTCATTAACTGTCTGTTAGAAGGTGACTTGACTAGTCCTCTGTCTCGTTATAAAAGCTGGGTACGTGGCACGGAGAAACATCACGTTGCTGCGATGCTACACCGCATCACTTTGCTCAAAAACAAACTTATGTGGTTTTTTTTTTTTTTTTAACAAAATGAACCGTCCTTATGCGATTCCTGATACTTAGAACACCTGCCGGTGTAGACTAATTCCCGGTGCGATGCCTCCTTTCAACTACACTAGACATCTGCACCACTGCAACTCTGAGTTAGGGCTAAGAGGTGGAGTGGCTGTCACTATAGAGCTTAAGCCTACTTCCATTGATCATCGTGGGAAGAAGCTCCCCATTCAGTTTGTTGTGCTGAACGGCTCCTCCCTCTGTAACTTGTTGTATCTGATATGGCCCCAACCAATGCATCTTGAACTTCCCTGGAAACTTAAGAAATTTACTGTCATAGAGGAGTACTAGGTCTCTGATCTGAAGAGTCTTACTCTTAATGTGTCGGTCATGCCAATCTTTTTCTTGTGCCTTCTGCACTTTCTGATGGAATCCGATGATGAATCTGTCTTCCTCTAAGGCAAGCAGCTGTGCGAGCCTTTCCTGCACCGTGTCTGTATCAGCCCTTCCAGTGATCTGAGCAATTCTTAAACTGGGAAGAATATACTCCATAGGCATAAAAGCCTCCTGTCCATAGACCAAGCTGAAAGGTGTACGTCCTGTAAGTTTCTTGCATGTGGTCCTATACGCCCATAATACAATGTTAACTCTGAGGTCCCAATCATTCCTTTGGCTGTTTCATATCTTAGTAAGAGCATTTTCTAAAATCTTATTAAAGGCCTCCACCGTACCATTAGCTTACGGGTGGTAGGGAGTGCTCTTATGGTGCTGTATCTGAAATTCTTCCGTCAAGGCCTCAATGGTGCAGTTCAAGAAGTGTGTGCCTTGATCACTCATCAAAATTACTGGGCATCCAAATCGAGTGATGATGTTTTCAAAAATGAACTGTGCGGCTGTAGCAGCATCACAGTTTCTTACTACTTTGGCCTCTGCCCACCTGGTGAGGTACTATGTTCCAGTGATGATATATCTCGCACCAGTTCATTTTCCTAGTGGGTTGATAGGACCCACAAAGTCTATAGCCCACTTGTCAAATGCGCGCAACGTAATCTGTGGTCGCAGCGGCATTTCATCTTGTCGTGAAGGTTTTCCTACCCTCTGGAAGATATCGCAGCATCTACAAAAGTCCTTAGTGTCTTTGTATATCGTAGGCCACCATAATCCTGCGGTCAGGATTTTCTGCATAGTCGGCTTTCCTGCGAAATGACCTCCTGCGGTACCTGAATGTGCTTCTCTAATAATAGCCTCTTTTTCATGCGGCATCACGCATCTGTGCAGGACTTCATCTGGACCTAACTTATATAACTGTCCTGCGATCAAGGTGAAGTCTGCTGATTTAACAACCAACTGCCTCTTTTGATGCTTGGTAAACTCATCGAGTGCCCCTCCTGTGGTGAGAAAGTGAATGATATTAGCATAGTACTCATCTGCGATCTGAATAGAAAATAGCTGCACATCTAGCAAATTGTCCTCTAGGTTACTTGGCTCTTCTCCTGAGTCTATTCGTGATAGATGATCAGGTCTGGCGTTCAATCTTCCTGGTTTGACAATGATTTCAAAATCATACTCCTGAAAGAGGAGTAACCATCTACAGATTCTTCTCCCTAACACTGGCTTATTGACCAGATATTTCAATGCGGAATGGTCAGTAAACATATTGAACGAGGCACCCAACAGGTAGTGCCTAAACTTCTGTAGCGCGTACACCATAGCTAAGCCTTCTCTTTCTGTGGTGGTGTAGTTATTTTATGTTGTCGATAACTTTCTGCTGGAGTATGAGATAGGATGATCGATACCTTCTTCTCCTGGTTGTGTTAAAACAACCCCTAGTGCGATGCCAGATGCATCCACATGTACATGAAACAGCTTAGTCCATTCTAGAAATACTAAGATGGGTGCTGTAACCATCTTCTCTTTAAGTGTGTCTAGACTCTGCTGGCATTCCTCATTCCATAGGAATTTTACATCTTTCTTTAACAGTTTTTCCATTGGTGCTGTAATCTTGGCGTATCCCTTGATGAATTTTCTGTAGTACCCGATATGACCAAGTATTGTCCTCAATTGTTTAACTGAGTTGGGTGCTGGAAGATTTACAATGATGGCAATCTTTGCGGGATCTACCATTAAGCCTTGCCTACAAACAATGTGACCCAACAAAATACCAAATGACGCACAGAATATACATTTTTTCAAGTTCAGAGAAATCTGGTACTGCCTACATTTCTCTAACATCAGTCGTAAATATCCTATGTGCTTGTCAATTAATCCAAATACAGTCCAATCATCAAAATAAACTTCTAAGAATATATGGATGTATTCTTTAAATACAGCAACTACTACTCTAGAAAAGATAGCTGGTGCATTCTTAAGACCAAAGGGCATTACCGTATACTGGAATGAGCCCCATTATGTTGCAAACGTGGTCTTATGTCGATCTTTTGGGTGGATTCTGATCTGGTGATATCCTGAAAAGACATCAGTGAAGGAGTAGACCTCTTGTCCTCCCACATTGTCTAGTACTTCATCAGTGAAAGGTGTCGAAAATGGATCATGAAGCGATGCATCGTTGAGTTTACGTAAGTCGACACAGATCTTGATGTCTCCTTTGGTTTTCTTCTCTCGCACGACCATGGGACTAACCCATTTGCTTTCTTCTACGGGCTCAATGATGCCTGCTGCTAGCATCTTATCGATCTCATCCTTAAATTTTTCTTTGTAACGCAGATTTAATCTATATGGACGTTGCTTGACTGGTCTAGCATCCTCTTTCAACGGTATCCTCATAACTCCCAAGTCTCCGACTATTCCCTTCATCTTTGTGAACTTGGTGGGAAATAGTCCTGATACTCATGTAGCAAATCTGCAATCTATCCAACTATTTCATCAGTCCAATAGTCTCCAATAGAGGCAAACTTTGGTTCTGTGTATGTGCCAATATTGATCTTTTTAATCTTGATCGGCTCTGTGATTGCTGGGATCTGTAGCTTTGGTCCATCAACATCACAAGTCCCTTCTAACTCTGGAATGTTGATGTTGCGAGGATCGTCATCCTCCTCCTCTGGTTCTGATGCGAAGTTATAACACTCTAGCGCCTCTTCTAACTAGATGGCCCACTCTGGTTGAGTCTGTATTGATAGGGTACAATCCTCAAATATCTTAATCTTTATTACATCTAAGGCCTAATCAACATTTGGATACTCAGATTCAAAAGCGAAGGTAAGTAGAAAGCTGTCTATTAGAAGTGGCCATGTAGTCGTTCCCTTGCGCAATTCAGTCTCTGTGTACCAGTTCCGTGGGACTGTGTCCAAAGTGTGAATGAATCGATGAACCCATTCATCCTCGGGAATGTCCGACCAATTCTGTTCACATGTCTAAATATGTGACCTGGGGTCACTTTCTCCTGTGTATCTCTGCTGGACATACTCTCTGTCGGTAGAGAATCTGATCGCCATCAATCTCTTTAGATCATCCCATGATGCGATATTCTCTTTATGTCCATACCACCATCTTGCAGGTGTGGCTCGTACTGCAAAGTCCATAGCTACGATCCTCTGCTCATGAGGAACCTGTTGTTCGAACTGCGTGAGAAAGTCCTAGATATCTGTTAGACCATGAAATGATGGAAGCTCGTTGATCTCTGCGCCAATCCATCGCAGTGACTTGGTCATGTACGCACATCTACGCATTAAGACTTCGTAAATTTTGTTCTGCTAGTTCTCTAGGCCAACATCCGAATCCGATGCGCATGAGTTGTCGCATCGCCAACTAATGTTTCCTTCTGCTATTGGGTTGATGTAGTCGCTCTGGTTCGTGGTCATCTGATAAAGACTATCCATGTTACATGCCTCTTCCTCTGCTCGGATAGGTTCAATGTATCTAGGACCCTGAAGAGGATCTAACGGTGCGATGACCCGGATTTGCACGTCCTCAAAGGTCATTTGTCTTCTCTTTAAGTCGATAATAGCCATGTTACCGATCGCCCAATCAATGCCTAGCAGCGCTGGATATGGTCTACTATCGCCAATGATTTCTATAACTTCAAAGTCCGCAGAGCTGCGAACTCCGTCAATGTCAACTGGCACCTGCGATAATCGAACCAAGGGTGATACCCTCTGTTGATTAGCTAATCTAAGATGGATGGGCGATCTAACTAACTTAGGGCTAACCATGTGTTCCCATGTCTGCTTATTCAGAACATTTACCTCTGATCCTAGATCTAGGATTACCTCGTCCATTTCAAATTCTCCAACCTGTGCTGTAAGTCGCATCTCTCTTCATGTTCTTGTATGTCCCATAATATTATGAACGACACGCTATGCACTGTTCGCGGAAGAAGATGGTTGACACTGATCTATGATGCGCTGCAGTTCTCCTATAGCTTGCTCATTTCTCACGAGTTTTAAACAGCTGCGTAGGAAGGATTGTACACTTCCTGCCAACTCGTCTTCGTCACAAGAGCCCGATGTGGTAGCCTGCGATATCTGTTCAGGGCTAACGCCACAAGGTGCTTGCTGTTGTACGCCCCTAGACGGCGGTACCTGCAGTCCTGATTGCATAGGGTCATCAAAGAAAGTCTTAGCTTCTTGAAATGTCTGTTTATTCTTTTGTAGGTCAAGTGGTGTTGCTTTGTTAGGAGCTTTACGCACCCACTCCTGACCTGTGGTCTTTTCAGTATCCTGCGATGTTCCATCGGTGGAAGCACCGCTACGCGTCACAATGTTGACTCTTGGTTCTGGTTCTACCTGCTCACCAGCAATAAGCTAGATGTTCTGGTGTACTGCTGACTTAGGTTCTCTGATCTTAGCTATCAAGGTAGGGCAGTCTTCTATAGCGTGATCGTAAGATTTGCAATAGTTACAAGTGGTGGTAGGGCTCTGACAGTCCCTAGCATAATGTCCTACAACTCCACAGTTGTAACAAGTAACTGGTCTATGACCACGGCCAAAGCCTCTGAATCCTCCTCGTCCTTTGAATCCTCCTCCACGGCCACCATAAGCCGGGTCATGCTGTGGTCCTACTGTTGGACCCTGTGTTTCCGATTGGACTCTGTACAAGTCTTGCTTTGCTCCGACCATGAGATCATAGGCTCAGCAATCGTGTTCATCATGGCCTACTGACTTACAGAAGACATAGTATAGGTTCTTAGGTGTCTGGATGTACTTCTGAAGTAGAGGGCACTGGTGAGGTAGATTTCCTCTTGTTTTGCATATTTCACACCATGGCCCGTGGGTCTGTGGTAAGGGGTTAGGAGTCCCGGTTGCTAGATATTCTACAAAGACTAGATAGTTATCTTTAGTATGGCCTTGTGCTTTACACCTTACGCACCATATGTCTTGCGCAACCTCTTTCCCTTTCTTAAGCTCATGTATCTGTATCGTGAGATTAGCCAACTGGTTTTGTAGGTTTGTCATACCTGTACTGGTTTCAGCTAGAGGGGAAGCCTCTAGTTTCATTGCCATCTCCAACACGTTGTCCTGTGTCTGGAGTTTCTACTGCATTAATGGCAGTCTGATGTGAGGGAGCAGTGCTGCAATAAACCATTCCTTATGCTGCTCCGGCGCAAACTCAAAGCTGACTTGGTCTATAAGGGCTTTAAATTTCTAATCAAAGTCCCACACTGACTCTGTAGGTAACTGTTTGATGTCTTTAAGCTCTGTAATGCACTGTGACTCAGACTTAGGTTTCTTGAACTCTTTAATCATGGCAGTCCTAACCTGGAAAAGTGTTTTGGGTACCTCTGAGGTAACCACTGAGGTATACTTCATATACCATGTTAAGGCTCGTTCTCTCAATGTAGTGACCAACTGTACAAGTTTAATATTATCATCAGTGATCGCTTTAATGGTCCACACGTATTCACATAGAAACCAATGTTGCTCTGGGTCTTCTGCCCCTATACCCTTAAAGATAGGTAGCTTCATATCATCCCCCATTCTATTTCTGCATGGTGGATGTTGATTTGCTATGTTACTACCACTCGGTGGTGTAGGTGGAGGTGCTGTAGCGGTAGTATGTACTGTCTGCGAGCTACTGGATGGAGTTCCTACGGGATTGTTCTGAGTCCCAACCTATTTCTGTGGGGTATAAGGGTGGTAAGGGATACCCCCTTCTGTTCTGTCGGTATGGTTATGACTCTGTTGTCTAGTACTATCTAAACTGTCTTCAAATATGGGAGATCTGAAATCTACTTTGTATTTCTTTCCACTATGTGTACGTCCAATGTCTTCAAAATCACTTTGAAACTCTTGTGACATTACTATCTTTACTTATTCATCTGAAACTAGATCCATTGTTCCTTTTTCAATATGTAATAACATCTTAATGGACAAGTTTAAAGATTTTAGGTACTTACTGTGATATCCTTTGAAGAAGTACCATTCAGCCTCGCTGAAGCTTTTTCTCTGGACAACTGCAAACTCTGTGACGAAGCCTTCTACCACACTCACAAGCCAGAAGTCTACTACTCTCATAATGGGATTATCAAGGTTCTTCACGGTCTGAATCAGCTCCGGTGTCCAGACAATGTTTCTTTTCTTCTTGAATATGCTCATATCAGTCAACTTTGATAGCCAGTCATAAAGCTCGTTTCCAAAGGTCGCAAAAAATATCGCATGCAGGTCTGTAATGATATGTTTTTGTAACCAGCCCTCTGTACTCAGTCTAGGACTCTTGTTCTCTCGTTCGGCAAACTCTTTCTCCGTAGACACAACCCACTCGTTGAGTTCGTCTCTAGTAGGATGCCAACAGAACATTAGTGCTCAGTTTGTTCAAAACCGGCAACGGAACCATTTGTTGGTCGCTGGGCAGACCCGGGTTTACTATAATTAACCAACAAAACCCCTAGCTCACTGGCCCTTTCGGCGACAGACCACGGAGCAGCCTGAAGTCTCACCCGAAGTGATTCTAATGGGTTGACCAAAGACTTAGGTGTCTCGGTCAAGTTCTGTCACATCCTATGTGCTCCTCGCAGCTCTTCTTAGTCTGCGAGATGTTTCTCTTACTGTGCTGTGTAGTTTCCCCTTACTCATGGTGGCTCTAATCCTTATCGCATCATCGCATCCTGGCCACACGTCACTTTTCTCCTTTGCTCGGTTCTTAACCGCAGCACACCATAGCTTCTCTGATGGTGCGATATCGCCTCCCTGCGATCTCCTACCACTGCGCCTCAGCATACCTAGCGTACTGGTGGTCAACTTACAGCACTCAACACATGAGACTGTTTTACACTGCGACTCTTAACTGTCTTGAGTGAACTTAGCTACACTCTTATGCAAAATACTTAAAGACTTAAACTTGCATTCAACCTTTAAACATGCTGCGAACTGAATAACACATACATACATTTACTGTAAGCAAAGTTCATGTAATGAATGACAGATATAACAAGCAAATACAATCACATGAATCAATCACACAACGCTTAGATTTTACGTGGTTCACTTCCAGGGTAGAAGCTACGTCCACAGAACTATGTTTCTATATTATAACTTGAGAGAGGTACACAGTTCTGCTGCACCGCATATGCAGCTAGAGATATTCTGGGTAACTCCGCACACAAACTGAGCCCTTCTCTCTTAGATCTCTTCTCTATATTTCCTTCTTACAATATACTCTTACTCTCTCTCTCTCTCTCTCTCTCTGTCAATCCCTGCGGAATGTTACAATACAAAATACAGTGAACTAACAGACTACTGATAATCTGACTAGCTCGATGGCTTAAAATTCTCAACATGCCAACCTTTTACGCTACAAAATGCATCCCTTTATAGGCGGCCCGAAGGTCTCGCCATTACAACACTGTGGGCCTGTCCCAACAGTAACCCAAAACCCTAATTAGTGACAGTCGGCATATCTGTACTTGGAGTAGCCGCTTTTCATCACACCACTGCTCTCTGCAATCTTCCATGCTTCTCGGCGCTGACCATGGGTACTATGCACCGCTTCTCTTCTTTTGTCCTTCATCTTCAATACCTAGGTCTCATTGCTCCTTTTCCTTTATGAGGGTAGCTGAGCCCTCCTGTCTTCTCTGATGCCTTCAATGCAGTGGTTGAGCTCTCTCTTCTCAGTCGCTCAGGTACTGTCATCTCCTTTGACTTCTTTGTTCAAACAGTCACGGTTTCTGGCTCTTCTCTGCAACTAGAAACATGCTACGGCGTCGTAGCTTCACCTTATCTCTTCGTCTTCACCAAAGCTGTCTATCCACCAAAATGGCAGCTTTTCCTGTAGCAGCGGGACTCTGCTCCAACACTGGATCCTTTGAATAATCTGATGACATGCAGGACATTCAGTATGCTGGCCACAATGTTCATTATCATGAAACCCAGAAAAGGACGGTTGCAGGGAAGAGGTAGAAACAGAGTTTGCTTCGGCTTGGCGCCTGGCATTGTTATAGGAAGTAGAGGAAGTAAATCTGATTAGTGGAGGTGTAAATATGTGGGTAGGGGCTTCATATGGGACTTGAAAAGAACTGGTAGACCTATCAAAGGTAAGAGGCTGAGCAGAAAAGGAATTTGCTAGTCTCTCATTATTCCTAAGTTCTTTGTATTTTACTTCCCATTGCCTGGGATAGTTTATGCCAGTCTAATCGAATGTAACTAGGGTATATTGTTTAGATTTCTTAGACTCCACCACGCTGTGAAAGTGTTAACTCTGATGCACATGTGATCATAGTGGGGGAAGAGTATCATTTCCAAACCTAGTGACCACAACACCTTTTAACTGGATGATCTTCGATCCAGTGTCCATGTTGAAACCCTTAGGCAGGATATAAGCCTTGAGCAAATCATATATGTATGGATCCTCCAAACTAACAGAATATTTAGGGTGAATGGTATCGAAGGCAGGCCCATCATGCAGAGGAGTGGTAAAACCGCCAATTATTGCATCGGCAAAATTACGATGCCGAGTGTCTATTGCTACACACAAAGAAGAAACTGGAAAATATGGGCGAACTAGCAGCCCCAAACCAAGCTTAATAGCTCCTAAGTGGACATATTTAAAACCTTGGGCTTTTTCCCAATCTATCTGACATTTTTCTAACAAATTTATATGGATTGGTTCATCCTTATCGGTGAATGACACATCTATTGAAGACACTTTTATTTGTGTTGCAGTTTTTAAAGACCACCATTTTTTGATACCAAGTTCTACCAATCTGGCCTTGATACCAAGTTCTACCAAGATCGAATATAGACATTTAATATAGAATATTTAGTAGATATAAACATAGAAACATTCACTTATAAAAAATGCCTTCACTAGCTCTGAAACATTCGTCTCTATACGCTTTTTACGCTTTTCACATCCAACCAAATTCTTTATATTAGCAACATGCTCATTACAATACTCCCATGGATTGGCTTTGGAGGGTGAAGCTCGTCACTGCAACTACAGACTCCAACTACAACACTTACAGACTTTAATCTTTTCAGACTGAATTTATGATGCAATCTTATACCACATAGGGCAAGCTACAGAGCATACTTTTTTACTTCAACAAACAGAGCTCAACACATGAGTGACTCTGGAATTGAATGTTTTATAATGAGGCTCGAGGCCCTTATTTATACAATACTACAGTCACCCGATGACTCTAAACTGGCACTAACAAGTCATAAAGAGAGATTCTTGGGTGATAGTGGGACCACACGTTCATTATCTCATCCCTTCATGGTCCGAAGATATATGGGGACCCAGAATTCATCATGATGGATAAACAGCTAGCTGAAACACTTTACATACATGGCCAACAAATTGAAAAAAATGCCCGACAAGTTACAAAGTGGAGCAACAGAAACTGACCCACCACGGCTTTCAAACATGGAATCAAGAAAACTTTACATAAAGAAGATTTTCAATCATATGGATCACGTGCATGGTGACAAATGCACACTTCCTTGTCGCCGATGTCGACTCCACCACAACAATAGTCAAATTCATAGCTTCTTTCATCGTCATAGAAATCATCACAGGATGGATATGAATCTTCAGGAGGTAGTGGAGGATACAGGTCAGCACTAAAACATCTTTCTACATCTGAACCATGGAAAACTGGATTCTTCTCACAAAGGAACTCACCCTCAAACAGTGATTCAACTCGAAAGTCTAGAGGGAGTTATGGGTATGCAACTTGGCATCAATACGGTTCCCGTGACGATCACACTTGACAAAATTCTGCTCTGTAAAAATGGTATGCTCCAGACGAGTATACCTTCCTCCCTAGCGGTGTAGCAAAAATTTAAACCACTGGTGGTTTTGGCCAGCCACCTCCATGTCAGCTTGCAGGTGCAATATGAAATTGGCCCGACGGTTTACCCAATCTGCATGTAGGAAGAATTTATCAAGTAGAACCTCAGTCCAACCTGACCAAGATTTATTATGGAGATTACCTAGATCTCCACAAATCACAATAGACCTTTCTTCTCAACAAACTTGGAGAATCAAACTGTAAGATGATCAAGTTAGGTTGCCTTCTCCAATGTCAACATACCAGACAGGATGGTAATTTTCTTCATTGCAGTCTATCCAGAGTTCTTTGCAATTTGTTAGCTTTGATTGAGCATTTTCAAAGCTTCTGAACACAGATCATTCCCATCTTTCTATAATTTGAAGCTTCAAAGGAGTAGCTTGGATTTGTTTGATGAGAGTGATCTCCAAGTACTTTTTTGCTTCTTTTCTAGATGCAAAATCCAGCAGCTGTCTTCTTTCATCTTCAGAGAGGGACTCATCCCATGGCTTTAAGAATAAACCATTTCTCGACTAGTACAAGGAATGCATAGGTGCTTTACCTTTATCACTGGTGGGTCCAGAACTTGACGAACCAGGAGTGAACATGCTTAGATCAGGAGCTGCAGGCTGTGATTTTTCTCTAGTTAGCATGTCAGCCAAACAATTCAAATAACTAGGTTTATAAACAATTTCATAATCAAAATTACTTAACCAAATAAACCACTTTAGAATTCTACTGCTGTTCTCATCCATCAAGTTTTCATTCTTAAATATTCCTGGCATAATCTTTAAGTATGTTCTTATTACAAACTTAACAGGTTTTAAAAATAATATAAAATGATGTACAGTCCTCTTCACTGCCAATATTTCTTTATGGCTTGACGGATAATTCAACTCGGCTGCTTTGAATGAACCCAATCCGTAACCACACACATTTTCTTTGCCTTCAATAACTTCGATCAACACACCACCCCAAGTGGAAGAAGAGGCGTCGGCCTCAATGACTAACTAGCTGGTACCTTGAGGTAACAACAAGGTTGGGAGATTTTGGACTTTAGCTTTGATTGATTGGACTGGTAAAGTAATCTTATCAGACCATCTAGGTGGATTCTTTTTAAACCTATGCTGCGGGAAATGAATGTCATAGGCCTGCCCTTTGTAGAATGGCCTTGTGTAATTTAGGCTCCCTAGGAACCTTTGCAGCTGCACCTTCTCTAGAATCCGATCAGGAAAGTGATTGAACACACTAAGGACATGCTTTTGTAGAATTACTTGTCCTTTTTGGATCTTGAATCCAAGCAAATCTATTTCAGTCTTACCTATCTCCATTTTTCTCTGGGACAGGACTAAACCATGCTTGTAGACTAGATCATAGAATGACTACAAATGTTTCAGATGATCCTGTAGATTTTTTGAACATATGAGGATGTCATCTATAAACACCAATGCCCATTTCATATCCCTAAATATATCTTCCATTCTTTTCTGGAATTCTGATGGGGCATTGTTTATTCTGAACAACAAGAATTTCCATTGATATTGTCCATGAGGGACGACAAATGCCATTTTGTAACAATCCTTTGCTTCAATGCCTATCTCGTAGAAACCAAAATTCAAATCAAACTTGCTGAATATAGTGCACCCAACAATTCTTTGCAACAAACCTGCTTTATCGGGAAAAGGATATCTTACCTTCTGAAGGATTGCATTTAGGGGCTTGTAGTTGACAACCAATCTAGGTTTACCCCTTTTAATCTCAGAGTGCTTACTGACAACAAAAGCACGACACGCCCAAGGACTCTTGGAGGGCTCAATCAAACCTTTCTCTAGCAGCTCTTTAATTTCTTTTGCACGGAAATATTTTTTCGAAGGAGACATTAATCTAGTTGAAGCTTTCATTGGCTTGATCTTCTGTAGTGGATCAAACGGAAAACTTACAAAGTATTTTTCACTTTTCCAGAAGGCATTAGGACTTTCAGAACAACAATCTTTGATCAACTTAGCAAATATATCAGCTAGAGATTTTTCTTTATGTATTTCTCCATAGGCAATACAGCGCTCCATTTTATACAATTCAATGACCTTGGGTTTTGACACAAGTCCAGGAATAACTACTTTACACTTACTTTTTTATTCAAATGATAAGGGACACACGACCAACTGATTATTCATAGTGGCAGGAAAACAACATCTTCAATTTATCTACAGAGAAAGGATTGATTCTAAGGAGAAACTTAGAACCAAGGATACAGTCTTCCTTGATACTCTCCAGTCTATACAAAGACAAAACTTCAGACTTATCAGAAATCTGTATAGGGAAATTTTCTACTTTACTAGTTAGTGAGACGAGAGTACCTTCAATTGTTGAACCATGGTCTGCTAACTTTTCCCAGTAAAATAAAAGAATAACTAATCCTCTGGCAAGATTTAACTGACAACCGGAGTCAATCATACAACTCAAAGAATAAGACTTATATTCAGGAGGACAAAAATTAAGATTTATAAACAGCTCAGGACCTTGGAATAGACCTAAGTTTGGATGAGGAGAGGAAGGAGGAGAGACTACTTTCTGTTCTAGGTTCTTCATAGCCTGTTCAAGATGTTTGTTGAGTTCTTCATCAGAAAACTGGTCTTTCTCAGCTACCAGTATAATTAACATATCTTTTAAGCTTTCTATCTCAGAAACTATCTTCTTCAGCTGCTATTGCTTATCTTTTATCTGGAGCCTAAGCATCTTTTCTTTGCCTCTTCTATAACTCTATCTTGACTCATGCTCAGCAGGGTAGTTGTCAAAACCCCAAAATTTCAGGAAATTTAAAAACTTTTAAATAGCATAATTGTATGTTAACACCATCGTTAAATACTGTTTAGTTAATGCTATTTATTTTGTAACTGTAAGATCATTACTTGGTTGGAATGTTAGTTGAGTTTATCTTTCTTCAGTTTTCTAAATGTTCTCTGTTTGCAACAGCATGTGGATAAACTACGATAGACT
>LPNX010918673.1:142858-213152 GCA_001517045.1 Pseudotsuga menziesii | reverse complement strand
AGATATAAATAGGAGTACTATTAATATAATGTGTTATTACTGATCTTTGAATTTAAGGTCTCTTTCATTTTGTTTAATATTTTAGTAACTCTTAATAATTACAATAAAAGCATTTCTACATAAAAAAAAAGGTCTATTCTTTTAACAGGCAACTCATAAAGTATGTTGTAGTTCTGATAGCAATACTGATATGCAGAAATTCTGGTTTCTTTTATTATAATGTAAAAATACTAATACCTACTGATAATATCTAACTCTTTAATCTGTAATGCATTTACTTTCCACAGAAAAGAAATGAAAGTAACTTATATTTCAAATGTACTTAGTCTTTCTTTTCATGCACTGTTAATTCTTTTCCAGAGAATAGAATACAATTCAGATTTAAACGAAAACTGCAAATGAGATAGCTTAAATAAAAGATAATTACACAGTAAAACATTTATAATAAAAATAGAATAAACTAGGGAACTCAGTTTAGGAGATTACTTCTTCTAAGCTTGAGCTACCATGCTAGAGTACTACCTCATGATATCAGGTGTGGAAAAACATGGTAATACTAACCAGTTTTTACACTAACAGTTCAAAGTACTAACAATTCCTTTCAGATACTTAACAATCATACTGTTTATCTATTATGCACAGAAGGATATAGAGATATGAATGAAAAACCTGTTAAACTGCTGTGGACAACAACAGCAATGGGAGGCCGTTCCTCCCTACCAATTCCTGGAGAGCGCTCAAACAGCGACTTCTCAGGACCCCCGAGCTTGATATGGTCTCCCTGGATTGGAACTAGGTGCAGCAAGACATATACAGTCCTTCAGCTCTATATTAACTCAGAATCTTTGATACAGTTTCCACAGCTCAACTAGCTGTACTCAGCTTCAAGTTCCTGCAAACATTCACTCACAATCACTTCCTTCTATTTTCCCTTTTCCTCAAATGAAAACTCCTGAATCCCATTCAGCTGAATGAATTCTTCCTGGAGTAAAAACTGAGCAGCCAAAGCTCTCTTCATTGAGTACTTTTAAAGATTGCCTAGGTCTTAATTGGGATAACTGTCATTTAATGAGCCACCTGCCCACATTCCACTTTCTTGGGGAATCATGACCCCAAATATAGGGAAGTTGCCACCTGCAACTTAGGAAGTGCTTGAGGATGCTGCCACTTGTCCTTTGCCTCTCCACCTAGTTCCAATACCCAGTTTGACCAGTAACCTCTTTTAACAGCTCTCCCATACTGTTGTCTCCATAATATAATTATTATTAATAAAATATTTTCAATTACACTCCATAAGTGTTGACTCTGCTGAGTCATCAATCCCTACTTAGGATTAAGTTTATCATAATGTCTCAGAAAATTAAATAAAACAATTACATAATTTTTACAAAATTGGGGTATGTGACAGTAGTTCCTATAAATATCAGCTGGATTATAGTGTATAGGAATATTTGAAGGCAAAACTGCTTTTCCTTTTCCTTTGCTGGTTCGTTCAAGAAGACTTAAGAGTTTCTTTTTTTCTTCCTTGAGATCTCTTCTCAAGACATATTGGAAAGCAAGGACAGTTGATAATTGTATATCAATATCAGCCAATTTTCTTTCTATGGATGTTGTTTGACTGTAAGAGAACATATATGAAGAGAAATCAAAATCAAGTGGCTCACATCCTCCCAAATTTGCATCTGAAGCTGGATGAGAGCTAGAATCTGAATCAGTTGAAGGATCAAATTTGTCAAGAGCAACATCAAAATCTGAAGCAGGTTCAGAATCTTCATTCTCGGATTCATCAGGCAAGAAGATTACTTCTCCAATAGGTGGAGGAGTATCTGCAGAACAAGCGCCTAGATCTCACCAATGTGGATCTAACTTGGAACACAAGGCTACAAGCCTAGGTTTGTACTTTCTTTCAGGGCATTTACCAGCCCAGTGGCCTTTATGACCACAGATAAAGCATCTTTCTTTATCCTTCCTTTCTGTTCTTCTTTTGACATAGCGTTTCAGCTGAGATTTTCGAAACTTAGAAGGATATTTTTTTCAAACTTATGATAATCATGCTTCTTTTTGTACTTATAGAGCTTGGCAGGATGATATCGAGGGCTACTGGTATAGAATCCCATTTTCTTTCTCTTACATTTGCAGGATTCATGCAAATGACCTCGATTGTGTGCTCCACAACCCCAATCAGGCATTCTTGCCACATCTTTGCAGAAGGATGTGGACTACATTCCTTGGTGCCTCTTAAAATCTTTATTGACTCGGCGTTCAAGACAATGTTCTTGCCAAGTCTCAAGAATATAAGCATGCAGTTGTGCCAAAGACATACCTCTGAGATCAATATGCTTATCTTTCAAGAATTGTTCAACTGCATCGAGGACATGACCAAGAAAGCTTCTCAAGTAATGTTTGAGATATGCTGGTTCACCAGACTTACCGAAAGAAACTAGCAGGTTTTGCATATAGCAAAAATAATCTTCACTTCTGTTTTTTGAGCACTTCTATTTTTTTTGAGGAAGCTGCTCTTCCAATATTTTGGTAGATGTTGGTGTATGTTATATTTTTTAATGAGGATACTTGTTTTGTTTTTTCTAATATAAGATGGGGTTTTGACAACTTGTTTGGAGTTATTTGAAGAAGTTTGTGTTGGAGAATAGACTCTTAAGAAATGTTGATATTGTGATATGACAACTATGTTATTTACTATAAATATTTATAACTTTGATTTTTAATAAAATATCACATCTTATTAGTGATAAAAGTGATCCTTTTTACATTAAAAAAATAAACATTTTTCAAGTAAAAATGATCTTTTTTTTTACATAAAACAAGTAAACATTTTTTACCTTAAAATAAATAATTGGAAAAACATATATGAAATTAATAGTAATTCAAAGTATTCTTTATAACAGCCCAGAGGAGAGATTAAGACATATATATTATGAACCAGAATCTCTATTATCAAAGAAGCTATGAAAGCGCTTTTAACCAAACTTTGACTTTTTATAATTTTATATATATGATTTCAACAACAACCAATATAAATATATATAATCACCATTTTCAAATCAACATCATTCTATCACTAATTTATCCGAGGGCCAAGAAGAAGAAGAAAATGAATAGATGGAACAAAAAAATTGGAATAGGTCTAATAATTCAATCACATAGATGAGCTATGGGGGAGAAAAGAAATGCATGAATGGGACATAAAAATTGAAATTTGCAGAATAATTGAATCACAAAGATGTATGTTGACTCCGAAACACAGGATTGATTGGAACTAAAAATGGAATAAGCAAACACATAGGGAAGGGATTGGGTCATCCGGTTAAATATATACTCCGGCGACGCACATCTGTGACAACGTCAATTGATGGAGGTTAAATGAAGTCATTTATTAAAAATAGATTGTACAAAACAGCTACTAGCTCCCAATATTGAGCCTGTCAATCATATTCCAACAGCGTTAATTCAGCTTGTCAGAGAAGAATTGATTCAGCCACATAATTTTCAAGCTTGCTACGCAAGGTTGACTGTCATAAATCCTTACAACGCCAACGTATCAATGACCTGTGATTGATGTCACTGTATAGACTTGTAAATTGTAATAAGAAATCGTCAATCAACTGTATTCTATTATTGAAAATCAAAACCAGGATCTCAACCGTAGAAATGGCTTTGGAATCGACATGTCAACTGCCCCCATTAATCCGTAGTGGACTGGAATATCTTGAGAGTCGAGTCAATACTCAGCTGGGTCTTCACGGCAACTAATATCTCTTGACTGACTTGCAAGAAGGCGACGGCCATTCACACTACGGTTGTCTAATCACCTGTACATGTTTTATACACAACCTCCGAATATTAGCGTCTGTCAAAAGATTAAGCTTCATACCCTGAGCTCCACATCAAAAACCCTGAAAATCCTGATCATAATCAGATCCTACAGAGCCTGCAGCAGTTATTCCAAATACCAGAGCTACTCTAATGGATGAACAGCCACGGATGAAACTGAGGAATACCGGTAATTTTCATATAGAACTATGCAGGTTTTGAAATCCTTGTGTCTTACAAACCCTATGAGAAAAACCAATCAAACTGGGATTTTGTGCCGGCTTGATGGTTTCAATAATTCTGGGCAGTTGTCATGGTAGTTATGGTTTCAACAATTCTGGGCATTTGTCATGGTAGTTATGGTTTCAATAATTCTGGGCATTTGTCATAATAAATTCATACTAGAGAAACTATTAGGCAATGTTTTGGAAGATACAATAGTTCAGGATATATTGATCATTTCAATTCTTGTTTTGATATCTTAGGTTATTTTGGAATTGCTTCTAGTATGATATCTTAGGTTATTATGGAATTGCTTCTGTTAACATAAATCTTGTAAGTTTTTGGGTTGTTGCAGATGCGCCAGGAGGAGCTGGGCAGGAGAAGGTATCGAAAAAACGATCGAGAGCATCAAAACGCACCCCCACAACTGTTCTGAATACAGATGCCTCCAACTTCCGGGCGATGGTGCAGCACTTTACTGGATTGCCCCCCACTGCTAGCTATGGTTCTTCTAGTTATAGCCCTGATTTTGGGGCTGAGAATTCATTGCCAAGACCGCTTCCACGACGGGTATTCATGAATCACATCCCTCTACCTACAGGTCTTGGAATTCTCGATACCTCTACAATGCCTACAGTTATTTCTCAGGGCCCTCATAATTTGGCTGCTCATGCCTATATGAAGCCGAGCTTCTTATACAGCCCTGAACCTCCCCGCGGTACTTCTCAAGAACAGGCAGCTGCCATGACAGGTATCAACGTCTCAACTGTATGGGATGATATGCTATCTCTGAATCATTCAGCTACCCATATACATCTGTAAGCAATTGGCTATTTACGAGATAAGGAAGAACTGCGTGATGTATAGAAAGTAGTATACTCGAGTCTAACTACAGCGTTTGAATGTATGAATTCCAGTAAACATCTTGCTGTTTTGATCAGCGATGATCGATGGCGTCTCATACACTTCATTGAATTTTATTTCATCTGTTCATGTATGATATCGATCTTCATTTTCAGTTCCATAACTCTTAGATGGTTTCACCATAAGTTTAAGATGGTTTCAATGATAGCCTTATCTGGATTTACAGTTCTTGAAGTTCAGGAATATATTTTATTTTAAAAAATTTAAACCTTTGCTCCATACCGATGACGTTGTAGTGGTCGTCACAATTCTTTTATGGTTTTTAAATTATTATTTGCGATGACGGAATTTACACCAGAAGTCAGCTTTAATCAATGCTTCAAAGAATATTTTTGAGCTATTATGAGATCATGATTTTCGTCATATTTAATCATGATTTTCTGTTTGAATGTATAAATAGTCAAATCACTTCAGATAGATTAATATTTTCTTTAGGCAGAAGGCGCCAGTGCATTAAATTAATCACTAAAGTTGCTCAATATTACGTGTTCAAGAATCTATCGATTATCATTCGTACTAGGTGCTCAAATAGTCGTTTTTGATGAGATACTTTTCCTCTTTTTTCATTGCCAATCCACCAATAAATATCATTATGGAGTTAAAATGGTTATTCAATAGTGCATCGCGTATTTTAAGGTAAATTATTATTATAATTTAATTTTAAACTTGCGTCTAAATGAGAAACAAAATTGGTATATGAGGCATTTCTGTTTCGGAAACCAGGGACTTCTTAATGGTTATTTGATTGTTAAGGTTATGGAGGCTTTGTTTTTTGTGCAGTACAAGGGACCCTTTGGGTAGACATTTAATGCTAAAGTTTGAGGTATTATATAATTTGTTATATATTTTGGTAATTTGGAAGCATTGGTTTATAAGGCTGGTTTAGAATTTTATTGAGTTTTCAACCATTTTTATAATAAATTGTTTGAAGAAGTAATGATTTGTACAACAATTTTTGTTTAGTTTAGTTTATTTTTATTTTATTTTTTTGTCAAAATTTGGTATGAGTTGTTAGAATAGCATATATAAATTGTTGGGTTTGTACAAGTCGATTTTAATTTGGGTATAAGATAGCACTGAATCAATTTATTGAATAAAAAATGGATTTTGAATAATGAAAAATCCCATTCCGTGACCAATAATGGCTAGAAAGTGAAAATAGTCTAATCTTTAGATAGCTGTCAAAGTGTTTTTGAAATAAGGATTGTTTTCAAAGTTTTCAAACACTCAAGGCCTTTCAAACTTACTCAAGTTCTTTATATTTTGAGTTCTTCATAAATATTTGAAAACTTTATCTTTGTAACTTAAGCCCTCTTTTTCAGTGTTTGAACTTTGTTTCCACCTAATCTCAAATCGAGCTTGATTTATGAATTGGTCTCTTTGTTCTTTGTTCAAATTCTTTTTTTCCTTTCTTTTTTCCTAACTTCTTCATCATGTATGATCTTAGAATTTAGGCCATTTTCTTCCCTCTTTCCCTTTTCCTTTGAACCTTTTTTTCCTCGTTTTGAAATCACACCCTATTTCCAATCAACCCCTATTTTCCTATGCCGCCTTCTCGATTTCAAAATTGATCCCATTCTCCTGATCAAGTCCTCTTTCTACTTTCTATTTGAATTATGATCTCTCATTTGTGAATCGAGCTTGACTTCTAAATTGAGTAAGTTTTTCCCATTTCTAATGTGTTTATTCCCCTTTTCAATGGCCCCATTTTCAGCCATTTCAAATGTGTTTCTTTTCCTTACAAAGTTGCATATGATATAGAAATGGGCCCGAATTTTCCAATCAAATCACCTTTCAAACATTTAAAAAGCAAGTTTGTCACCAATATATTGATTGGACCTAATTTTTGTATCAATCACGTATCACAACTCATAAACTCAAAGGTTTGAAGATTCAACATAAAATATTAAGGCCTAATCACCATTAAAGTTGCAGGTCAAATTTCAAAATGTCAAATCATAAAGTGGTGTTCATATAAAGTGATCCCTTAGATAAGATGCGCCATGGGCACTGGGCATCCTTCATGTCATGTGAGCCACCTACACATAACCAAAAAAATAATGAACAAAGGGGAAACCAATTAAATGCATAAATTAACCATTTTAAGTTAGAAGTTGCACATGTGGTCTTAATTTCATGAGTTTAAGAGAGAATTAAAGTAGAAATTAAGCCCTATGCCAAAATGAATCAATTAGCATGTGGTGGGAAAATTGAGGGCTCTCGTAAGTTTCCCCAAAAGTGTCTTTCTAACCTAACTTTGGGCTCACTTTCCCCCCAACAATTTATAAGATAATTTTTTCTCATTTTAGAGAGATCACTAGTTTCATTAGAATTTTATTTTCAATTATTAGAGATGGTGAAATGGGGGCATGAGGCCTTCAAATATCAAATATATACATGGAGTGTTACTAATTTTGTAGTCGCAAGTAACATCCTTCTTCTACTAGAGTCTCTTCTTTATAATTTGCATTCCCTTTGTAAATATTATTTAAGTATTAGACTTTGTAAAGGGAAGCAATGAGGTCTAGGATAGTGAATTTATTATTCCCAACCCTTGGCGCATTTACTATATAAATAAGATATTTTTATCGTATTTAAGGATATATAGTTGGTAAGAATGAAGCTACTAGTTTGTAAATGAATTGTTGAATTTATTGTAAAAGTAGGACCAAGGTTTTTTCCAATGGTAAAAAATAGATTCAGGAAGTTATGCTGGTTTTTCCTTTCATTTTATATCTCATTTGGTGTTGAATAAACCAATGGATATATGCTTTCTTTTCCCATTTTATTTTTTGTCTAATAAATATGTGCTAGGAAAGTAGTTATGCCTCCTCCTCAACTCATTTGTCTATTTATCTCTAGATTATTTTCCAAGCAAAACTCGATTATTGTGCCCATGGACCATATCATCATTCCTATAGTTGAAACCTTTTAATTTCCCCTTACTAGTTATCTTCTTAATCATGTCTCGAATACAATTTAAAATCATTTATATTATGACACAAACAAATAATAGAGTTTGACTCCATGCACCCCCAATATCTATTATAAATACACCAGGATCTCCATTGATAAAACTAGGTTATTCTTGGGTAACAAACAATAAATTTTCCCTTAAGATACGTTAAGGGTGGCATGTCTCCATCCATCAATCCTACCAACAGAGGGGGATACTATGAATTCTAGGCTTCTTATAAATTTTTTGCCATGGGCATAATACAAATTCATAAACAATAAAATGTGTGTGGAGATGCATAAATATAAAACACTATGGAAATAAACTCTATACACACACGCATCATGATTATACAAGCATAGTATTCATAGGAATAAAATAAAATCATTGTGCATCCAAATACAAGAAAATACTTAGATTTAAGCAAAGAAGATCCAAGAAACTAACTATGTAAGATAAATTTTCCACCCAACCATAGGAACTCTGTCTAACATATACCTTTTATGATAAGAGGTCACCCCCAAGATGGGCTAATTGGCCACTAGGGTCAAGGGAACACCTACAATATTCTCTCTCATCCCACAACCCATTCCTCTCTCAATGCTTAGCTAAATTATCATCTATAGCTCTACAAGAATCTCATTAGCCATCACATCCATGGAACTCCTTCCAACTACCCCACACAACATAAGGAAGGCATTCCCCTTCATTAATACACAGTTTCCTTAGAAAATACAACCTTTAGAGTGATTACTAGTGTGTGTAGTAAGAGCCCAACTTGTTTTTTGATGTTGGACAAACTTCGATAGTGTTAATTTATGGCTTCTCAAGCATTTGTGAGTAGCCAAACTCAATGGTTAAAGGTTCATATCTTTCTCAACCTCCATGCTGACCTACAACCATCTACTTCTCCCCTCAAATCTACAGGTCTCCTTTCAAATTTGGATTTCTTAGTAAGGCCCATTCTAATAATGGTAATGAATAACAATAGGAAACTCTACACGGTGTAAATATGTATGAATAATAGTGATAATGGATGGTTGACTCCAAGGATATGAGGGAATGGTGAAAAAAAAATTGACATAACTTATGAACACAGAATAAAGGACTTCTGATAGCTAACATAATTTTCATTGAAGAGCATTCACCCCCATTCTCCTATAACTACATGAAATGAATTTTCCACCAACCTCAAACATGCATTCAATGATTGGATTTAATAGTCAAGAGCAAGTAATTGGCTCATTTAAGGCAGATAGAATAAATTTGATTAGTTCTAAGTTTGGCACTTGGAAATAGAGGATTTAAAATCCCATAGGCTGCTCTTCCCCTATAGTGGAATCATAACCTCTCCAATTGCTCCTTACATAGCCATCTTGGGAAATTTTATTAATTTTCCAACATAATATTTACATAGCTTTCAAGTTATCATGGCAAGCCAACCATATGTTCCAATTAAAATATTTACATCATATATTCCTATCCAATCACTAGTCGGGTCTAGGCCTTGGGATCCACACTAGGATTTCATACTATCATATTTACATAATTTTGATCCAGTACATTCCAAGTCAAAAATAGATGTATTTCAATCCCCTCCTCCCTATAATAACAACTTCCTCAATGTTTGTTCAAAGTTGGAACAAAAAAAGATACACGTCTCTCATGGCATCTTCCAACTCACATGTAGCCTCATTAGGACCTAAGTGCTTCCATTTCAACTTTACCTATCCAATGGATCGGTTCCAGAGCAATATTACATTCTTGTTGAGGATGCATAGTGGCTTTGTTTGGAACTCTCCCTTAACTTCCACCTGGATCACATCACAATCAATCACATGGTTAAGACAATGTACATATTTCTTAAGCAAAAAAACATGAAAAACATTATGAGCTCTAGTTTTATTAGGAAATGCAATTATATATGTAATGGTCCTATCATCTCAAGCACTTAAAATAGTCCACAATATATCGGTGATAGCTTGGCACAACTTCCAAGCATTAAGGAAATTTTCCTTGGCCTCATTCTATGATAAATGCATGAATGCATTTGTTCCAACAATTTTTTTCCGAATTTGATTCTCTAGTATCTATTTTCTAATGCAAAGTTACAATTCTATATGTTAACTACTGTTAGAATTCGGTTTCAAAGAGAAATTTATGGTTTTTAATCACATTTTCTTCTAGTTATGACACATAATTTTTTTCATTTAAGGGTTTCATTATTTTGTCACATTGTGACTTTATAAGTTGTTTCTATTATTGCATTAGTTGGATCTAATTATCTCTATTGGAAGAGAAACATAATTGGTCTTCTTTAATTTAGAAAATATTTAGGATCTTCAGGATGGAATGAAACTCACTGTGAAATAAGGTTGAAGGAGAAAGAAGCAATTCAATGTACACTGATCAAACAACAATCATGGTGAAAATTGAACAACCAAGAGACAAAAATTGGTCGGCATAACATTTCTTTCATTATTATTAATCTTAGGGTAATACATTGATGATATAATATGGAAAATTTGAATCCATTAGGTATGATACTCCAGTGCTAACTCAATAAGGAAAAATCACCACTAGGAGGTCACTAATGTAACTAAGGACAACTAAATCAGTTCACAATCAGTTAACTGAATAAGGTAGGTAGGAAAAGGTTCCTAACCTCCTTAAATCGGGTAAATGTGGTGCTAGAGTAACTAGAGATGAACTAATTGATGCCCATCGAAGGATAACTCAACATAGACTAGCCTGTGAACTCATGGTGGGACTCCCAAGACTCAGTGTGGGTTCCTAAATTATAGGTATTGGCCTCTAGAGCTCCTAAACTCATGCAAACTAGCACATCAAGTGGTGTGTGGGCCCCAGATGAGTTCCCCATGGCACTAGTGAAGTGGAAACAAACTTCTAAGCTAAGAAATGACTTTTATACTATGGTGGTCAAGGGAGGATTATAATTAATCCTAGCACCCCCCTTAATCCAAACTTGGACAACTTGGGCCCTAGAAACTAAGACCAAAGGTCACTGATACAATCTAATGCAAAAAGTAACTTCTCAATAAACCAAGGAAATGAGGAAAACCTCATGGGAACCCCCCCTGAAAATGAGCAGCAAAACTAGGAACAATAACAAAATCAAACCTTTACACCAAGAAGAGATATGACATAGAAAAATATATTTTCAGTGAAGGATTTGGTGAATATGTACGCAATCTACTCCTTTGTAGCAAAGTAATGCAGAATGATATCCTTAATATGCACTAGTTCCCGGATGTAGTACATGTGAACTTCAATGTGCTTCGTCTCCTACTTCTATACTGGATCACTAGATATCTTGATTGTACTTTGATTATCATAAAAGAGGTATATTGAAGGAGAAGTGTGAATTAAAAAATCTATCAAAATCTCGTGTTTCCAAACTGCCTGAATAGTTGCATTCATAGCTCCCCTATACTCTCCTTCAGCTGAAGAGAGAGCAAGAGTTGCTTGCTTCTTTCTTGACCAACATATTGGTACAAATCCAAACATGAACACAGATCTTGATGTAGATTTTCTGTCATACCTATCACCAACCTAGTATGAATCAGTAAAACCAATGAGATCTAGCTGAACACCATCAAAATAGTAGATCCCAAACTATCTCATACCTTGCACATTATGCAAGATGCACTTCGTTGATTTCCAGTGCAACTCACGTGGCTCCTGCTTGAATATGGAAACAACGCTCACAACATAAGATAAATATAACCTCTAATGGGTGAGGTACAATAGGCCACCAATCGATTGTCTATAGAGTCTACTATCAACCAGTTGTGTAGACACCTTCCTTCAATGTGATTCCAGATAAGAAGGGGAAGCATGTTGCTTTACAATGAGTCATGTGGAATATTTTGAGCAAATCTCCTACGTATCTAAACTATGTAATCATGATCCTCGAATATTATCTATTCACTTCAAGGCCAATAAACTGCCTGAGAATCCCTAGATCAATCATGGAGAATTCCTTTCTCAAAGTAGACTAGATATCCCTCAATCCAGTCAGAATTGCACCTCTCGAATTTATGTGACACTAGGAAGGCATCCATATTGGCATACCATACCCTTGGGGCTTGTTTGAGACCATACATATATTTCCTTAGTTTACAAACCAAGGATGAATCTTTAGTGTACCCCTCAGGTTGTCTCATCTAGATCTCCTCTTCCAGGTCACTGTGGAGGAAGGCACTCTTCATATCCATGTGATGTACCTCCCACCTTTTCGAAGCTATAATGGACAAAACTAGCCTTATGGAATCTTTTCTTGCAAGAAGAGTGAATGTCTCATTGCATACCATCCCATGAACTTGTGAGTATCCCTTTGCCAATAACTGAGCCTTGTACTTGGTAGTGGATCCATCTGCTGCTAGTTTGGTCTTGTAGATCCATTTGCAATGAACTAGCTTCCCCCTAGGAGGCAAGGAGACAAGATCCCAGGTCTTGTTGTCTTGTAGCAAATCATACTCATTATCCATGGCTACCTGCTGTCACATCCCCATCCCTCCGACCGGCGAAGAGTACGCGACCCCATGGCGTTAACCATCCGGGCTAAGAGCCCCATGAACATGCACATGGATAAAATTGTTGAAACCGAATGCTGAAAAAGATTGCATTAAATTAAAACATGCACATTTGCAATTGTTTATCTTACACAGCTACCATTATTTATCAGACGCAGCGGAAACATCATACATTCATACATGCATTCATTCAACATGTACATAACATTCATTAACCGAAAATATGGTTGAAGAAGTAAAAATGGACAATACCACTTATCTTATGGTGAACTTGTTCCGCAACCAGCTACGTTGCTGCAATGTTCCACCCAACCATAGGCCAGCGTGCTCCTTAATCTCTCAGCAGTGCTTCCACCCCCAAGTTGGGCATGATTCTCCAAGGAATAAGGGAACTAGCAGCCTGACACATAGCCAAGGATACACAAAACATAGCCAAGCCAACACAGTTGGGTTTATCAGGCCATCCAGGAGTAGGGAAAGGCTAAATGCTAAGCTGGTGAGCTCATTACAGAGCCAAGAACACCTACACCAGAACTAGCCTGACTTCTAAGACACCCACACACACCTAACACAAGGAATCAGTCCCTTCTCTACTACACAGTCCCTCAGGCCCTACATTCCCTTCCAGTGCTATTCAGGGGTGGTGGAGAAGAAGGCCAGCCCTCTAGCTCTGTTTATGTGGTTTCCAGTCACCAGGTTTGTCAATAAAAACTAAGCCCCCATTCCTGCTCCCAACACAGTCCGAAGACCAACCATTGTACACATGCAAACAATCAGTTGATACAGCTTAAGACAGGGAAGACAAATTCTGAGTCATTCTTGGCCCTATCGTGGCCAAAATGACTCTCAAGTGAATTTACAATAGTCCCCAAAATGTAAGGAAGACCACAGCAACCACAACCAACAACGTGGGGAAAATCAGCAACCCGAAATGTATTAGTGAGCACAGCTCACCACAAAAGTGGGGAACACAACCCGTCCTGGGCAACGAAATCACTGAGAAAACATATATAGACCACGCAGAGGAAGAGAAAAATACCGACTTCCAAACTGTGCGTGAAATGAGCAGACTCCCGTCCCAAAATATAAAGAAGACCACAACAACATAGCAAAACGTGGATGAAAACGCACAGCTCCCAGCTCGTTGTGTGAGCCCCACACAGAAGAATACCTGTGCGCGAGGATAATGGACGCAATATGGTCCCTGCGTGAAGACGAACAACCTACAAAGAGGACGCGAAAATGGAAGTGTGTGAGCAACAGCAACGTTGTGGAGGTGAACAGACAGTCGTGAGGATGCACAGTTCAGAGAACAAATGAAGGCATGCACAGTTCAGCACAGTCGTAGAGAAAAAAGGATGGAATGTCCGCGGGAGAGATTGTAGTGTTTTCTCTTGCCAACGTGAAGTCAACAGTGGTGGAGTGTGCGTGTAGGCAAGGCCTGATAGTCCTGCCACTCCTTCTCCCAAAACAATAACTTCCTCAACCACCAGCAGCAATTCTTAATGAAGGTGGTTGGGTAAGACAAGGAAAGAAGACACATGGGATTTTCCCTCATTTCTCAAGGTTTAGCAATTCCCCACCCTTATCCTTGTGAAAATCATGTCCCCTTCTCATTTTAGTTGCCGCGAACATAGCTGGTTGGGTTCGTTTTAATTAAAGATGCATATTTACATGATGATAAACTTAATATGTATGCCGCATGCCCCAACATACCATTGGTGACAAATTTAAATCCAAAACATAGCATAACCAATCAGTAGTGGGACCTTGGCCTTTAGCTCCACACCATGATCGTTTACAATATATACATCATATACATCTAATGCAACGGGGTCAAAATCGGGGTGTGACACCCACCATATTAGATGATGGAAAACCTCTCTGTAGCACTGTGGATTAGACTCCATCATCATTAAGCACCTCTGTGGGAGAAGTGGATATGTATGGAAGAGTGCAAGGTTTTCATCATGAAATTGAGATATTTTTATTATTCTATCAGCTGGATCCCCAACACTATTCCCAGCATCTTCAATGAGTTTTTTGGGCCCATTTAGGCCTTGGGTTGGGAGAAGGTGCTAGATCTGGAACTAGATATGGTTGAGATTCATTCTCAATATCAAGATCTTGATCATCTTAATCCTCATCTTCAAACTATAATTCTAAAATATTAATTAAGACATCATCATATGAAAATGGAATTAATTGAGTAATCATATCTTCCTCTTCATTTGGCTGTAGATCATGCAACAAATATTCATTGAACTAGACACTTCAATCTATGAAGCATATTTTGGTTGCAACCTCCATTAGTTTGTAAGCCTTTACATCATTTTCATATCTCAGTAGTATGCATTCGCTACTTTGAGGTTGGAAGGATTTCCTCTTGTCAGTTGGAATTCTAGCCCATGCTTTGGAGCCAAATACCCTCAGATGTGAGACATTGAGCTTCTGTTTCGTCAATTCTTCAAATGGAGTGACCCCAACCACTAACTTGTGAAGCACTTTGTTCTAGATGTACGAAGTACATATCACTTCTTCATCCCACAGTTATGATGGAATATTTCTTGCTTCAATAAGGCATGCATCCATCTCTTTCAAACATATGTTCTTCCTCTTAGCTACACCATTTTTTCTTTGTTTGTATGGTACTGACTGTTGCATTTGAATAGCTGCTAAAGCACACAAATGCTGGAATTATATTTTGACGTTTTCTCCTTCATTATCTAAACCGAGTGATTTTATCTTCTTCCCAAGATTTTTCTCATATATGGTCTTGAAAATTTTAAAGGTTTCAAACACCTCGGACTTCTACTTAACGAAGTAGATCCAACAATACCTTGAGTAGTCATCACTCAAGGTCATAAGGTATCTGGATCCATTCATAGATGTTGTAGGAATTGGAGTGGAGAAATCATTGTGAACCAAATCAAGTGCAGAGGAAGCTCTTCTTGCCTTCCTAACCTCATACTTTCGCTTTGGGTGATTACCTACCAAGCAACCATTAAAGACACCTTCAAAGGACTTGATGAGAAGAAATCCCTCAACCATCTATTTATTGTGCAGCTGCTGGAGATGTTTGAAATTCAGATGGCCAAATATTTCATGCTAAATCATGCTTGTATCATTAGCATGAGTCAATAGGGAACTTGGATACAAGTTAGGAAGAAAATGAGAAAATTAATATTCCTTAAAGGAATGATTTGCAGCTCCTTTTTCTATCACATCTCCAGTAGAAATTTCTAATATCTCCACTGAGTCAGGATCAAATGTGACATCTAGTATGGGCCATATGGTATACAGAAAATAGATTTTCTACCAGGGAGGGAACATAGAGGACATTCTTGAACACTCCATGATCAAATTTGATTGAAACTTTCCCAACACCTAAGATTTGAGAGTCATCTCCCATGTGAATGATTGGTCTGCCAGAGAGATCCAAATAAGAGAATAATTCTTTGGTAGAAACCATGTGGTTGGAAGCTCCAAAATCAATGAGAAAATATTGTGACTGAGAGAAGCATTCCTTCAATGCATGAAATATCTCATGATCTCCAATATTATTTCCAAGATCATGCTTCCTTGCACCTTCAGGAAGAGAAATATTGTTCATTTCAAGGAGTCTATACATTTGGTCTATGGTTTTATTCATACATAGGTTCTTTGAATAATTCCCTCTCTTGTAGTATGGGAACTTGGATTTGTCAAACCTTTTGTGTTTGTCCTCCTTGGAGCCCGAATCTCCTTCTGAAGGATTTTTCTTCTCTTTAGGATTGAAATCAATGTTATTTTTTCTTTTCCTTTCTACTTCCCCTTTGCTTGCACATTCTTAGTCTCTCCAGCTAAGAGAGACTGATTTTTTGAGGCTTTGAGGGATCCCATTTGTATCAACTTATCTTGTTCTTGAATAAGAGATTCTGTGAAGGCATCAAGGCATGGAATTCTCCAATTAGGAGTTGTCAATATCCCACAGTGAAAGGTGGATATGAACACTGAGAATTCTAGTCCAACTTTGCTCAGAATTAAGAGCACAAATTGCTCATCCTTCTTGTCAATGCCACACTACTTGCACTACATGACCAAGGATTTAAATTTGGAGAAGAATTGTTGGATGGTTTCAAATTTGCTGGGTTGAAGAGAAATCGACTCATTATCCAGAATATGGCGTCTCAACTCATCCTTCTTTTCAAAGAGTGATTCAAGTTTCTTACATACTTGTATTGGAGGTTTTAATACATCAAGATGGAAGAGTAAATCCCTGGAGATATGAATGAAGATGAATCCAAATGCTTCATCCATCTTGTTCAGATACTTCTATTTCTCAAGAGGTTGGTGGGGTTCGAACTCCTTCCAATGGTAACCTTGTACAGACCTTTGTTTTCCAATATGATCTTCATGTCATCCCTCCAATCAAGTAAGTTGAAGGGCGTGAGGATCTTGGGTGTCAAGGATGTTGAATTCTCCATATTACAGCTTCAAGAAGAAGCAAAATTCTTATGTATTCTCCAGTTTACCTGAAAAAACATTTCAATTCAAAGGAAAACCAAGTCAATCACTCTCTACTTCGACATGTGCACATTCTCTAGGTGCATCACACATGGCTATACTTCTCTTGAAAAAATATATAGGGAGCAAGGAAAAGATACCCAGGATTATGTGGAACCCAACTGCTTTTGGTGCATCAATGGATGTTTCCGAGGATTGAACTTGGACTAATTACATTCTCTTATACAATGTTTAATTTAGAAAATATATAGGATCTTTATGCTAGAATGAACCTCACTGTGAAAGGTTGAAGGAGAAATAAGTAATTCAATGTACACTGATCAAACAATCGTGGTGAAAATTGAATAACCAAGAGACAAAAATTGGTTAGAATAGCATTAATTTCATTATCATTAATATCATTGCAATACAATGATGATACAATAGGGAGAATTTGAATCTGGTAGTTATGATATGAATTCACCAACTTGGACTGACTCCAGTTCTAACTCAATGTGAAAAAATCACCACTAGGAGCCTACTAATGTAACTCAAAAAAACTAAATCATTTCACAATCAGTTAACTAAACAAGGTAGGTAATAAAAACCACCTAACCTCCTTAAATCAAGAAAATGCGGTGCTAGGCTAACTGGATATGAAATAATTGATTCCTATTGGAGGATAACTCAACACATACTAGGGTGAACAGATGGTAGGACTCCCAAGACTCAGTGTGGGTTCCTAAATTATAGGTATTGACCTTTGGATCTCTTAAACTCATGTAAACTAGTGTATCAAGTAGTGGGTGGGCCCTAGATGAGTTCACCATGGCACTAGTGAAGTGGCAACAAACTCCTAAGATTGGAAATGAATTTTAGACTATGGTGGTGAAGGAAGGATTGCGATTAATTTTAATAGTTGTTCTCAAGAGTAAGAACATATGGATATTAGTTAAAGGTGAGCAAACAAAATCGATCGATGCAAAAGACTTAGCAATATGGGAAGATTGATTTGATCAAGTAAGATGAGTCATTGGGAAAATTATTTTGGATAGCTTATAGGTACACATTGAGGATGAGGATAGTCATATTGAGGTATGTAAAACCCTAGATTATTTATTTGATAAAAGTGGTGATGTTTTTGCTTATTATATTGAAAATAAAATCTATGAGTTGGACCCTAAATATTTAATAGATTAGATGTTAGGATATTTAGACACTTAAGAGTTGGTTAAGATGAACTTGTGTAATATATCCGTTAGGTAATATGTGTTTCTTTATTATGCATTAGTATGCATTTGTAAATATTCTAATCCGACGGTCACGATATGTTTTAGACATAGAGTGATCCGACGGTTCAACTTCTCTTAGATCATACCTACCATTGATCCATGGCTTAACACCCGATTGGTCTATGATCTCTATTTAGAGAGCATAGAGGGTCCTTGGCTAGTTGATCGATTATGAGAAGCTCATGTAACTTTCTTTCTTTTGCATAATAAATTGCTCCAAGTAGCTATTTGGCTGGGGCCGTGGACTGTTTCCCTCTCGAGGGTTTTAACCACGTGACAAAAATCGGTGTGTTGATCTATGATCTATTTGTGTGAAGCAGTTGCTCAAGGTGTTTGTTCTTTTGAGAGTACCTTGTGTACTCGAACATGGTATCAGAGCTTTTATGAAGAGCCGCTTTCAGTTTTGATCAAGATCTGGAACCGGTGTTGCCGAAACTTTGAAAGGGTTTTTGGTTCTATATTTTCTGTGCATTTGTGGCATGTGGGAGCTATTCCATTGTGTCCGGAGAACCTTTTTCATTAGGAAATGGTTTTCGTTTCACCGAAAATCATTTTCGTTTGCTCCAGAAACACCCATTTCGGTAAATATGAAGGTATATTATTACAGTGACGGATTTGTTTTTTGTAAATCTCTCATATTTTATCAGTTTATTATTAGATTTTTTTTTGCTTTAGTCTCGGACTGTTGCCTTCCCTGACTGCATATGCTCTTTGCCATAAACCTTCTGCAATCACGGTGAATTAGAAACAGTAAGGAAAAGTTTTTTTTTCTTGTCTTCTCGGCTATGTATGCTCTTTGTCATGCACCACCTTGTGCGATCATGGCAAATCAGAAACAACGAGAAAAATTGAAAATGTAGACTTTCTGGGTAAGCTAACCAACATCTAACTCCATTGTGTGGAAAAGTTTTTTCTGTTTTTGTTTTTCATTTTTTTTGTGATTTGCAGGAAAAGAAAGCAAGCACGGAGAACGAGAGAGAAGAGTAAAAAAAATAAAAAAAACCCCTTCCTCTTTCCATTATTTTATGTACCTTTTAAACTTAGCTCACTTGGTCCAAAGTTGCTTTATTACTTAATAGGTCTTGAGTTCAAGTCTTATTAAGCTACTTTTTAGTGCATGCAATTTCTATTTTCAAGTTACTTTATTGTAAAAGTGCATCTCACATAAATAAAATAAAATAAAACTGAGTCACTTAAGTCTTTTAATTTATTGCCGCACTATTTAAAAGTCATATTATTGTAAAAGTGAACATCACTTATTCTACAGAAGTGATTCACTTCAAAACAACTTTATTGTAAAAGTGATTGTCAAAGGTTGATCTTGGGAAGAGGGGGCTTCTTTTTTTAGTTGGTCAAGTTAATATCTACCGCGTCACTATTGGGGACATCTTCAACTTTTTCTTTGATCAAGCATAACTTCATTAGCCATAATTAGTTTTAAGTGCCGTTTTTTTTAAACTGCATATTTTTTCGAGCTCTTTGCATCTAGATAGTTAGTTTCTATTCTTTAAGCCATTATTTTATAGTATGGCCTCCCCTTGTGATATTATACTTATAAGTTCTAACTATTTCTCATGGAAATCTCGTATGAAGGATGTTCCACGAAGTAAGGAACTTTTCAGGATAACCTCAGGGAAAGAAACATAACCCATTGATGATGATAAGGAAATTAAATGGACAAATAGATGTGATGAAGCTCGTGGATTGATTGGGATGTCAATCTCTACTGATTTGTGATTCCACATATTTGGAATTGATGAACCTAATCTTGCTTGGGAAAAGTTGGAATCTGTGTTTGGTAAACACCATGAAATTCGGGGTCATCAACTTGAGAATGAGTTGCTTTCCTTGAATCCAAATGATTTTTCATGCATTCAAGACTATTTATCTAAGTATAAAACTCTTAGAATATTGTGTGCAGAATGCAAGATTAAGAAAGAAGACAAACAATGTATTTATCATATTCTTTCAAAACTTGGACCTGCATATTATGTTTTTGTTTCTACATTCTACTCCATGAAAATTTCTTTGACTGCAGCTAGCTATCAAGTGCCTAGCCTTGAATCCTTTTATGATTCATTAATTAGAGAGCAAGATAAGCTCATTCATCTTGGAATAATTAATAATGAAGATACATCTGGGAAATCCTTATTGTCCCATTAGAAAGAAAAGTCCAAGCCTCCCAAAAAACAAAATTTTCGCAATAATAAGCAACACAACAAGGGTCCCAAACCTTCTCAGTTAGCTCCTTTAAAAAATGACAAAGGATCCAAGCCAAAAGGAAAGAAGACTGAGTGTCATTGCAATTTTTGTGGGAAAGATAATAATGATGAATCTAAGTGTTTTAAGAAGATGGAAGCCTTGGAAGCAGCAATGAAGAAGCACCACATCAGCCTAGATTCGTCTTCAGAATCTACCTCTCATGGACATGCACTTTGTGCTTCTAGTTACTCTTATACTGCATTTTCTTCTTCTACTTCAATTGAATGGCTCATTGATTCACCGTGCCATTCAATTGAAGTCAACAAAATGGTGTAGCTGAACGAAAGAACTGCACTTTAAAAGAAATGGCTAATTGTATGATCCAATTTAAGGGACTAAGTCTTCAATATTGGGCTAAGGCCATAAATTGTGCAAATTACATAGTTAATCACACACCCACTAAAGTTTTACAAGGTGTAACACGGGAAGAAGCATGGAGTAAAATTAAACCAAATGGAAGGCACTTTCGTGTGTTTGGTTGTGAAGCATGGGCTCACATTCCAGATGAAAAACGGAAAGCATTGCAGCCTAAAAGTGAAAAGTGCATATTTGTTGGATATTCTGAAGATGCAAAAGGTTATAGACTTCTTCAGCCCCATTCACATGATATAGTCATTAGAAGAGATGTTAAATTTGATGAAAATCTCTTGGCCTGCGAGCCTAACTTGGCAGGTGTGCCATCTTTGGCCTGCGACCCTAATTCAACGATTGTGCCTTCTTATTCTTCTTCTTCCAGCTTCCTTAATAGGTTTCCAACTCCAATTTTTGATGATGACAGTGAGGATGAAAATCCACCTCCACCTACTCATGTTCCTCCAATTGCACCAGCACCAATACTTCCTCGATGGGTCTGTTCAACATGTGAAGCAACTGGTGATCTCGTCGGTGATCCTAGAGATCAATGACGAACACGTTCTTAGTTTCAGCGAGCCTCTTCTCTTTTGGCTCAAGTTTTCGAGAATCATGATCCAAAATTTTTTGTAGAAGCTTCAGGAAATCCAGATTGGGATGCAGCTATGGATGAAGAATATAATTCCTTAATGGCGAACGATACTTGGGATCTTGTTCCTCTTCCAAAAGGAAGAAAACTTGTCAGATGTAAATGGGTCTATAGAACTAAGTATGCATCAGATGGAAGTGTTGAAAGGCTTAAGGCAAGGTTAGTTGCCAAAGGTTTTTCCCAAGTTGAAGGGATTGACTACAATGAAACCTTTGCCCCTCTAGTAAAAATGAACTCCATCTTCCTTGTTCTTTCCCTTGCAGCCTTACATAACTGGGAAGTCCATCAAATGGATGTCAAGTCTGCCTTCTTACATGGTGATTTACATGAGGAAATTTACATGGAACAACCTCTTGGATATGTTCAGGATAACTCTAGCCTTGTTTGTCTCCTTAAGAAATCCTTATATGGCCTTAAGCAAGCTTCTAGAGCTTGGTATGCCAAAATGGATAGCTTTCTCCTTGACACTGGTTTTTCTAGATGCCATTCTGACCCCAATGTCTATACCAAGAAAGTAGGAAACCATCTCATCATACTTGTTCTTTATGTTGATGATCTTATCCTTACTGGTAGTGACCCTAAACTTATAACCCATGTGAAATCTAGTCTTAAGCAAAATTTTGAAATGTCAGACTTAGGACATTTGCATTATTTTCTTGGACTCCAATTCTTGCAAACCAAAGAAGGAATATTTATTTCCCAGTCTAAGTATGCTTGTGACCTTCTTCATCACTTCCACATGGAGGATTGTAAACCAGCCCCTTCTCCCTTCCAGTCTGGAGTCAAACTTTTTGCCACTTGTACTTCCCCTGAAGTAGATGCCACCTTGTATCGTCAGCTTGTTGGTAGTCTTTTATACTTGACTCATTCTCGTCCTGACCTTTCCTTTTCCGTTGGTTGTGTTGCCCATTATATGCAAACTCCTCATGAAAGTCACTGGAAAGCAGTAAAAAAAATACTTCGATATATTCGAGGTACAATTCAGTTTGGGATTCATTACAGTACAGGGGGGAAACCTTTGTTGGTTGGTTTCACTGGTTCAGATTGGGCCGACGATCCTGATGATTGAAAGTCTACTGCAGGTTATGTTTTCAGTCTGGGATCTGGACCTATCACTTGGGCTTGTAAGAAACAACAAGCACTTGCTCTTTCTTCAGTAGAAGTAGAATATCAAGCCGCAGTTAATGCTAGTCAGGAAGCTTTATGGCTTCGACAGATCTTTTCAAAGTTTGGATTCGAGCAGCAGCAACCTACTCCACTTTGGTGCGACAATCAAAGTGCCATCAAGCTTGCCAAAGATCCAGTTCTACATCAGCGCAACAAACACATTGAGCTACACATGCACGCCATCAGAAATCTTGTTCATGATAGTGTTATTGAAGTTCTCTATTTCCCTACAGATGATCAAGTTGCAGACATCTTCACCAAGTCTCTTACTGAAGCGAAGTTTTCTAAAGTTCAGTCTATGTTAGGAGTTCAAGAATGTGTCCTTAAGGGGAGATAGGCTCTAATGCCTCCTTCCTTCTCCTACTAGTGTCACTTTTGTAAATCCTTCAATCCTATCCCAAGTTGTTCTTAAGGGGGGATGTCAGGATATTTAGACACTTAGGAGTTAGTTAAGATCAACTTGTGTAATATATCTGTAGGTAAAAGTGTGTTTCTTTAGTATGCATTAGTATGCATTTGTAAATATTCTAATCTGATGGTCACGATATGTTCTAGACATAGAGTGATCCAATGGTTCAACTTCTCTTAGATCATACCTACCATTGATCCGTGGCTTAACACTCAATTGGTCTATGATCTCTATTTAAAGATCATAGAGGGTCCTTGGCTAGTTGATCGATTATGAGAAGCTCATATAACTTTCTTTCTTTTGCATAATAAATTGCTCCAAGTAGCTATTTGGCTGGGGCCATGGACTATTTCCCTCTCGAGGGTTTTAACCACGTGACAAACATCGATGTATTGATTTGTGATCTATTTGTGTGAAGAAGTTGCTCAAGGTGTTTGGTCTTTTGAGAGTACCCTGTGTACCCAAACATTAGAGTCTTTTATTGCTAAAATTAGAACCTTTAATGAAAAGTTAAATAATTGTGGTACTAATTGCAAGAAGAATGATAATGCTTTTACTATTCTTGTTGAACAAAAGTTACATTCATGTTTTGATATCTTCATCCAAACTAGGAATAAGGCCATTGAAATGTCTAAAGTTATTTTAAAACCCTCATTTGAATATTTTTGTAAAGGCTTGATAAATGAGCAAGATAGGTTGATCAATTGTCTAATAATAAAGATCTAACTTTGGAACATAGTCAAAATAATCTTAATAGAAGGTTTGATTAACATTCTAACTCAATAACCAAGGATATACTTCTAATGATGATGATTCTAACATGGTGTCTAATAATAATAAAAAAGCGTATAATCTTTGTAAGTATTGTGGAAAAATCAATTACCTTGAAAATATTTTCTTTTAACATATATGTAAAATTGAAAAAGCAAACAAGTTTTCTGAAGAACAGTCAGTGTCCCTATGTGCATGGCAATATTAAACCTAGTAATTCATCTTCTAATATGGAATGGATAATAGAATTTGGTGCATCAAACCATATGTTTGGTACAAATTATTTATCGATTTATTATGGAAATAAGAAGCAAACACAACACAGAGTATATATAAGTGAAGGTATTCATTTTTCAATTTTAGGATCTAGCAGTGTTAGTGTTCCTAATGGTAGTTTGGAAGACGCGTTTCTTGTTCAAGGAACGCACATCAACTCTCTTTCTATTTATCGTGCATGTCAAAAAAGTTATAAATTTGATGCTTGGCCTAATAAATATGTGTTAAAATATATCAAACATAACTTCAAAATTGATTCTTTTGGTCCTACTAATCATAATGTTATATTATCTATGTTTATTGGTTTTAATTCAAGAAAAACTAATATTTGTATTCCTATGTTTCTTATGATAATGAACAAAGTAAATTATGGCATGAAATATTAGGTAACTTGAATTATGGTAAAACGAAAATTATGTCTAAAATGGTACTTGGATTACCTTCAAATTATTCCAGTAAAGGTGCTTGCGAAGGTTGTTTTCTGGTAACCATCATAAGGAAATGTTTGATAAAGGGAAATCTTGGCATGCTAAAGAACAATTGCAACTAATTCATAGTGATGTTTTTGGTCCTCTTGAAATTCTTTATTTGTCTCATACAATCTATTTTCTTACTTTTATTGATGACTTTAGTCATAAATTTGGTTTTAATTTCTTAAAGCATAAAAGTGAAACATTTGGTATATTTCAAGGTTTTAAATCCATGGTTGAAAAAGAATGTGGTAAAAGTATTAAGACTTTAGAAATAATAATTGAGGGGGGGGGGATTCACTATAAAGGAATTTGCATATTTATTTAAGCATGGTATGCAACATCAAAATAATATTCCTCATGCACATCAACAAAACAGGGTAGCTGAGAGAAAGAATAGAAGTTTAATTGAAATGGCTAGATGTATGATTTATTATAAAGGATTACATAAACATTTTTGGGATGAATCTATTTTTTTTGTTAACTATATCTTGAATACGATCCCTACTAAAGAAGTTTTGCAAGTTACTCCTGAATGAAATGGAATGGAAGAAAAGTCGATATTAGTAACTTTAAGGTTTTTGGCAGTGAATATTGGGCTCATATCCTGGATGAAAAATAGAAAAAGTTAGAACCCAAGTCTCACAAATGTATTTTCATTGGTTATTGTGAGGATTCCAATGCATACATGTTGTTTGATCCATCTACCCAAGTTGTGATCATTATGTGAGATGTTCAATTCAATGAATTCTCTCATCCTCCTAGGTCTATTGATCCTCATGTTACCTTTAATTTTACTTCACCTTCTATTACTCATTTCGCTCCTTATATGCCTACCCTTGATCCAAGCTCACCTTCTTCTTCAAGTGATCCTCCTAAATAACCTGAAGATACTAGTGTTGTTCCTAACACTACTTCTATTCTTGTTTGAAACTGTCATATTATAGGACAAGAACCTACATGAGTTCTCATTTTTTTGGAGGTCACATTCAGTGGCTAATTTTACCCTTGAATCGAAAAGTGGTGCTACCAGTAGAATCCATTTTTTTCAAGGCTTAAATTGAATTTTTTTTGAAACCCCAGTTGGTGTGGTTGTGATTGAAACCTTAAATCAGTTCCTAAATCGAAAAGTGGTACTCCCAAAATCAACCTCTTTTTTTCAAGATTCAATTACACCTTGTTTGAAATCATGGCCCTAACAATCATCATCATTGCAATAAAAAACCTAAAATCAACCCCTGAATTGAAAATTGGCACTACCATGACACCCCATTTTTCTTTCTAAGGTCAATATTACAACTTATTGTTAGTATTATATAATCCTCCCTTGTCCATATATAGTCTATTTGATCATCTTGTCTAACTTAGCGATACATTTTTATTGTACTAGAGTGTGGGGAACACATATAGAGGTTAACTTCCACTTAATGCATGTTCATGCATGAGTTAATGTGCCTCTGAGACCAATCCCTACATTATAGGAGCCCATTTAAGTGCCACCAACAACCTCCATCAGTTGGTTGTGGTAGGTAGGAATTTATGCTGAGTCAATCTCTAGTTACATTCAGTTAGATCACTTTTAGTTATTCTAGCACTAGTTTTGCATGGAAAAAAGGGAAAGTGACACCTTTTTCCACCTACCTCATTAGTTTAACTGGTTTAACTAGTTTAACTAATTGTAAGACTAATTTAGACATCAGGAGTTAGACTAGTGGCTCCCATGCAGTGATTTAGACACTCTCAGTTAGCTAGTCAGTTAGGTTTAGTTGGTAGATTCGAATTTTATCCACATGATTCGAATTCTCTTTTTTGTAACATTGTTGTATACTAATGGGAATAGTGAAGATTAATGTTGTAATTTACTGATCAATTCTTATTAGATTTGTCTCAAATTTGTCTTTTTTAGTGTACATTTTTCTTGATATTCCACTACACAATTCCACCTCTCAATTTCTCTCATTTTCCTGTAGATCAATGGTTCAATAATTTAACATGGTATTAGATCCTTTTTCAGGCTAGCAGCAAGTCTTGTCCGATCTCCATTGTATACCAAAAGCAGCCGAGTTTCCACATAAATATTGGAATGATATCCTTGCTCCCTTTTAATTTTATTCAGAGAAGTCTATCCAGGTGTGACAAAATGTGAGAAAGTGTACATGTCGAGGTGGAAAGGCTTGAAACTGACATGATTTCAAATTGAATTGGTTTTTGCAGTGTTATTTGCAGGTACGTACATAGCTTCTTGGGGAATTGACTGATTCCACATGCAGAAAGATGGATTCTTCAACACTCGTACTCCAAATCCTTACACCTTTCAACTACTTTAATTGTAGAGTAAATATGTAGGTATCCTTGTGCAATCGTGGAATGTTTAGGATGACAATGGGCACATAAATTGTTCCCCAACAGTATGTTGAGAAGAACAAATTTTTGAATCAGCTTCATGTGCACACATATCTCCCGATATATGTTGTTCCATATTAAGGGACTAAGGGCTCTGAAGGAATCTTGGGATAAGATTGAATATTTGTTTGGAAAATAAGATGAGATTCGAGGAAATATATTGGAGAATGAACCCATAGTTCTACAGCTTAGAAGTTTCGAATCTATCTAACAATTCTTTACAAAACAGATGTCACTAGTACTACAATGCAAACAGTGTGTATTAGAGAGGAAATATGAGCACTTTTGATGTCAGTACTAAGAAACCTTGGCTCTAAGTACTCAATATTTATCTCTACATTCCATTTCGGAAGAGATTCCATCCCTAATTGGAAGATACCTTCTCTAGATTCTTTTGTTGAGTCCTTAATTCAAGAGCAATATAAATTGGTTCAAATGGGAGTTCTTCGAACATCCAAGAACCTAGCACTCTTAGTGACAGATTCAAACAATGTGCAAGAAAGAGGGAAGCACAAAGGGAAGGAGACCAAAAACACTGATTCAAATCCAAAAGAGAATAAGAGATATTCCGATGGAGCTTTAGGTTCCAAGAAAAAGAAGAAATTCAAGAAGACTAAATGTCCCTATTATATGAGAGGCTTTCATCCAGAGAGTCAATGCATGAATAATACCATCAATCAGCTGTCAACGCTCCTTGAGAAGAACAATATTGCTCTTCCATAAAGAATAAAGAAGTCCGATGTTGGAAAACTGAAATAAGATCATGAGAGGTTCCATACCTTGAAGGAAATCCTCAGTCAGTTGATGGCTTATTTGATAGATTCGTGAGCATCCAACCACATGGTTGCCTCCACAGAATCCTTAACCACTCTCAATCTCTCAGGAGAACATAACATTCATATAGGGGGTAAATCACAGATCCCAACAATAGGTATAGGTTCTATTAAAATCCAACATGGATAGTTAAAGAATGTGCTCTATGGTCCCTCTCTTGCAGCAAATTTGTTATCCTGTTTATCAGATGACACATATTGGGTCGCCAAAGCAAGTTGTATTTGGTCCTAACTCAGTGGAGATCTCAGATATCTCAATTGGGGAAATTATAATGAAGGGTGTTGCAAACCATGCCTCCAAGTCATATGAATTCTCAAACTTTCTTCCATACTCAGCTCCAGCAAAATCTCAACAACCATTCGAAAGGGGAGGTATAAACTCTCTTTCATCTCCATTTGCAGATAATGATATGTTGTCTAATATTTCTGTTTTAGAATATGAGGAACAAGATCATCATGATATTGATATTGAGATTGTACCTCAAGATGATCCAAATCCAGATCCAACTCCTATTCTGAATCAGAAGCCTAAATGGGTTGAAAATCTCATTGAAGCGACTGGGAATGATGTTGGGGATCCAGATTATATAAGAAAAAAGAGGTCCCATTATAGGAATGATTATGGTGTACTCTCACATAGCTTCACTACCTATAGAGTGGTTCAACAAACTTCCAGGAAGATGCTACTTGATGATAGCGAATGATCCACAATTTGGCCCACTGAAGAATAAAATGGATCATTCCATTCCTCTTCCATAAAGAAGAGTCAAAAGAAACATTCAACAGATAGGAAGAAGATGGAAAGGTTCACATGCATAGTCCCAAGATGATGATATACAGAAGAACCATGATTTTGCATGGCTACTCCACAGAGCTGCAAATTAGAGGAAAATTTTACAAGATTTTACCCAAAGAGGAAAATTTCCTCTTAAGTATAGCTTTTTTTCCTAATTCACTGCATATTTTGAGGGGTTTTTTCCCATAAGGTTTTCCCCATTTCCCTTACTTTATTAAGCATATTTTAATTCTTTTAGATTGTATGGTTGACTTTTGGCCTAGTTTCCACAGCCCAAGTTGTCCATGTTAGGATTAAGGGGGGTGTTAGGATTATATAATCCTCCCTTGTCCATACATAGTTTATTTGATCATCTTGTCTAACTTAGGGAGACATTATTACTATAATAGAGTGTGGGGAACACTTATAGAGGTTAACTACCACTTACTGCATGTTCATGCATGAGTTAACGTGCCTCTGAGGCCAATCCCTACATTATAGGAGCCCACTCTGAGTGCCACCAGCAGCCTCCATCAGTTGGTTGTGGTAGGTAGGTAGTTATGCTGAGTCAACCTTTAGTTACATTCAGTTAGATTACTCTCAGATATTCTAGCGCCAGTTTGCATGGATGCATGGGGAATTTGCGCCTTTTTCCACCTACCTCATTAGTTTAACTGATTCTAAGACCGATTTATACATCAAGAGTTAGACTAGTGGCTCCCATCCAGTGAATTACAAAATCTCAGTTAGCCAGCCAGTCAGGTTTAGTTGGTAGATTCCAATCCTATCCACATCATTTGAATTCTCCTTATTGTAACACTGTTGTATACTGCTGGGAATAATGAAGATTAATGTTGTAATTTACTGATCAATTCTTATCAGATTTGTCTCAAATTTGTCTTGTTTAGTGTATATTGTTCTTGATATTCCACTAAACAATTCCACCTCTCAATTGATCTCATTTTCATGTAGATCAATGGTTCAATAATTTAACACTTATATTAAGTTGCTACCTGAACATATGGTACTAATGCAACGAAAATGTCAAAACAATGCTTGGATCAAAAATAAGTGCTACAACTGGAAACTATTTCTTCTCTCAGGTTAAAATTACAAGTGTTTTCAAAACATCCCCCCCCCCCCCCGAAAAAAAAGACTTTAGAAACAAAAATAAAGACATTTTTAACCCAAAAAATTAGTTTTTTGGGGGGTTAATAAATATAGTTATGTGTTTCTAGGGGGAGGGGGGTTAGATTAATTGGTAATGAGTAATTGAGATAGAAAATTGTAATTGGAAAGTCACAAGTTCAAATTCCCTGTGAATATTTACAATATATATACAAAAATAAAAAATAAAAACGAAAAAAGATGAAAAAGAAACTAAAAAACATTAAAAACAATCAAATAAATTAAAAAACAATATTAAAAATAAATACATAAATAAATGATTTTTAAAACTAAATACAAACAAACACATCATAAAATATATAGATATATATAAAACAAACAAATTAAAAATAATATAAAAATTTAAAAAACAAACCAATATTAAAAACAACTAAAAAATACCTATTTCAAAACAAAACATTAAAAATATATTATATAAAACAAAACAAAAAATAACAAAATAAATATATATTAAAAAAATGCAAAACAAAATATACATTTTTTTTCCATAAACCCTTAAAAGATAAGAAAGTCACATGGAAGATACATAGTGACACTCTATAGCACAACAAACATAAGATAGCACAAAAAACATCGGATCACACAGAACACATCTTAACGCACACTCGTAAAAACTGCCTCTATCCACTTGGTGAAGTAATCAGTGGCTACTAGGATCCACTTGTGCTGACCACTTGATGAGGGATTAAACTCACCTATGAAATCAAGACCCCATTGCTAGAAAGGGCCATTCACTATAATAGGTCCGAGGGACAAAGATCTGAGTTGTTGCTTTCCTATGAATATTTGGCATTCGTCACAAGCTTTCACAAAGGTACACACATCAGAGAAAAGAACAGACCAATAGTACCCAGAACTTAGAATCTTGTGGGTTTTAGTCTTCCAGTAATGATGGCCTCCACACATGCTTGAATGGAATTGATGCATGACTTGAACTAACTCTTCTTTATCTAAACATCTTAGAAAAATACTAGAGGGATCTTTCCAATATGGCAGATTTTTAATTATGCAAAATTTAACAGACTTAAGCTTAAGAGCTCGTGCTTGGGTCATGCTAATCCCAAGGGGGAGGGACTTCTAAATTTTGCAAGAAATGAATAATTCCTGAGTACCACTCACATGAGGATAAATTCTCATCCATTTGCTAACTGTCATGCTACTCTTCTGCTGCTACCTCTGTCTGCAAGTTTGCTAAACTTATACCAATGAAATTCATGCCTAGTAGATCACAATTTTCTTCAGCCATGAGCTTATCTAGGCCTTGGCCTTTCACTATCTTGGTGGGATTTACTTCTATGTCAAACTCAATCAGCTTTGCAATCCACTTGGCTCTCTTTCCATCAATGTCAGGCTAGGTTAATACATCCTTCATAGAAGCTGAAGGGACATAGGCAAGGACCTTTGTGTGTAGAATGTAAATTCTGAAGGATTTCAATGACTTAATAAGAGCATAAGCCTATTTTCCGATAGGATCATACTTTAGTTCAATATCCCTCAATGTTTTGCTGAAGAAAGAAATGGGGTGATCAAGACCTTCATCATTTTTCTGTAACAAAATTGTTGCCACTGTGTCATAGGAAGCAAAGGAGAAAATATAGAAGCCCTTGGTATAGTCTGGACTAATTAGAGTGGGAGCTTCCATCATAGCCTTCTTGATGGATTCAAAAGAGTTTCTTTCATTTTCTATCCATTTGATTTCAGCTCCCTTCCTCAACATAGAATTTATGTGTTTTACCAACTCAGAAAATTTTGGGATAAAACTGCTGACAAAATTTATCTTACCAAGGAATGACTGAATATCCTTTTTTGACCTAGGTATGGACAATTTCTGGATTTCTTTGACCCCAACAGGATCAATCTTCACACCTTCTGCTGAAACTATGTGACCTAGGAGTTTTCCCTCTCTGAGAGAAAATTGAGACTTTTTTGGGTTCAGAGGTATCCCAAACTGTCTACATTTTAGAAAAACCCTCCTTAAGTGCTGCAAATGTTCTTCATGGCTATTGGAGTAAACAGTGAGGTCATCAAGAAATATGAGGAAAAACTTGTCCTTTAATCCCACCAACTCTATGTCCATGGCCCTTTGAAAGGTGGCCCCAACATTCATCAGCCCAAATGGCATCTTGGCATACATGAAGGTACCCCAGGGAGTGGTAAACGCGGTTATTTATTGATCATCAGGGTGTACATAAACTTGATTGTAGCCAGAGAATCCATCTAGGAATGACATGGCACTAGCTCCTGAGACTCATTGCAATATATGCTCCATCTTGGGTAAGGGATAGTTGTCTTTCTTGGATCATTTATTCAGGTTTCTGAAATCAACACATAACCTGATCTCACCATTTTTCTTCCTCACTACTACTAAATTTGCAATGAAATTAGAGTACCTTAGTGGGATTATGATTTTCACATTAATGAGATTTTTTATTTCTTTCTCAATCACAGGAAGTAAGAGAGGACTGATAGGTCTTAGCTTTTGTTTGAAAGGGATGGTGTCCTTTTCCAGGGGAATCCTGTGTTGGATGATATCTGTGTCATAGTTTTTTATATCACTGTATTCCCAAGCAAATATATCAGCAAACTCTTTCATAATACTGGAAAATTCTGACCTCTGATCAACAGTCAACTTAGTGGACAAACTTATGAATTTTGGGTGACTTTGGCTACATATATTGTGCTCATGGACAGTAGGGTATTTCTCCCTTTGCACAAGTTTAAAGGGGACATCATTCTAGTCAAAGATCTCTTCAAGGGGTACTAGACCTTGCGGTATATAATTGCTAGGCAACTGAACACTATTCTGTTTACCTATTTTCTCTTTTAACTTAGGCCTCTGGGATTCCTCCATATTTAGGTTTTCTTGGTCAATATGCATATTGGAAAATTCATCAAAGACCTGGAGAAATTTACTAAGTTCATCATCATTCTCAAATACTTTCCAAAATTTCACATTATCACGTAGGGATGGTGTGTACTTCACTTGGATTTCATAGTTCAATTTAGGAGGCAAAGGATGGATGAACATACTGGCAGAGACAACAAGGGAATCAACTAGATGGTTCATAGCTCTAGGTATATAGGAAATGTCAAAAAACATGAAAGAGTCCTTGAGTTTCCATACCTCATCTCTGTATGCCTTTAGCCTGACATTCTTTTCTTGAAAAGTATTGTTCACCTATTGTATGATGAGATCTACATCTCCAAATATCTTCAGGCACATAATTTCCATTTCCTTGGAAACCTTCACTCTTAATAGCAATGCCTCATACTTTTCTATATTGTTATTAGTCTTGAAATCAAGTTTATAAGACAAATGAATAGTCTCCTTTGAAGGAGAAATCAAAACTACACCTGCACCTGCCGAGGCTTGAGTACTGGCCCCATCAAAAAACATGCTCCAGACAAAGGTGGTTACTTCTTCAGGTTGCTGATAGGTGGGATTTTTAAGCTACATAGGTATTGGCTGGGAATCATCTATATGCATAATACATGCCCTAAAGTCTGTTTCTACTGCATAGATGGGATGGTTTACAGAGTTCTTTTCATTACCGATGATGTAGGAAAGTTGATTTTCTTTGTAGAGTCTCTTGCTCTCTCCTCCAAACATCAAGATTGTAGCATATGTAAGATCCATCTATAAGGTACCACCTATCCTTTTACTCCATGAGCGAGACAAGAGGAGGCCAAACTTAGGTGGGATGTCAGCAACTACTATGTCCATCACTATGCTTTTTGAAGGCAGCTGAGAGAGGTTTATGACAAGGTCTTTTATGAGGCCTAGGAATTTGACCTTCCTAGAGTCAAAAGAGAAAATATCATGGTAGGGTATTGTAATGTTGAGGCCAAGCTCATCCATCACTAATTTTGGCATAAGGTTGTGGGATGCTCCTGATTCAAGCAAAAATTTGTGAAGGATCTTGTCATGGATGTTCAAGGATATGTAGAAGGGCGGACAAGACTCATCTAGCTCTTCAACCATAGGAACTAGGGTTACTATGGGGTTATCATCTTGCAAATTGACAAAGTCAACATCTATGGGTGTCTTTGGTTGAAGAGATTTCAATATATATGACTTAAAGGAATCATTCTTCATCAGTTCTATCAAAAGAAAAGGGATTTTCAATTTCTGAATTTCTAACTCAAGATTGAAAGAACAATACAGCTTGTCAGAAGTTCTTACCTCTTGTGATGGAGCTTTGAGCTGGATAGGATCATGGGCTAATGGTTGTAACGGCCTTTGTCGATGTTTTGGAGGAGCAACCATCTTTTTTGGAGGAGCAACAATCTTTTTTTTAGCAGGAGGAGCAGACTGCTTTGTAGGGATGGGACTCTTCTTTACGGGAGCAACAATCTTGGACCTTATATTATAACCTCCTTAATCATTTTCCTGATACAAGGTTTCTTCAGTTATCTGCTCATTCATGAGGGCTTCCTCATAGTCTGATTGTTTCAAGAAGCAGTTATCAACTTCATCTTCCATGCAATTAATGTTGTCTTTTCCATCTCCTTCTTCCTGAGTAAGCTCTTGTTCTTATTCTAGAACAACATTTTGGAAAGGATCTCTGATTCTTTGATCCTTAGCTAGATTCCTATCTCTTTGAAGGATCTAAGCTAGTGGGTTATTTCTTCTGTAAGGGAAAAAATTAGGTTTTATGGGGGGGAATTCATTTGGCCCTTTACATCTCATAGGTTGTTTCCCTCGATCGTTAAGTTTACACATTTCAGTTGCTAGACTGTCCAACATCTTGGCTATTTTTTCCATTTTTGACTTTGATGATGAAGGACCTAAAGGATCTGAAGATTGCTTCTTACTATCCATTTTTCCCTTAATTTTTTGAGATGCAACAATATTAGACTCAACTTCAAGGGTAGCATCATAAATGAGTGTTAAAGAAGTAGATATTCTTTCTCTGAGAAGAAGACAAAACTCTGAATCAAAAGCATTTGCATAAGTGATTTTGGCTGAAGTATCTATAGGTTTGATCTCAACAGGGATTCTACTAAACATCTTGTTGAATCTCTTTGTGAAATTGGACACAGACTCGCCATTTTCTCTCCTCAAATTGCTGAACTCTGTGATATAGTAAAGGGGATCTCTTCTTCCCCCCAATGCTTCAAGAATATGTCATCTAGGGCTTCAATGTCAGCTACTGATCCAGCAGGTAACTCTTTGAACCATTTCCTATCTTAACCATCTAAGCTTTGTACAAAAACCCTAGTCCATACATCCTCTTTCTCAATATTGATATTCTCAGCATAACTGTAGAATTCCTCTAAGTGTTCTTCAGTTGTAAAATCTCCCTCCCTAGTAAACTTAGGCATGTTTTTTTGATAATATCCAGTAGGCATAGAAGAAACGGGGTTAGGAAAATTTAGAGGCGCATATTTTGCAATGAGGATATTTTCCATCTTGGTCAGAGGGGCAGCCATATTGGATGTGGGTATGGAAGGGCCAGAAGGAGATGTTGTTGGTGTGGATGGTAGATGAAGAATTATAGGTGGTATATCTACCCTAGTGGAGTTTCCAAGGATTGGATCTACATAAGAAAAAGTGCTTGAAGATTCCCCAACCCTCAAATTTTCTGATTCACTTATAAACTTATGAGAACTAGATGCTTCAGTAGAAGAAGATTTAAAAGGATGCCTATTCGATACAACAAAAAAATACCTCTAGAAGTACCTGATGTAGCTCCCCTTGTAGATCTGGAAGTCTGTCTTTGTGAAGCTCTTCCTCTCCTTATAATATTTTCAGGGTCTGGCACAAGTGTCACTGGTGACCTTTGAGTATTTGCTCTGATACTTGGTCTTCTTGAAGCCACCTTATTCCAATGGAGTCGCCAGATAGATGATTACAACCAAAAGAGTGTCCAGACTTTTTCTATCATCAATTTTGGATCTATGTCGTTCCCCAGGGAAGCTGAGCTTCAGTATCTTCTCCCCGGAAACAACACCCATTGTTTAGCTCTCTAGGAAACTCTTCTAGGTTGCAGCTCGAATATCCCTAGTAACTTCAATACTTTTTCAATGGTTCACTCAATGGATCAAGTTAGATGACCAATAAGACCTCACTCACTCAAGACATGCATAATACTCAATCAAATAGACAAGGGTTCTAACTATCAATGTTCAGAGGGTTTGTAATAAAGGTGAATAAATGAAGAACTCAATAGTCTAGAAGATTCACACATAAGGCACTTACATATGAATGGCTAATCACAACACAGAAAAGATACTTGCAATTCCAATTATCCACATAGAGATAGGATGACAACTATCTTGTATTAGGTAAATATAATAAACAAGAATTAAACATCCAAGCACAAGTATAGAACAGAAAGAAGATGGAATCTAAACATGTAATGGCAAAAGATCTTATATTAAGTGACAAATAACCTTAGAATCTTGAATACAAAAAGTGTCTAAAAGTCTCTAAAGTTGAACCCTTTCTTCTACAGTAGTCATAGGATTTATAGCCTTTAAAAAATATGTTCTAGATCCTTAAAAATTGGATCGAATTTACTAAAAATAGATAGTCATAACTTATTTCTAAAAATAGGTAAAGATCCCATCTTGATTGCCAATCTACCTAACTCCAAAAATCTTCCTAACCCTCGAACTCTTTAATAGCTGTAGTAGACACTGAAGTAGAATTCGAACTTGCCATTTGGAAGACAAGTCATCCTTTGTCAAAGTAGGTAGGATATGTGACCTAATTCACCTTGCTGGCACCTTCAAAACTGAAACAGAGCCAAAATAATAATGAATTTAATTATTTTCCAACATTATAAATCATCCACGAGATGTTTGGATCAACAAAAGTCAGTTCTGTGCAAAAATATTCTTTTCTACACTGTTCTCCACTTTTGGTGGCTAGGGAAGCAAAACTATGGGCCTGTAAGCTATCGAAAGCTCTATTTTTGGTGGCTAATGAACAACTGTGGTGTTCACCTAAGCCACCGAAAAGTCTGCTTTAAAACTTTAATCAAAATTGTTATCACACTCTACCTTGATGTTTTAAGGCTTTAGTGTTGACTCTTTGGTGTCTTTGCGACTTGTATAGGGTTTGGGATGGCAGCAGCATCACAGGATGCCTCTAGGACACAAAGGCTCATTACTACTTCTTCTAGGGTTTCCAGCTTCTGGTGTGCTTGAGGCTGAGGGATGGAATTCCTTATTTGCAACTTGGACAACCTGATTTTCCTGTAGAGCCTAGTGTTTTATTTCATTAACCTGAGATTACATTCCTCCATCTTGGTATACTTCATTTTTCTCTCCTATAGAGAGTCATATAATTCAGCATTCCTCTTGGTTGATGTCCCATTGATTCTTTTGATTTCTCTATCCAAGACTTCTAGCTCATACACCTGCCTCAACAGTTGATTGATTTTTTGAGATCTAGGTTTGCTAGATGAAGCCTCCACCACTGGTTAACCTTGATCTTCCTTTACTATAGGTGATGGAAACTCCTCATGCCCTACTGTAACCTGATCTCCTAGGTTAGTTCCCTGCTCGTCTTCATCCTCAGAATCAGAGTAAAGTATATTGAGGACATTTTTGTCTTGTGTCGAAGCCTCCTCTTCCTTCTCACTGAAATCTAGGTTCCTCTTGGCCTTCTTAGTCTTAGGAGCTAGAGAAGCTTGATCCACTGCAATTGGAGAGATGGCCCTTCTCTTCCTCTTACCACTTTTGCGAGTGGAGGAATTCCTTGAAGAAGACTTCCTTTTGTCCTCTGGCTACAATTCTATCAGAAATTAATTCTAGAATAGGAAGTATGTCCAGGCAATGTTCCTTCTTTGTAGCAGTTCAAGAACAATTAGCTTGATCAATCCATGATGGGATAACCTGCCTGCAATCTTGGTGGGCTTGGCTCTAACTTGATAAGCCATTTTAGTCAGGATTTTGCATAGGTAAAAAGGCAGGTTCAAGGGGCTCCTGCCAGTGAAATGGTTCATTAACTTGAAATGGTATATCATTACCCTATTATTCCTGCCCTCACAAGTTATGTAGACCAGAATTGCCTTCAACAAGTGGTGCCATTTTTCCTCAAGCCAGGATGTAGGGATTCCCTTCTTCCATACAATGTTCTTGTGCTTAGGATTTAGGTAAGACCTAAATTCTACATTCTTTGTGATAGTGGTTTTAAACCAGTTTTCCCCAGTCCTTGGGAGCTCTGTCACTTCATCCTTCAGAGCTTCATCCACCTAGAATTCTTCTCTGCCAATCATTGCTTTCGATCCATCAAAGGAGAGGGAAAAGGCTTCTGCCACTTGCTGATGAAATCCTTGAATATTTTTATAGAACCTATTGTAGCCTAAGTCCTTGAAAAGATGACATACCTATGGGTGTGATTCAAGGTAGCCAATATCACCCAATTCCTTTCTTAGGGCAGGTCCTCCTCCTCTCTTCATTTCCTAGATTGTTCTTCTGCACTTGGAAAATTGAAAATTCAAACCTTGGAGAAGACAATTACAGTGTGGGATTCAGGGGATCTTGGCTCAGTGAGGATGCATGCAAGGAGTGCCAAATGAATTAAGGAGGGGGTGCTGATTTTGAGGGATCTATCTGGAAATTGCAATTTGAGCAAAGTGACAGTGTATTCTGACGAGACCTGCAAGCTAGCCAATACAGAGGACGTAATCATTCAAATTGGAAACCAATGCTTGTGGTAATTCAATCACAGACATGGGACAGGTGTAGGGTAGAAAGGGTTTGGGTTTTTAGATAGGTCACTTCAATTTCATAACAACCCCTCTTACCAACTCATGATTTATTGCAGGTCTCGTCTTTTCGGTGGTTAATGGCTTGATGGTGGTGCTTTTCATTATGAAAGTTGTTGAGTGTGATGGATGCACCGAATGTTTTAAATTCATTGCACTTTTGGTGGCTAAGGTAGCCCCAAATTCTATTTTTAAGCCACCGAAAGCTGGGCTTTTCAGTGGCTAATGAACAGTTGAGATGTTCGCCTAAGCCACCGAAAGATGAACTTCGATTTTTTATGGGAAAAAAAAAGTACAAGGTGTTCCAAACTTTTTTAAACACCAAAAAATTTCATAATGAGCCCTAAAATATTCATCACTACACAAAATAAATTTTCTGAGTCTGATCTACTGAAGACTAATTTATTTAGGAGATAACAAGAACAATTTGGACAAAGTTTTTGGTGTGTAGGAAGAAGAAGATGAAGCATGGAGAAAACCTAACATCTCGTCATGTGTTCTCTCTCAAGATGTCTCTGCATATACAGTCTTTGATAAAGTTGTTCATGATGAAAAAGTAACTATACAGTTCCTATTGATACTATTCTCTTTGATTCAAATGCTTCCTCCTTCTATCAAGAAGCAAATTTTGAAGAACCATTTTTTTCTATATCTCTTGAAGTTAAAAATCCTGATTCATCTTCTTATGATGTTGATGATGAAAAAGAAGCAACTAATGGAACTTCCATTTCCATTGTTCATAATTCTTTCATCAGTGCTCTCTATGTGTTCTATCATAGCTTCTGAGATCTATATTCCATATCTTTCACACCTTGTGCATACCTCTCTCCTTGATGGTGCACAACTTAGTGACTTCCTAGATTTTTTCTTTGATAGATCAAGTCTTATTTGTGGCATACCACTCACCATACTTGATATCATGCACTTTTTCATCTCCTCCTTTCTTCTCGAAATCAATAATCGTAGCCTCCTTGAATATTTTTAACATCTGTTTCTTTCCTCCTTTCAAACTTCTACCACAAAGGATTCTTTAGCAGTTTATGCTCTAGAAGAGTCTATTAATGTGCTAGTATGTGTTCCTTTGGATAGTTTGGAAGCTATATCAACCTATGGAGTCTTTTCATTCACACTCCTTGATCCTAAGACTTATCATTTTTCCTACATGATCACTTGCACACATCCTCTCAGTGTAAATGAAGTTGGAGGCTTTATGCATTTGCTTGACACTTATTTCACCTATCTGGAGATGATTTCATCTCTATTGGTTCGGATTTCAATTCATCATACCATCTTGGATTTGATTACAACTCTCAATATATTTTAGTCTTGCTTACACATCATTGGATCTTATTTGTTCTACATGGCCCCAGTTTCCATCCTGCAGATGCTCTTAATCTAGGTGAGCATATTTCTCTTCTTCCCAAGAAGAAGATTCCTCCAGACATCAGCATTTAGTTTGGAGTAGCATCAACAACACTTCAACATTTTTGGTTTACCTTTCATGTCCTTTGTTGAGAGAGGATTTCCCCATGTGGTTTTGCCTCTTTCCCCAGTTATTTGGAAAAAATAATTGTGAAGGGTGACTATAGAATTTTTGTTGTTCCCCATATAGGTCTATATTTCTAATTATTTCAGACATATCATCATAAATCATACTTAAATGGGGGTGTTGGGATGTTATCCACCGACTCCATACTTAGGATAACAATATATAATCATTTTTTATTAATTTCCTACATACTAGCCTAGATAGTTGGCATCCACTTGCACCAGTTGGTTAACACTTGCCATATATACCCTAGGAGCTCCCCTAGGAGCTCCTTTATCTTGATTCTATATTTAGCCTGCTTTATTCCTACCTTTCAGTGGATAAGGTAAATCTAGTCAACTAGGAAACTGTTATCTTTTGTTTCCATCCCATCCTCCATGATTTTCTCTTTAGAATATAGGATTAGCATGTTTCTTGATCACTCATGAAATCCTACTCATGCTATAGATAATTCGTGAGTTCCTTCACATAGTTGAAAAGTTCTTTAACCACCTATGGGGGTTTACCTTATTTAGTAAGCCTGATTTATGAGCTAGTATGAGATGTCTTCTAGCAACTCAATTTTCCTTTATAAGGATGTATTACTATTGTAATAATCAATCAATCATCATTTATTTGATTACTACTTAATGTGTGTTCATTATTCTTCTTCTCCTCTCCTTATGTTAATTCTCTACAATTCCCTGTGCGGTTAATTATGTGCTTAGATTATTAGATTGTTTATATAATTCTTTATACCATAAAGGATTTATAATTCTAACATGGTATCATATCCTTGCATTTATAATTCTGACAGATTGCACAAGAAAAATATAGAGAGGAATGATTCATATTACACAATGATTTGAATAAAAATAGAGGAAATATTCCATACAATATTATTCATCATTGTGTGTGAATATATAATACAACATCAATGAAAAAATTGGATACCTAAAGAGGCAGATGAATCTACCAACCTAGATTGATGCAGGAGCTACCTCCATGTGGGAAAAAAGACCAATAGAGCTCACTAATGCAACTCCAGATCACTAAAAGAGTTCAAAACCATTTAACTGAAGAGGGTAGGTGAATAATGGTGCCCATACTACCTTAAGTCATGCAAGCTAGCACTATAGAGACTGGGATTGAACTAACTGATGGGAATCAGAGCATAACTAGACACAACTGAATACCTACTGGAGCCAAATGCTGGACACTACTGGTTGAACTTAGAGTGGGTTCCTAAAATATAAGGATTGATTAGTGGAGCACCAAAATTCATGTAGATAGGTGCAATTAGTGGTAGGTTTCCACTAGGTGTGTCCCTGTCACATACCCCAATTTTGTAAAATTATGTAAATTGTTTTATTATATTCCTGAGACATTATGTTAAATTTAATGCTAAGTAGGAATTGATGACTCAACAGAGTCAACAGAATTGGAATGTAATTCAAAATATTTTTTTATTAATAAATAAATTGTGGAGACAACAGCATGGGAGAGCTGTTAAAAAGAGGTTATTGGTCAAACTGGTGGAGGGAACTAGGTGGAAAGGCAAAAGACAAGTGGCAACATCCTCAAACACTTCCTAAGTTGCAAGTGGCAAATTCCCTATATTTGGGGTCATGATCCCCCAAGAAAGAGGGATCAGAGCAGGTGGCTCATTAAATGACAACTAACCCAAAAAGACCTAGGCAATCTTTTAAAAGTACTCAATAAAGAGAGCTAAGGCTGCTCAGATATTTTCCAGAGAGAATTCATTCAGGTGAATGTTATTCAGGAATTTCATTGAGGAAGAGGGAAATACAGTAAGGAAGTTTTTCTGAGAGGATTGCTGCAGTAAATTGATTTCATTATAGCTTTTTGGCTGAGAGAACTGACTGATAGTTCTGAGTTAATACTGAGTTTGAAGACTGGTATCTGACTTTGCTGCACCTAGTTCTAGCCAGGGAGACCAGAGCAAGCTCGGGGGTCCTGAGGAGTCGCTGTCTGAGCGCTCTCCAGGAGTTGGTAGGGAGGAACGACCTCCCATTGCTGTTGTTGTCCACAGTTTAAACAAGTTCTGTCACTTATCTCTTTATGTTTAATGAGTATGAATGGATGTATGTTATGCTATATTATCTGACTGAAGAGTTAGTTAGTTTAGTAATGTGAGTATCTTAGTTTTTAGTAGTTAATCTATTGCCGAGTTAAAGAATTACTATGTTTTTCCACATCTGGGTTCACCAAACTGTACTCCAGCACAGTATCTCGGTATTGGAAAGTAGCATCCTTTTGAACCGAGCTTCTTATTTAGTTACTTTCAGTAACTACAAGTGTTTCACAAAATCATAAGTTATTTTCTTATAGTCTTAAAAACTACTTCCTAGTACTGTATCTTTATTTCCAGTAAATGCTAGCTGTAATAAAGAAAAGATAGACTAAGTATTTCTGTTGTTTAAATTTTATAATTGTTTATCTTCCAGTTTGAAAGAATCTAACCTCTTAATGCTGAAAAGGACAATACTGACAGTAGGATGCAATTACATATTGGTGAGATTTTACAGTTAAAAACCTAGTGGTGTTAGTCTGTATTTTGGTTAAGAATGCAATTATTTAATTACTGAATATTCTTTATTTTAACTAAGCTTAAACAGGTTACAAAACTGTTATTCTATTTTTACATATGGTAAATGAATGTTATTATATACACAAGAATTTATATATATATATATATATGTATATGAGATAAAATTTAAAATATTGTATAAGTATTATGTAAATATACTCAGGCATTATAACTAAATAGATAGACCAAATCAAACATTGGATAACAACAGTAAATAATAATCATAGAAACATTGGTAAAAAGTAATATCGTTATTGTATTAATAATAATGTATCTATATTACATACAATATAAAAGCCTTACTAATGTAACACTTAAAGTAATATTGTATTATTACAATTGCAAATTTAGACTATTTATACTCAATGTATAAATGAATAAGGTTATGTATAAATAAACTATTTATACTCTGTGTATTACAAATAAATAAATAATACTTGGAGACAATAGTAAAATAACTCAGTTATTATTTTTAAGCAAAAGAAAATCACAAGACAGTAAATTGTTCGAACATCGAGCTTAACTATTATGGTATAATCCATTTATTTTACTCACAGTTACCAACAGAGTGTATAATTTTTAATTCATAATGGCAGATTAAGAAACTGAACTAATCTCAAACTGTAAAAGTAGGGTTGAACCCTATAAATCCAGTTTATACAAGAAAAATAAATACTAAGAGTTAAGACAATATTTTCACCTACGACCGCATTATAAATCCACCGTATAAGCTGTTATAAACCCATATTTTACTTATTCCTGTACAAAGCATAGACTTAAAAATGCATGCAATAACAAACTAAAACATACAGGAAAAACATTATAATATGTTATATTACAAAACTCTGGGTGAAAACTCTGAACATTCAAGAGTACAGTAAAAGAAACAGGATGTCGAGGTCATAACCTCATTCTCAGGGAGGCTTACAGGCAGTGCCTTTTTTTTACAGTATTTCTTTTATAGTATTTTAAACATAGAAGGAAAGCTAATAATTACAATATCGGCCTAAGCCGTAACACCCATGCACAGCGCAGGGGTTTATCCTTTTAAAAATTCTTTTTAACATACAGTTTAAAAAGACTGAACAGAGCTGAGGTAACCACAGAGTCGCGTCTCTCAAAGCCAACCACTAACAGCCCTAAAAACCAGCAAGGAGGGAACGCCATGTTTGAGACCAGGCTTATTGGGAGGTACCATGGTTGAAACCTTGTGTTTTCCACTCCACAAGGAGGAGACCAAACCTGCAATACAGAGGAACAATTTATTTTTTATTTATTTTTAAACCTTAACATATATTGGCTAAGCTTTATTCTTGAAACGGAAGACGAAGGGAATGAACTATAACTTACCACCAAGTATGAAAGAAATGCAGCCACCGAAAATAGCCTGATAACTACGAGCAGAGGAAGCGTAAACCCTTCCTTTGTCACCGAGAAGGACGAGCTCACTGGAGTGAAGGATACCTTTCACAACAGGAGCATTGACAATATCAAGTCGAAGAGATGCACTCACGCCGTGACAGGGTCAACAATGGGCTAAAGGGAAAAACCTAGGTAAGCAACAAACCTTAAAGCTGTTAATAGCAAACTTCTTACTCCCACACAGTGCAATAGTGGAGCTCACGAAGAACTGGAGCAGCATAGAAGCTGCTATCAACAACGTAGCAGCGAAATGAACCAGAAGGGTTTGCAGAGTGGCCAAGCCCGAAGGCGAAGGAGAAATGACGAATTAGGGTTAAGTCAACTGTTTTATAACACCAGTGCATGGCTGAGGAGTGACCATGTAAGTACTTTTAATACATTGCATGCCGTGGGTCGAGTTCTAATGTTCCACGACGAGTCTGCCATTGATTGATTTTTCCAAACAAAATCATAGCGTGGAGATCCCTTAGGGTCGTTATACCATGGTATCACCTGCCGCATTTTTCACAACCACGTACTTTAGAGTAATGCTTTAAAAACCTTGCATTATAAATATTGTTCAAGATTAAGTCTTGTAAGTATTTAGACAAGGAGAATTGTTTTAATTGTAAGAATTTATAAGAGCATAGGAATAATGTTAAGTCGTGATTGTTATAAAACTTACCACTATATTTCCATTTACCCTAATCTCAAGTGAATATAAGAGATATATCATTTCTTTTAAGTCTATAAAATAATGGAGTAATGTTAGGTATAAGTTGTTTACAATTCTACAACTATAATGCCACTTTCTATAGTCTGCATTGAAGGTAAAAGACTTGTCATTCTCTTTTTATATGACTATAACTTGTAGAAATAAATTTATATAACCCACTAAATTTGGGTTGGGTTACTCTAGTCCATTTTTACTTGTTATTACTAATATAATAACAATCTCTTAATAGTCTTAGATTCTTTATGGTAACAATTATATTTTTGCTATCTTTCAAGCTCAAAGATTTACAAAGATTGTGTAAGTGAATGTATGTTAGGCAGCTTGTGTAATTTAATTATAACCATTCTTGTTGGTAGTATAGTCTGGAAACTCATAAATGGGTTTAATTATGATAATCTAAGACTAATTCTAGAGGTGTTTATGGTAATTATCCAAATGTCGATCATGGAAATAGAAGCAGCTTTCCAAACATTGCGAATCTTTTAAATGTTAAGAGAAGACTTGTACTCAAACAGTAAACTTTGTAAATGATTAAAGTAGGAAAAGTATAAGTCGATACTTGTGATATCTTAGCATTTACATCTACAGATGCAAACCTGATCATTTTGCAATCTAAACATGACCTTGCTGTAATAACTATATATCATAGAATTCAAACTTTGATATTGTAATTTTCTACCATGCTAGCAGTTATTCAAGCGATAATTATTGCATTGTTACATTTACTTCTAGTATAGACGTTTAATAGTTTTGTACTAAGTGGATCTGTTAAACCATAATTTATGGATAAGAGAATTTAAACTGCAATCTTTATAAGTAGAATTCAATTCTCGAGCTGTAGATCTCAAAAGAAAAACTTAATAAAATACTTACCTTTAGAGCCTGTTAAATCTGTCTAGCATGATTGTTCTTGCACAAAATAATTGTTCACAGCAAAATGAATTGTAACTTCTGAGATTGGTTATTAGCGACCTGTACATCTTACCTGTATATCTGTAAAAGAAGAAAAACTGCTGCATTAGCTTGGAAGCTAAGTAAGCCCAGTCCTTCATGACAAACCCACTTTGTGGTCGCAAACAGAAAACAATCAGTAACTGACAAGAAACTCATCTTTAAAGTTAAGTATAATAAAAGATCATTCAGTTACAATTCTAGTAACATAAACTAATCAAACAGTTAATGACTGCATTTAATGAGATTATATGCTATTTTAAAAAAATTTAAATTTTTCGAAATTTTTGGGGTTTTGACAGTCCCCCATGCACTCGTGAAGCAATGAAGACCTCATAAGCTAGGAAAATGAAAAGATAGACTATGTGGTCAAAGAGATGATTAATAATAATAATAAAATCCCCGTTTAATCCTAACTTTGGACAACTTGGGTTTTGGTAACTAAGACCAAAGGTCACCTATACAATCTAAATGTAAAATTTTTTTTGTCCATGTAAAATGAGGAAAAAGGAAAAACCGCATGGGAAAAATCCTTCCTAAAAAATGGCCATGGCACATAAATTAAATGAATGTATTCACTCTGTATTTTTCTTCACTTGAATAAGATGAATGTATTGCTTCTTGGTGAAAATTTTGGTGCAGTTCTTGTAGATGATTTGATCATGTATCAGTTTTCTAATTCCATGTAGACAAAAAACATGTGGAGAAACCCCTTGAAACTCATCTTCTGGTGATGAAGGAGAATCATATGAATGCTTCTTGATGTGACAACATAAAATATCAGATATGAACATAAAATCAAATATGGAAAAGAGATATGTACAACCATCTCCTAACCAAAGAACATCAATGAAATCAACAAGCTCAATTTATTGTATAGCTGCATAATGGTGAACCCAATCATAAACCTTATTTCCAAACTGATGCGAAACCTTTCTAATTTTTTAATAAATATTATGATGCTATGAAATATCATAAATTAATTCATATGGAGCATAAAACAACCAAGGTATAGTGGCTCCAAAATCAGGTTGAGTCACAGTAGGAAAAATAGGTGTAACTAGACTATTTTGACATTTGGGAAAATATGGAGAGTATAAGGATCTTAAATTCGATATAATGAATGTTATATCATATCCAAATGTATGTAAAATAAGCCCAAATAGATCCAATTACATGGAAAAACAACCAATTACGGAAAACAAAGACATAATAACAACTTGTACCAATGATACAATATAGGAAACAATGAAATTGTCTAGTTCACCAACTAGAGAATTTGGAAGTTGTAGGGTAGTTTGAGCATCAAATGGATGGGATAAGGGTGTCATAACCTGCATATAAGAATGTAAATAATATTATAATTCAGATAAATAAGAATCTAAATGGAGTTTGAAAGCATTGGATGAAGGCAAGTAAGAAACTAGTGACAAAAAAATAGTATTGAGAGGAGATGGCTTCGGGGAACTGATATGTATCTTTTCCGAGGGAGGGAATGATATTTCTAATTATGTTTATCAGAATGAGTATAAAAATCAGAGACATGGGGAAATATTTAAATCGAGCAATCAAATAATGTCAACCATTACCTTTTAGTTGCACGTTGTGGCAGTGCCCCTTGGAATCAGTAGAGTTTTCTTTTCCTTCCTTTCTTGCAAAATATGGAGCATCAATGTTGCTCCTTTCGAGAAAATGAGTCATGATGTCCATATTATTCTTAAACCAGTAGTTTTATTTGTGATAAGGTGTGCTGCAATAGGTACACTTTGATCTCCCTTTCTTGTTTCTTTAATTCTTGGAATTCGAACCATCATCAGTAGAATAAGAACCTTCATCTTTAGAGTATGACTTTGGTTTCATCTCCTTCACTTTTTTATTTCCTTTGGACTTTAAATTATTTCTTTGAAGAGCTGAAAGAGCATAATACTTTGAGGTTTATAGATTCCCCATTTGAATCATCTTGACTTTCTCTTGAGAGAGAGAATCTATGAATGCATCCAGGGATGACATCCTCCAATTTTGAATTGCAAGCTTAGTAGCATGGAATGTTGACAAAAAAAGTTGAGTATTTTGGACCCAAATTTGATAGGATGGAAAGGATCAATTACTCTTACTTCTTCTCAATCCCACACTGCTTGAGAAAAATTATTAGTGACTTAAACTTGGTGATGAATTCCTCAATGATTTTGAATTCTCTTGGTCTCAATGAGATTAACTCATTTTCCAATTGATGTCCTTTGAGCTCATCTTTCTTTCTGAAGAGGGATTCAAGTTTTATCCACACCTCATTCAGGATTTCGAATCCATCAATGTGGAAAAGAAGTTCCGTAGAAAGAGAGAGACAAAGAAATTCATAAGCTTCATCCTTCTCGTTATACCACTTTGCTTTCTCAACAACTACATTTGGATCGATTTCTAAGGCCATAGTAACTTTGTAGAGACCTCTGCTGCGCAATAATATCTCAATATTGGCTTTCCATTCATGATAATTGAAGGAATTCAATGTTACTATATTAGATAGATCCATGCTCTGTTGTTGCACTACTCGTGCGAGAACTGAATACCTACACAAAACTAGAAATATTTTTTTTGTAAGACAAATCAACCTCTACTTCAACAATGAGCACATTATCAGGGTGCTTCACACCTAGATAGAATTCTCTGGACAAAATCTCAAGTGATCAAGGAAATAATTCTAGGATTTAAATGGAACCCAACTACTTCTGGTGCATCAATGGAAGTATCTAAGGGAGATCAGAATGGTATGACCATGATTTGATACCATATTAGTTTTGACATATCATATCTTGGTAAAAAAATAGTCTTCAGATAGATTGTAGAAGAAAAATATAGAGAATAATAATTACTATTACACAATGATTTGAATAACAATAGGAAAAATCTTCCATACAATATTATTCATCATTATGTGTGAATATATAATACAACATCAAGGAAAAAGTCAAATACCTAAAGAGGCAGTTGAATCTACCAACCTAGACTGACTCAAGAACTAACTTAGTGTGGGAAAAATCACCACTAGAACTCACTAATGCAAATTTGGATCACTGAAAGAGTTCACAACTATTTAACTAAAGAGGGTAGGTGAATAAAGGCGCCCATACTCCCTTAAATAATGAAAACTGGAACAAGAGAGACTGAGAGTGAACTAACTGATGGGAATCAGATCATAATTAGGCATCACTAAATACCTACTGGAGTCAACTACTTGACACTATTGGTGGCACTTAGAGTGGGTTCCTAAAATATAGGGATTGATCCATGGAGCACCAAAACTCATGTAGAAAGATGCAGTTAGTGGTAGGTGTCTTCTCGATGTGTCCACCATGCACTAGTCAAGTGATGAATACATCTTAAGCTAGGAAAATGAACAAATAGACTATGTGGTCAAAAGGAGGATTAATAATAATCCTAACACAATTTGCTCAAATTTGTGTATTTAATCTAAGAGATACTAGCTATAGATACTTCTTGCTTAGTTTCGATCTAATTTACACCACCAACTTCGAAATGATGACCACACTGTGAGGGTTTGAATGAAGAAGGCTCAAAGATGAAAATCCACATGTAACATAGATGGACTGAAAGGATCAATGCAACTATTTCAAAAGGTGGGAATCACAATGTTGTTAATTAATGAGAGAGCCATCATGTCTACTAGAATGAGTTCTTATGTAGAAAAAATATCCCACACACAGTTCCCGTAGTTCTCAGCTCCAAGAAATAGTAAAAATGATCAATTTTTTGCAATTTCTAATTGCATGTAAAGTATGCCATCATCCACTCAGAAGGTGCATTGAGAAATCAACATCTGTTTGAGAAAAAATAATTCCATATGATCATACATAGAGTCATCATTGATCATCCCTCTACATCTTTCAATCACCTAGTAAGGAATCCTACATGCTCTTGACAATTCCATAACCCACAGGATCACACCACCCTTAAACCCCCCTCCATTACCCCTTATAAGATAACATTTCAGAACAAAATTCAGGTTTGGGATTGGAAGTAATAAGTATGTAATATCATAGACACATCAATATAGTCATAGGATTATGTAGGTGTGAGATATGTAATTGATTTTATGTTGTGTAAAGGTACATAATACCAATGAATAGATGAGTGCCACCAAGAATTGATAATATTTTTGTCTTTGATTCCAAAGGTATCTAGTTGGTGTTGCATCATGAATCTCGATGATGATTCACATCCATTCCCATTTAACCATAAATATACAATGATATTTCAACAAACATGACCTAACATTTGCAATGATTATGGGTTGTTGAAAATGTCACCCTTCCTTCAGAATTTTATAATATTTATTGTCCTTGACAAATGGTTAGTGAACTCAAAAAATTACAATTCATTTGAAAGCTGGTATTTGATGTACACAATGTGGACATCTTAAAAGCCATGTGAAGAGTTCAATTTTGATGGAATATATAATATCATAGTAAACAACACTTTTTCAAGTGACAACTATGACTTGAATTCAACATAAATTTTTGACACCACCATGATCGAAACTACAAACATGATGGAACAAGGACCTTAAACATTATACCCAATTTTAAATCCACCTAATTTGTTAAAAAATCAATCAAAATTCAATGCAAATAAGATATTTGATTTATTATGATTTCTTTTGTCGAAAAATTTCAACAATTTGAAAGAAATTCACCACATAATTAGATAGTGCCAAATTTGAATAATTTGAAAGTACACCACATAATTAGAGAGTTCTAATTTTGATCACTACCTAGCATGAATTTTCAGTCGATACAATGTTTGAAGTTCTTATTGGTGTCCATTCCTTTTTGTGCCTCTAAATATACTTTAGATTTTCATATAACACAGGGTAGGAATAGATCCATTGGAGTTTGTTAAAAAAAAATAGGAAGATTCTTATTGCATAAGGACTTCCATACTTCCACCAAAATTTTATATCTTTATGGTTTTAAGTAAATAAGGAAATAAGCTAATCCATTAGATTTTGTCGACTCTTTTTTTATCATTTTTTATTTTTATTTTGATGGAAATGATTGGAATTGTAGTTATAGGTTGTTGGAATTGCATAATCAGGTTTCTAAGGAGTATTTGAAGGCATTGAATCCATTTTTTCAATCAAAATTGCAATTTAAATGATGAAAATCATGATTTCAGCAAAAGAAACATTACCTGATTCCAACAAATATGGCTAGAAAAATCAAAATCTTAGAAAAAAACACTCTCAAAAACTTCATGGTAAACTAATGTGACTTCCTATATTTTATGAATCAAGTCCAGAAATCCAATTGGGAGATCATAATAAGGTTCATGATATCAGCATATGATATACAAAAGATAAATTTGTTTGACAACCAAAAACCAAAGAATAACAAAAACAAAAAACGTGTTCATTGACACATTATAACATGGCCTTTTTGAAAACCCAATTCATTATCAGTGGTGATAATGGATTGTTCTAGTTTGGAAGAAACCCCATAATTCTTGGCAATGATGGTTTACTGCAACATCTGACACTATGAAGGAGGAGGAAACAAGAAAGGGTCATGGAAAGTGCAGTATCGAGCACTACCCATAACAATAATAATATTATTTATAATCAATCTCATTTCACTCGAGGTGAATTGGATTGACTATGTTGGAAGTTACTAGCATAGTATCCAATTCGATCATCACGCTATTCTGAAAATGACTGCCATGGTTAGTGACAATCTCCTTTGGAATTCTGAAGCGAGTGATAATCTGGTTGAATACGAAAAAAGATGCAGTTTCACCGTCATCCCTGAAGGTGGCCATTTCCTTTGCCCACTTGGTGAAGTAATCAACAACGACAATGATATATTTCCCCCCCCCCCGTCGAAACTGGGTTGCATGTCACATAATCCACCCCCCACTTAGTGAAGGGGGCCACCATGATGATGGGAAACAAAGGCGAAAGATGCGACCGCATTTTTCTAGTGCAAATCTAACATGGATGACAACGCTTCATAGCCTCCATACAATCTTTAAATATCGTGGGCCAGAAATAACCGGCACGTAAAATATTCTAGGCCGTTTCTAACCCAGATAAATAACCCCACATTCTATGCTATGGGAATCATTTAGTACATGCTCAAACTCCTCGTGGGTGAGGCACCGACGCAAAACATAATATACCCCTCTACGGTACAAAGTATTCCCGACGATTAGGTATTTTTTTGCATGTATGTGCAGTTTGTGTCACTCTTCCCTCGAGAAGGCTGCAAGACACTTTAAATTCTGAAGATAGACAATTATATCTCCATAAAAAGGATTAGAGGTTGACATCATAAAAATATACTCATGTGAGAATGAGTCTTCCTCAACAGCTACATTCCCTTCCATTGGAAATTCTGCAATAAGTTCTGCAAAAACTAAGGACTTTTTGAAATTTGGTAGATTGAAAATCCAAGTCAAACTCCTGGAGAATGACTATCCATTTATTGAATTTTCCCTCAATTATGCATTGGGACAAAACATACTGAAAGGGATTAACATCTACCACTAATGTAGTGGTTCTCAGTAGGATGTAGTGACGTAACCTCTGCACAGCATAAAAAGTTGCTAAATCCAACTTCTCAATGCGGGAGTATCGAAGTTCAGGACCAGCCAGTGTGCAACTAAGGTAATAGACAACATGCTCTTGGAGCTTGTCATATTCCTAGACTAATACTACCCCAATGGTTGATTCCAATGCAGCTAGATACAATATAAAATCTTGATAGTAATCCGGCGGGCATAACAAAGGAGCCGACAACAAAGCTTTCTTTAATTTCTCAAAATCAAGTTGTGCGGTCTCATCCCATACAAATGGAGTGTCATGTTTCAACAGGCGCATGAAACCCTTAGTTATTTTGGCATAATTAACAATAAAACGTCAAAGGAAGTTTGAATTTCCTTGCAGGCTTTGAAGTTGTCTGATAGAATGAGGAGGAGGAAGACTTACAATGGCCTCTACTTTCAAAGGATCCACTTGAATACCTTTATTTGAAACTATGAACCCGAGCAGTCGTCCTAACTCAACAAAAAAAACACATTTGTGGGGATCAAGCATATTTTGTAATTTCTACATCATTCAAAAATGAAGCGGAGATGATCTGGATGATCAATCCTCTTGTGAGAATGACCAGGAAAATCATCAAGGTACGACTCGACAATGTTCTTAATATCATGGAAGGAAAAATCCATTTCCCACTGAAAGGTAGCCCCTGCATTTTTCAATCCAAAGGGAATTTTTCTGTATGTGAAGGTGCCCCAAGGAAAAATAAAAGTCGTTTTATGTTGGTCTTCTATCTTAATTTTAATTTGATTGTACCCGCAAAAACCATCCATAAACGAAAAAAATTCACTCCCTACACAAGCATCAATGATTTGATCTATAAAAGGTGTGGGGTAATTGTCCTTGGGACATGCCTTGTTCAGGTCATGAAAATATGTACATACACATCTCATCCCTTGTTCCTTATCAATGGGAATAGGATTGGATACCCATTCCTTCAAATCAATCGGGTAGATGAAACCAGGTTTCAGCAGCTTTTCCACTTCAGTCTTAATGACCGCCGCCTTACATGGTTTAACAGGTCTAAGATTTTTTCAAACCGGTTTGGCATCACGATAGGTTCGGATTTCATGTTAAAAAATCGATGGATCAATTCCTGGAATCTCCTCATATGATTAGGAAAAAACGTTGTGAAACTCCTTAAATAAGGCGGTATAGATAGAAATCTCCTCTGGAGAGCAGTTTGCACCGATATATACATTTTCGATGACGTTAAGGTTTGCAGAGATGTTAATAGGAATGGTAACATAAATTTTCACCATATTCCCCTCAACGAAGATTCCCTCCCTTGGCAAGGGGTTAATTGGTAGGTCAACATCATCTACCAATCTCACGTGGAACTCTTGTTTTTCAATTCTACTTAGCTCTGGAAGGAAGTAGGATCTATGGCGCAGATCTTCACAGATCTTGTCTTTCCCACTCATGGATTTCAAAATGGCTTCGTCTAAAGGAAAAACCTTGTCTAAAAAGTCATAGGAATATAAAGAGTTCTCTGCCCAAGAAGGAAAATAAGCTTCTTCCGATTCCTTGGAGACTGGGGAAGGAGTCGAAATTGGATCAATAGTAGTGTTAACGATAGCTTGATAAGCCAATTCTACTACCGATAAGGGAACCTAAGGTTTGTAACAGGTAGGAAGGACCCAAGGGTCAGTTATATCGACAACCATTCTGATAGAATTACCTACACTCGTAGAACCTAGATAATTTATCGGAGCTGGGATATCAAATGTTCCCATTAATGTTGAATACATAGTACTAGCCCCCGAGCTCTCTGTAGTAGGTTTGACCTGATCAACCAATGACACTGTGGACTCATTCATTTCCAAAGGGCCTCTACGAGTGAAATTGAGTTTGTCAACAGTAACCAACTTCCATTCATGCGCAAAAACCACAACTTGAAGAACAACCGAAGCAATCACAGACATAGCGTAAGTCTAGATTCTCCCTAGAAGCAAGCTATAGTCCAATGGAGAATCAATCACCTCCAATTCAACAGACACCACTTTCCCTCCCAACTTAATCTCAAAAGATGGTAGGATATCATGCGGGAAGAAAGACCTCCCGTCGAAAGCAGTAACCAAGGTGTTTGGTAGAACTAGCTCCAGGGAACCCAAATCCTTCCAACAAGAAAGAGACATTACACATGTGGAGGCACCCTAATCAACAAGTCCTGGAACATATCTATGATAGACCTCATGCTCTAGAGATTCAATAATCAATTAAATATCCAACGAGGTAGGACCATCTTGATGAATATAACAGATCGGTCTTCTGTAAGTGTGTGCCCAATGGTTTTGCCACCATGGATGACATCTACTGATAAGGCCATGTGATACAATAGGTGCATATTAACATCTGATAAATTGAACTTTACCATCAAACTTGAAAAATTCATGATGCCTAAAGCTGCTAAAAGGGCATCCCACTAAGCGGGACAACTTTTAAACACTTCCAACACGAACATTGGACAAGGAGTTTGGGCCAAATATTCCACCATAGAGTAGTTAGAATCATCCCTAGAGTTTGGGTTGTGAAATTCCTTTTTGAATATACCTTTAGGTATTTTGGGCATTGTATCAGCAGGTTTCTTGATTGTGAGAAGGTTAGAGGTTTGCCCAACACATTTACCCTTCTCAGGAGCCTTCATCTCATAACTTTTATTTCTTGTTTGAAGCAAGGCATTGGATTTTACCATGTTGATATAATTTTGGTCAGGAGGGACACTTGAAGTGCCCACAGCTACATTAGAAACATAAGTTGAATTCTGTCCTTGGGGAAAAGGATCCTTCAGGACAGTCAGTTGTTGGGTCTTGAGCAAATTCTGATCTTGTTCCATGAGAGGGAATTGATGAGTCAAATGATCTCCCTTGCACAACTTACAGGAAAATTTCACTTTGTTCTTATCTTTATTTCCCCCATCAACATTGTTTATTGGTTTAGGCTTGTTTTGGTTTCCCTCACCTTTCTTCCCCTTCTTCTTCTTCCCACCGAGCTGCTGATTTCCCTTTTGAGAGGATTGAGAAAAAAAATTTGCATTTTGGGGTGAGGGGGAAGCATTAGCTACCTCCATTGTAGACTGCTAAATGGACAACTCATGGATTTTCTTGGCTAAAGAATCTACAGTGGGAGAATTCATTGAACCAACCACACCATTGGCATGGGACCCAGTCTTGGGTTTCTCAACACTATGGGTAGACCGTGGTTCCTCAGGTATGATTTCATACAGTATCCCACACTGAGCATATATCAGATCCAATTGTTGGGCCCTAAGGATGGCCTCTTCTTCAATGGTCACCCCAAAGTGGATACATCCTTAGATATATAAGACGCCAAAGACTTAAGGAACCACTCTAATAGAAACTTGGTGGGGATAGTGGCTTTAATAATCCTATTTTGTCTTCACCACTCCTGGATATGATCCAAAATTTGAGTGGATTTGTCTTTCCTAAAAGTAGACAAGAGGTCTGTACCGGCTTAATACCAGACAAGAAGCTAGAAATGGTTCAAGAAAATATCTGCTAAGTCCCAAAAACTGTCAAATGCAGCAGAGGGCAATTCAATATACCACTTTGATGGAACACCAGTCAAATTTATTTGGAACAAACTCAATCGAATGGTGTCATCATTTAGTGAGTTGGAAGAGCACCATAAATGGAAAGTGGTGACATGGGCCCTTGGATCCTCCCCAGTTTTTCCCTCGAATGTGGGAATGTTCGAAGGTAACTTGGTTGGAACAAGTGGCCACATAGCATTATGTTTCACTAGGTTAGGCCTAACTGGAGCCTGGAAAGTATGAGCTTGGGAGGTAGAAGGAATTTCCCCTTGGTTCCCAAATGGAAAGGTGGGGTTACCCCCAACTGCCGGTTGTGAAGTAGTTTGACTAATTTGAAAAGGATTCCACCCATAAGCCAGTGGATTATTTCTGTGTGGTGTAGTATAAGTATTTTTAGCCCCCCAGATGAAACTGGAGTCTGAAAGACTGGATCGGGTATCCATCTACTAAAAAGTGAGAAAGGAGAGCTCGTGAACGGAGATGAAACCGAATTTTGGAAACCTTGACCATAGGTGTTTGTATTTCCAAACTATATCCCCACATATGTAGGTGTAGGGCCCACATAAGGAGTGGATGGGGGAATGTGCCCCCCATTCCATAGGAATCCCTGAAAAAATGAAGAGGATCCAACATGACCACTCTGAGTGGTATGCATAAAAGAGGGTGAAGAAAAAGGTGCACTGGAAATCCCAGTGACAACCCCACCAGAAGGACTTGCTACATTTGAGGAAGTCAGTGGTTAAACCACACAATTACTAGGTGATAAAGGTGGAGCAGGTGCACTTGATCTAGGAGTACCTATAGGGGGAGGTGGCACTCCTCCAGCCAATATGGCTAAGGTGGGGGTAGATATACCCTCCGCAGAGCTTGCCATAATGTTGCTCATGGGAACACCAATCATAGGTGATGTAAATGGAAGAACCTGGATGATCACAAGATCGTTTAAATCAGTAAGAGGGGGATAAAATTTTCTTGCAAACTCGTCGACTTGTAAGTCCTTAATCTCTACTGTGGTTGTATCAACCTGTTTTGTCCTAAGTTTTGGTTCACCTGGAACATCGCTTACTCCTACCGGTTTGAAATAACCATCAGTATCTAATCTCTGCCTTTGAGGGGGTCGTGGAGGCTCCATTGTAAAAGCCATTAGAGGAAATTTCAATTTAAAATGGGCCTTCCAAAAATAATGAAAATTACATGTCATCATGTATTAGCCAATCAAAATGCTTTAAAATTCAAAAAGGGAGCACCTCTTAAACAAGTTTTTAATATAAATCTAGGGATAGGTATCATAAAAAAAACTACTTTTTTGTTCGTATTTTCAACATATCTCCCTGTGTTTTTACTCACATTTCAATCGGGAGAGCTCGTTGGATGCAGAATTAAATTCCGCATCCAACGAGCTCTTCCGATATCGAAATTTGAGTAAAAACACAGGGAGATATGTCAAAAATATGAACAAAAAAGTAGTTTTTTCTTTCTTCCTCCAAAATTAATAAATATTATTTTATTATTTTAACTATTTTTTTATTAATTTTCCTTAGGAGGCCCATTTTGAGTTGAAATTTCCTTTAATGTGGAGGAATTCTTTGCAACCTTCTTGAACTTCTAAGAGGTTGGTCCTCCGTGGTTAAAATTTGACTCTTCACACACCCTAAGGCCGACTAAATACAAATAAACCACACAACACTCACTATAAAATCTCCTAAAGCCATACAGACTATAGACAAGCGGTTATAAGATGTGTCTTCCAGAAGAAAGATGATAGATGTTTACTTAGCGTCCTTGTAGATGTCCTAAGGAACAAGCGGAGGAATCAACCAACCGCCCTCCCACACCTTCTACCGCGGTTACCTTCCAAGCTCATCCAAGGTAGACCAGAAATAGCCTTCCAGTATACCTGTGTATGAACCCTAGATGTCAAAGAGACTAAAGGCTACCGCAACGATACTAACATTCTGGGGGGACAGTTGAAAGCCTGATTCATACACGTGGGTAGGGTAGCAAATCCTGAATCCCTATCAACACCGACACCACATGGGGCCCAAGAGGTGGTATTGACAGAAGTCCCCATATGCGTAAAAATATTGGTCTACGCTCGAACAAGGAATTGGAGGGTTATCTCCTCAGTCCAGGTCCTCACGCAGCCTCGTGCTTAACTCCTATTTGAGAGGAGCCTCATAGATACAATCAACATAGAAGAGGATTTACCTAGTGATTGACCAACTACATCTGAAATCAAACACTTGTGAAGAGTTGAAACTCCCTAATCCACAAGTCTAGCCTAAGCTAGTTGGTGTAGGAGCCTAAAAAATAAAACTTGCTAATAATTTTTAATGATATTGTTCATTTTAAAAGGTTGTTTTTAGTTAGAGGAAAATGGTGTGAAACTCATGTGGTGTTATAGACTCGATAAAATGAAATGAAAATGAAGCATAAAAGTAAATTCAAAGTAAATTTCAACTACTAAGCCAACTTTTCTTTTCTTTTTATAAATGCAAGTTAATGAACCTAAAGCTAAGTATGAGAAACTACAAGACTTTTTAATAATTTTTGAAATTTTCTTTGAAAAATAACGAAAAGCAATACTACATGCAACCTAATGCAAAATATTTTTGTCTTTTCTTTTCAAATAACTTAAAAAACTACAAATGCAAATGAATGCAATCCTTGAGAAATTTGACTAATCTAAAGCATATAAAAGTGGAATGAGGAAAAAAGATCCCAAAGTGACCTACTTCAACCAAAAGGGAGAATATTGGAACAAACCTTGACCTGGAGAAACTAACCAACTAAAATTTTGCTAGATCCACAAAGAAAAAGTGACAAACTGAGACTAAAAGAAGTAATACAAAGTATAAAGAATTCAAGGACTTGATCATGAACCTAGAACACAAGCAATCAGACTTACAAACCAAGCAGGAGGACCACCTACACTCACTAATTTGCAATAAAATCAAACATAAAAACTCAAGGACTTGACAAAATCAAGCATATGATGTGACGTACAGACCTTAGACTCATAGAGTCATGTCATAAACATAGCCTCACAAGCAATAAAAAAGACAAAAAAAGGGACAAGCAAACCCTATCAGACCAACAGATTGCTACAAGAAACACATGACTGTCTATACAGACAACCCATGTATGACACGTGAATTTCCAAGAGGAAACCTGCGTGTACATAGTGAAACATGCCACTGTCTAGGAAGACAACCCGTGTGTGCTACTAAAAAATTTTCAAAGAAAAAAGATCAGCAACAAGGACTCTGAACAAGCCAAACTATAAATTAAAGGCCAAAAATAGACTGAACACACCCAGAATAAAGAAGAAGCAAATCCTGGTAAAGGGATCTAAAGAATGGACCCACATTAGGCTGGACTCCCCAACAGAGTTGCCAGTTCTAATGTTCAGGACAATGCACCCTTGTAACCTATGATCTCTGGGGTTACCAACTTACTAAGACACTTGCATACAATCAACTTATCTAAAAACTGAAATAGGAATAGGAAGAAGTCTTGAATTACCCAGTTTATGATGGTTGATCCAAGCTTGGTCTTCTCCTCTTTCAATCTCCTTCAAAGCTTCCAGGGCTCTCCCAATTCACCCATGAAAGACAAATTCTTCAAGCAATATCTCATATATATATCAAAGGTTAGTGAAATGCATGTTCATAATAATATAATCAAAATCATTCCTAATATATTATACATGAGAAAAAAACAATACAAATATTGGAAGAAGAACTTTCTTTATTCATAAACAAGGAATGGTAAGATTACAACCCAGCTTCTGAGACAAGAACTCCTCTGCAAACCGAGTACACTGAGTTCTTCTTCTCCAAGAGGTCTTAGCCATACCACCCACATAACTTTTCTCTTTCACCAATGATTGATTAGCCCCATCCCATGCCCTCTATTTATACATGGGGAAATAGAGAGGTTTTGAAGGTTAGGATGGTTTAGACAGTTGGGATAGTTATGGATTAAGGCCCAAATAATCTCATATAATAGTGATTTATATTTTTTAATGTCTGATTAAGGTACACACAAATATTTATATAAGAAAGGAGCATGTGACACGCTTGTTGCTCAAAGGAAACTCGCATGTTCAATGTACATGTGGGTTGCAATGCAAATACTCGCGTGTGACATGCAACTCTGCAATGCAAAAAGGAGTGCATGCAACTCTAAACTCGGAATAAAAATATATCAGGCTGGTCTAGAGATCATGCATCAATGTTCATGCACATCTATAGTGTTTTGGCTATGTCAGTCCTATTTTTCCTTTTGTGTACTGACATAATGGATTTCAGCACTCGGATGGAGAAGTGCCATTTTGGTTGATAACAGTAGGCATGGTTTCTATCAATCCTCTCTATTATCTTATGAAGTTGGGTTCGAGAAAAGTTCTTATCAGGTCATTAATTTTTCCTGCCTATCAATGAATGATTTTTTTTTAAAATTATGTATGGTTTCCAAAGAAATTACAAATCCAAATATTCATCAATTTATACCACATACAAAAACATGATTTATTAAACCCATTGTTGATTTCTTTTCTTCCAAAAGATATTAGTAAGATTGTACCAAGACATGCTATAAATTAAGGGTTAATGATTCAGGTTCATTTGATATGTGTTTAGAAACAAAATTTTCACATCCATGGATTCATGCATATGCATTTTTTTAGGACAATGGAGAAAAATTGAATTTCGTGAAGATATATGTTAAAGGATATTGTTGAATCAAAAGTTTACAAGGAGAAGGAACACATCATGAACCATTCTAATGTCTACCCGGATTGTAATAGGATACCATGGCATTCTTTTGTGTGGATCAACTTTGAATGGGTAATAAATACCCCACACAAACACCAAGATTAAATGTGTAGCGAGGAGAATCCCTCTGTCAAGGGAACATAACCCCCAACCTAGTGTGCAGGTGTAGAATATAGTCAACCAAACGTGAATTTTTTTATGCATTCTTAACTTTTAAGGGGTAATGGAGGGGGATTTAAGGGTGGCATGATTATGAGAATTGCCTCTCCCACCCTCCACATGAAGGGTCATCCCATGGAGTAGTGGGCCGACTACACGATTCTCAGAATTGTGCCACATTTAAAGCCCCCTCTAATACCCATTAAATGATAAGAGTGCATAAAAAAATTTGGGTTTGGGTTTAGGTTGGCAAGGTACTTATAACTTAGAGAAGTGTAACATGATCACTCACTGAGTTATTTTCCAAATCCACCATTCCTCCAGGCTTAAGAACTCAGAAAAATTCCTTAAGCAAATCCTTTATTGTAGTTTGAGGGAATTTGTGCATCTGCAATATCAACATCACTAATAGTAATATATACACCTGAAGCAACCAACTATATGGAATGGGGTAAAAAAACATTATATGCCTGTTATTTGGACTTTTGTTCTTTTCATCTGTAATATCTTGAATTTTTGACCTAACACTTATGGGCATGAGCCCCATTGATTATGATGTTACCTTGATGTTTTATTTTTATATACTGGATCAAAGACCCCACTGCATATGAACATGATGATTTGTTTGATATATTGGGAATAAGCCAATTGCATATAATACATATATGTTTGCTTGTGTTGGGCATGGAACCTGAAGCACATGGTTGATGAGATGTTTTGTGTTGAGAGAGGAGATATGGAGCACATGGGTAAATTGATTTTTTGTGTTGAGTAAGAAGCTCTAGAGCACATGAGTACTTATATTTGTGTTGAGCAATAAGCTCCAGAGCACATGAGTACTTATATTTGTGTTGAGCGAGAAGCTCTAGAGCACATGAGTTTTGAGACACTTGTGTTCAGCATGAAGCTCTGGAACACATGAAAAGATAAATTGGAAGTGTTGGGAATAAGTCCTGGAGCCTTCCATTTTGATGTTGAGCATAAGCTCTGGAACATCGGACCCTCGGCCATTGTATCCCTAGGTGTATTCTACAAGTACATCCTAGCATTAGAATTGAGCGAGGAGCTTTGGAATTTCACTAAGTTTGTAACTCCCTGTTTTTAGCATTGAGTATGGTCTCTGGATAAGTGCTAGGAGTTACTAAAAAGAATTAATGATTCCGAGTGAAAATGACTCGAGTAAAATATTGATCTCATCTGACTTATTTATAAGTGATTAAATGAAATCTTGAATTTATTTATCTCATCAAGTATTGAAGAACTACCATGTTATACGAGGGAATCCAACATGCAAGGGTGTTTAGAGTTTCCTAGCCTAATAGACCTAACCACCTACCTGAGTGGCCTTAATGAAGAAAGTGTCATAAGTTTAGGGATCATAATATATGATACCCAAAGGAAAATGTTAACAAATAATATATTATTATATATTTTATACATGGTATGTATGAAGAGTAAGCATAGTAATAATATTAATAATGTAAGACAGAAGGGAAAGCTCCATCTATTATTATTATTACTAAAAGAAAATTAAATATTATAATACCTGCAAAAGTCCAATTAGGATCTAGTTCAAAGTTCCTAAGTTAAAATATTAAAAGTACCTAAATTAAATAAAAAAGGTTAAATCAAGAAATCAAATTATTCTTGATTTAACTACCCCTTCGACTGAAAATTCTGTCTATAAAGTTCCAAGCCAAGGAGAGGCTTGGGGATCTCTTCCATCTTTTTGGAATCATTACTCTGCCTGATTATTTTCAAGGGAGTTCTTAGAGAACATTTTCCTAAGAGGAAAAATGAGAACCGATCCAAACCTGATATACCAATTAGAGAAGACTTACCTTAGGAGCTCTAAGCTACTTGCATGTTGGAACCAACTCGGCGGGATCCAGATTAAAACCAGGAATGGTTATGGGCCATGGTTGGGTGGAGCATGGTAGTTCCCAAGTGATTCGGTCATCTATACATAGGTCATATGTGCCTGTGAATTGTTAATTTTAGGTAATTGAGTGTGTAGGTTTCAACCATTGGAATAGCTTTACCTTTTAGGTATGAGGTTCTTGAATTCCTATTTCATTATCTAGTATAGTTCCTGGTTAGAATATGCAATTGTTTATGTTATATTTCTTACCCTATCTTTACAAATGTTTTCCTGTCAAAATCTTGAAGGGTTTATATTTTATTTATAACCCTATGCCTGCAAATTAATTCATGTTTAAGAATTATTTAGGTTTACTTATGCTATACTTAGTTTTGCATGTATTTACAACATAAACTTTATTTTCCTAAAACTTAGGAATTACTCTAAGAATGCCTATATGCTTATTTATCTATGAACTCTAATGGCAGATTTCATATTGCCAGAAAAGCTAATATTAGAAATAAAAGACTATTTCAGGTTAATTTATAAACAAACCCTAAATATAAAACACATTGAGCTAAAGTATAGTAAATAGAACTATATTCTAATTAAGAAATATTATATACACATTATTGTATGCTGCAGATAATCATAAATTCAAAGTATTAAAGCTAAATTAAGAACCATTGAAGACCTCTCAGGGTCTGTATATATTTGTATCAAGAACTGATCTTAAACAATATATAATCCACATTAAATCAAACCACATTTTATTATAATAACTACATCCACGAAATCATAACAAATCAAACCCTTTAAATATTTACAAACTACATTATAAGAATGACATGCCATAACGAAAATACCAATGTAATAAATCAACCATAATAGCATGTACAACATTCATTAAAAACTTAAATATAAATACATAGAGGTCGCATGATCGATTCCTGTAGGTGTTAACCCCAAATCGAATCCTTACAATTATGACCCTCACAACCATAAACGACTCAAAATCAATTCCTGTAGGGTCTGTTTATTTACAAGTCACCATGACGAATCCTACAGGATTCGTTATTAAGTCTTCTACCTCACGTCGTAGTGTTCCACTATCAAGCCACGATATATATATATACATGAGATGTAATTTAAATACATCAAATCGCTACACAAAGGTCAGAACCGATTTAAAATACACACTATAACTATGGCCCTTGACCCTATACTTACCAAAACGTTTAAATAATTAATACTAATGCTACAAGCCTGTCAACGCTATGTGAAAATCCACGACATCCTTTGGAGGATTCCATCCAAAGCTATGGCCCTCTACTTACAACTTAAAACAGTAATATAAACCCCATTTAAACCTATCAACGATTACCAACAACAATGACTGCCAAATGAAGGGTTACACCCATAGTCGACACTTATATTCTAAATACACAACTCAATCATAAAACATTAAGTCTCTGACTAATACACTATTGCAGTTCCAATGGTGGGAATGCCAATGCCACATACGACATTTCCCCAAAGCCAACAACATTGTCAACATTCATCCATACAAATAACTCAAACAATGATTGTGAATCCACACAATCCAATAATTATAACCACAAAATCAACACAGTATGCAAATGTTGTTTATTTATATAAACACAAATCATTATCGAAACCATTAAGGTTTTACATAGTTAATTAAATTCGGCCTTGCACCATTGCAAGAAATGGTGCTCCCCCATTCAAATAAAATAAACTTATTTACAATATGCAGAACCTTTCAAGAGATACCAGTCACGTTTTCCACCCCGATTTCCCATTAACAAATATGAATACATTAAAGTTCCGATCTGAAGGCACTAAACCCCAACATGGAAAAAAACCAAAGTCCTATCGCATCCATGATGCTTACCCATTAAATTTATAGTCATACCCCATCCCCAAACACAACCATTAGAAACCAGGTCCAAGAATACAAACCCATGATGATTAATAACTCTATCAAAACAACTAAGCAAATGAGGGAACAAGTTAAACACTTGTTACGGTAGGCTTACTCGAATGGGTATGGTTTTTCCTTAGAGCTAACCACGAACCACAACCCAAAAATTTCTCCACACCCTGTAACCTGCAACACAGAGCAGAGACCACAGTGAGAGTACGCTTAGAAACCAAACCAAACAGACAACAATGCTTCTAAAACTAGAGATGGTTATGCACCTGTCGTTTACGGCCAAACCTTCGGAGTTCCACACCACCACACAACACAGAGGCAGACATCACGCAGTTATGTTGCGAATGACCAAACCAATGCAATGAGCCAAGCCCTAAGCTTGGATGCCACATTTCCCCATGCGCATTTGTGTCACCACCCTGACCTCCAATATCACGTTCCAAACCCATAATCATATAGTTCATGCCACCATATAAACATTGTTCCAAAACCATGTGTTTTACATAAACCCTAATTTTGCATCGAATTACATAGGGTTTAAGCATAAGCCCATAACATATGAAATATGTCATGGAGGATTCTAAGCCAAGGTTTTAAAATCTTATACCAAACTATTAAAGCCATATATTAAAACTATGTTAAGGCATGAACAAAGTTATAAGTCTTTATACCATAGTAAATAGGTGCCACATGAAGAATAAGTGCAATAGTGACCAAGTCACTATCTTAGAGTCCGTAAGAATAGCAATAATAACCAGTGCAACATAGGATAGTACACCATCCCGCATGGTATAAATATCATCTAACAATCAGCATGTGTCACTAGGATAGATCTGTAGAAACTGAGTGGTAATGACGAAACATACAGCATGTCCTGTTTAGCTTTTATGAGCAGTTTCAGTCACCAAGTGCACCTACATGCAAAGTGGAAATAAATGCATTAGTTCGTACGTACTAAGTAAGCCCGATATGACAAGTATAAAACAGTTACCTATCAGATGGTTACAAGGGAAACTAGTCCCACCACTCCACCCCTTTTTTCAAATAACAAAGTTAAGTCAGAATTATGTATATGAGAGTAATCAACTTTATAGCCAAGGAGTACGTAATCAAATAACTAACATACATATCAATGCGTAACCATAGATCAACATAGTAATCAACATCATGAGAACGTAAGTAATACATTAATAATCACATCTGGAAATAGGAAAGCAAGACATAAAAATAGATTACGTCATTATGGTACTGTAAACATCAAAGTACGGCACATTTCGCAAGTTCAAATAATGTCCAACATAGGTAGTTTTGACTAGCCTAATAATTTTTTTTTCAATTTTTTGGGACATTACATCATCGTAATAAAATTTATTCCTTTGAAAGAAACAGTCTGACTGTGGCCAACGTCCCACAAACCATTTATAAATTTTACCTATAAATAGAAGTTGCAACTTAATCTCAATTCCATCTAACTCTATGTATAGTGGGGTATGTATGGCATGAACACCATGATTTCAAGAACCATGGGTTTTGGTTGCTTTAGGTTACCTTCGGATGAGTTGCATGCATTGTATTCCCAACTAGTGAATTGGAGATCTATTTGGGAGTTTTTGTCATGAACACAAACTATTGATTGTACTTCCAAACTACCTTAACAATTTAGGATATAGACAAGGGGTTTAACTTTGTGACCAAGTAATAGTGGCACATCAAATGTAATGTGTCCAAGTTGTTCAAGGTCTCATGGGAAAGGATTGTGAGTATTAAAATGTCACTTTATTGCTGCTTGAAGCCACCACCTTAATTTTAGTCACCATGGGATATAATTATGGAGTTAACACAATATCAAATGAGATGGTTAGTAATATCCTTCATAGTCCCAATCTTCTGTCAAACTAGGTGTTTCCATGCACTATATGATGGATAGTAAAAATCAATCTTGTTCATCTCGTCATTAATATATTTCAGATTTCATAATGCTATGAGGTTTACGATTTACATTAATCAGGGTTTTGAAGAGGTTATAGTTCATATTTGTTTACAATTTTAAACCTTTAAAGGATAGTAAAGTCAAGCATTTTGATGCATTACCTCCCAAGATAAGTTTCCTTGCTCATAATCATGGAATGGATTCAAATAAGACAATAGTGATAAAAAAAAAAGTCACATGATCAATTTGAGTAAAATGTTGAAAAACTGAATTGGTGCAAAAAATAAATTTTAAAAGGAAAAGTCCTAAATAAGTGAATCATGAAGTAGATACACATCATGCAAGTTGTTCCATGTAATTCTGCAACAAATATTTGATTTTTCTTATATTACAGATCAGGAGCCAAATCTTAGATCGTATCAATGATGAGAATGTTGCATTGAATCAGTATGGTAGAAAGGTGTGGCATATATTCACATTATTGGAAGTAGCATGTTACCTCCCAAAACAATTTGCGTGATTCCTCTCGACAAGTTTCCTATGGGTTGTGGAATTTTCAGGTGCTTGTGGGATTCCTTACTATGTGATTAAAAGATTGGGAGAGATGATTAATGATGACTCGATGTGTGATAAGATGACACTACTTATTTCTCAAATAGATGTTGATTTCTTAATGCACCTCCTTGGAAGATGATTCAAATTTTGCATCCGTCAAAATTGGCAAAAATTTGATCATGTTTACTATCTCTTAGATATGATAACTATTAGAAATGCGTGTGCGATATATTTTCTCTGCATGAACTCATTCTAATAGACATGAGGGGTCTCTCATTCATTAACAACATTGTGTTTGACCACCCTTTGAAATTTGTGCATTGATCTTTTCAATCCATTTGTGCTAAATGTGGTTGCATCTTTGAGCATTCTTTGTTCAAACCCTCATAGTGGGTATGTTTGATTTTTTAATTTGCAGTTTTTTTATTTAAATTACTGTTTTTGTTTATATATATATATATATATATATATATATATATATTGGTATGTTTTTTCTTGGTTATTTACTTATTTTTAAATGATTTTTTTGGGTCTTTTTGTGTGTTTATTTTTTTAAAATTTTCATTTATATTTGTTTTTAAAATGTTTTTATTCCAAAAAAAACTATTTTTTTGGGTTAAAATTTGTCTTTATTTTTTTTGAAAGTCATTTTTCGAAATGAGTTAAAATAATTTTGGTCATGTTTCGAAAATGCCTACAATTTTAACCCGAGAGAAGAGTGGGTTATCATTAGTAGCACCTCTTTTCGATCCAAGGGTTTGCTTTGTCATTTTTAGCATCGGTACCAGATGTTAAGCCCATGATTTCAAATAAGCTATAATTTTGAACACAAATAGAAAAATAAGAGTGCCATGGTAGCACAAGTTTCTATCCAATGGTTGATTTTAGGATTGTGGTTGCTATGGTGTTGATTGATAAGGCCATGTTATAGCATATTTTTCCACTATTTATCCCAAGACATTATACTATACGATATTACCCCTATCCCAAATTCTAGACATCCTTTCACCCCCTTTGTGACACAGTGGACATTCATCATTTTGAGGAAACCTCTTAAAAAACCCTATTTCCCAAGACATATGTGACTTCCCTGTGTAAAACATGTGTATTCGCTACAATTACACGACTTTCATCATTAGAGCCCACATATGTGGCTACACGAGGGTAAAATAAAAATTATTTGATATAAAAATTATTTTGCATGTTATTTTCAGTTCAATATCGTTCCCTAACTCCCTAGTTTCATAAATAACTTCCCTTAACTCCTTAATTGCTCTTCACAAGTCATAAAAAGGGTATAAGAGAGAGAAAATGAGGTTACAAACCATCGTTTTCATGGAGAAAATCTCTCTGTTTTATACAACCCTTTATCCCTAGTCTGCAACATCCATCTCATTCTATATGGAACCTTGGTTTTCCATAGTATTCCCCATTGATTTATTATGCTAAAGAGATGATTGAATCTTTTTGGCATTTTTGGAATTTTTGGCGGGAAAAATTTTAGTTAGAGTGCTTGAGGTGACCTAGGAGGAAGAACCCAAAACTCAGTTTCAGAAGGACAATAGCATATCAGGTGTATTTGCTTTATTTAATTTGTTGTTATTATTAATACAAATGAACTATTTTCATGTCCAATGCTTAATGTGTTCATGTTTATGTGAATAATTGTTCATTTGAAATTGGAAATTGTTAATTTTGCAAGTTTATTTCTATAATTTATCATAGTTATTGTGATTCTTTCACCTTCGTTTGTTTCTATTTTAGGAATTGCAACAATAAGTTGAAACAAATGGTCAAAGCTTAAGACTAGAAGATTCTACTACAAAAATTTGGACCCCGGTGTGTATCTTAATACAATTAAGGCCTAACTGCTTGTTTGAAAAGAAAAAGAACTCTTTTATACTTGCAATATTAGGGTTTATTTATCTTTTTGCTCTACAACAATTGAACACAACAGTTTTTGGGGAATGATTTCGCATCACAAAACTAGTAACTCCACTAGTGTTCTTTCTTTTTTGGGTATTTTTGTTTTGTTTTAGGACTTTTTCAATTTGTTTGAGTTTCTTGTTCTTTTAATTAGATTGGGTAGTTTAGATTTTAGTTTTGAAGATATTTTGATCTTTCAACCCTTTTAAAATTTTGAAGTTGAACTATTTGGTGAATTTTAAATCTTTGGACTTTCCCTGACTCTATACAATACCTATGCATATACACCATTGTGTACTAATCCTATAGAAGTATTTTCTTTTTTATCATTGTTTTTCTATGTATACGTGGGATACCCCAGTGAAAGTTGTGTATACCCTATAAATACACATGCTACTTCTCTGATAGTCACATATTCACCAGTTTACCATTTTTGTCAAGTTTATGCAAGTTAGGATGTGTTTATTTGGTTGATATATTTTTTTACTCTGTCTAAGATATATTGTTAATGCCCCTAATATTTCCAAAAACCAAAAAGATTCCATTTAATTATCTTTTACAGTAATTTCATCTTTTAGTGGAACTTTTTTTTTGTTATTTTTGATCCACTCTTTCTTGGTCTTTTCTGTTGGAGACATTTACCACCATACACACCCATTTTGGTCACTTTGGCCTAGTTAAACCACTATCCTAAGTTTTATTGACTTAATTGACATCAGAGGAGCACTAGATGACATCAGCATGAGCACACCCACACCTACCTTCAATCAAGGATGCTAACTTAGCCTTCTCCTACATTTGGGGAGGCTAACTGGAGCACTCCAGGGGTGATCTTGTTGGAGACATTTACCACCATATACACTCTTTTTGGTCAAATTGGCCTAGTTAAACCAATATCCTAAGTATAATTGACATTAATTGACATCAGTGGAGCATTAATTTCCATCATCCAGTTACACCCATGCCTACCTATAGTCAAGGAGGATAACTTAGCCTTCTCCTACAGTCAAGGAGGCTAACTGGAGCACTCCAGGGGTGATTTGAGTGACATTAATGCACCTAATTGCTAATTGGTGGTTACAATCAATTCAACCAGTCAGTTAAGGCGCCTCCTGTCATTAAATATATTATTTAATGATTATTTATTATTATTTAATGATCTGGAGTCAACAAGGCGCCTCCACCAACTTATGATGGT